>PVIA01002329.1:70918-115049 GCA_004024845.1 Tonatia bakeri | reverse complement strand
ACTGACTAAAAAAAAATCCTTTACCGCACCCAAGTCATCCTTGAGGTGCACCGGTGCAGGTGGGGTGGGGTGACTGGTAACGTAAGTTAGCATTAAACACCATTTTCCTGCCAGGTCTGGCGAGCTCTGGATCCCTGAGGAGCCAGAGGGGTTTGAATATTTCGGGTGAAGGAAATCTTTTGACTATATCTTTGTTTCGAGCTGAACTCCCTACGGTATGACTTAAATGTTTAGAAAAGTTCTCTACTTGCTCAGTTTGAGGCCCAGATTCCTTTCTGAGCTGCTGGATGGGGTGCTGGGTGGGATGCTGAGCCTGCTTTTCTAGCTGTCAGGAAAGCAGATGGATGGTGGAGTCCCTCAGCAATTTCTCTTCCTCTTCCCCACCATACCTCAAACCACCTCTGCTTTTATTTGTCAAGGGATCTTCAAGCTCCAGAGACCATCTGCTGGGTGTACAGTCAGGCCTGTCTTCTTGTAGAATCTCTTTAGAAAAGAGAATATTTGAGGAGTTTGGGCCAGAGTTCAGCTCCAACAATAACTAGTATTCTTGACCATGCCTCCCAACTGTTAAGACAAAAACCCATTCTTTCCCCTCAGCCTTTCCTCCTTCTCCAGAGACTTTAAGACCACCAGCACCGCAGACTGGTTGCCACACTGAAAACAAAGGCTTTCCCAGGACACGGTACAGTCTAGACAGGGATGAACCACAGTGCTTCTCAAATAAGATATAGCATAGGTACAGAATGAGCCATTTTACTGATTTATTTTTTTAAAGATTTTATTTATTTATTTTTAGACAGAGGGGAAGGGAGAAAGAAAGGGGGGAAGAAACATCAACGTTTGGTTGCCTCTTATGCGCCCTCAACTGGGGACCTGGCCTGCAACCCAGGTATGTGCCCTGACTGGGAATTGAGCCTGTGACCCTTTGCTTCACAGGCCAGTATTCAATCCACTGAGCCACACCAACCAGTGTAGAATGAGCCATTTTAAATAATGATTAGAATAAGAATATCTGCAGCCAGTCCAGGATTTCTCATCAACAGGTTCTGGGCTTCCCAAACAGAAAAACAAAAACCAAAACCAAAACCCTGATTTGTTAGGTGGTGGTTGTTCTTTTTTTTGGTTTCTTGTCTGTCCAGGGCCCTTCAGAGACTGAGGAATGTGTGTGATGGTCCATCCAGCTTCTACACTCCCCGTTGCACTGGGACATGACTTAGCATGCTGTGAAAAACCCAGGCTTGTTTTCTTGTTTAGAGAGCTAGAATAAAGGTTTAGATCATTATCTGTTGAGATTTAACTGGTCAGGGATTCTTATTCTTTCTTTTCTAAGCTCCTTTATCCTAGAGTATGCAGGACAGGTAAAGAAAATGCTAGTCTGTTTTGTACTTAGCTACAGCCGAAAGCTTACTAAGAGGGAAGGTTACAATGATGGTGTAAAAAGCGTTTTGAGTCATCTGTATTTTAATTTGTAAAATATTCCCAGTTAACCAGATTGCTACATGGGAAATTAATGAAAGCTAAAGAGTATTTTCAAAATCAGGACGAATTATTTATTTATTTAATATGTTGTTGTTATTATGTTGGTCTCTAAACCATTTATTTCTCCCGAGCAAGAGATGGGAGTCCCTGGAAACAGGGTGCAAAAATATTGCAGGCCTGTGGGCTTCGAGGGTTGATGAAGATGGGTCCTGGCTGTGTGGCCTGTAGTGGCCCTCAGGCAAAGGTGGAGCTGTTGACGGGGGTTTTTAGTGCAGTAGATGATATAGATCCTGTCTGGGCTGATGTTCAGGCACTATAGACCAGCAGGCCACACAGCAGCTTGCTGCAGGGAGTTTTCTGCATGCCGCCAATCTTGCGGGTGCTATGCTGGCTGTAGAGTGCACAGGGCTTTCTTGAGCCATGGGGAGACCAGGAGCTGCTCTAGAATCACATGTACTGTGATGTACAAGGCCGGCTTGCCAGTGGCATTCACCAGCTGCTGGGTGAGCTCAGAGAGGAGCCCGTTAGGCACCTAGGCGAGAAACATGTCAATGTTCACCATGAATATCCCCATGATGGTAGAGGGACAGTGAAAACTGGGGCACAGGAACCGACCCAGGTGTGTGACTGTAGCTGGGGGGAAGGATGCTTTAACTTGTAAAAGGCAACCAACTGAAGGCTGAGAATCAATCCTTAGCATTGTAATATCTGGAGACCTATTTAAGATGTTCAGGAACTATATCCTCTTCTTCTACATAAGTGTTTCCTGAGGGTTAACTATATACCAGGCCCTGAGAATACAAAGTGAAAAGGCATCATCTGGGCCCTCAGATTGCTTTGTCTGGTTGGAGATCAGATACTTAGATACTTCTAATGGAGGTATATATAAAGACCACAGAGGACAGAGTATTCAGTACCTGAGGGAGATATGAAAGACTTCATAGAATTTGTTCTTATAAAAAATAAGATTTTGGGAGCCCAGAAGGAGGACAAGCTGAGAAAACTGTGATCCTGGACTTTGGAGACCCAAGAAAGCATGCTTTTGGGGAAAAGCAACAAAGAACAAAGTGAAGAGTAAGTGAAAGCAGTGGACAGAAATGGCAGATGAGCTCGAGTAAGAGCAGGTCAGACTGTGAAGAGCCTTGACTGCCACGCTGGAACATTACTACTTACTATTGGGTTGGCCAAAAAGTCCATTACATGTTTTCCATAAAATAAAAGACACATTTTTCACTTTCAACAATAACTTTATTGATTTGGATATTTTTAATATGTTGGCTATCTTCCTTGTGGTATGACATTGATTATTCTCAATTAATGTCTTGATTTGATCACTACGAACTTCAACTGGTCTACCAAACTGTGGAGCATCGTCCAGCGAGAAATCTCCAGTGAGAAATCTCTGGCACGAAATTTTGCAAACCGCTTTTGACATGTTCGGTCACAGCACCTCCATATACTGCACAAATCCTTTTTTGCATTTCAGTTGTATTTTTACCTTTCTTGAAATAATAAACCATAATATGCCAAAAATATTGTGTATTTTCAATATTAAAATAGCTACACAAAACTTACCAATTTGATTTTTTAATTTATTTTATTTTTTAAAGATTTTATTTAATTTGGGAGTAAAGGGGAGAAAACTGTACTTGAACAATCATTAAAATAAAAAAAATTTAAAAAATTAAAAAAAAGATTTTATTTATTTATTTTTAGAGGTGGGTGAGGGAAGAAGAGCGGGAGAGAACAGCAAAATGTGGTTACCTCTCACACGCCCCCTACTGGGGACCTGGCCCATATCCCAGGCATGTGCCCTGACCTGGGAATTGAACCAGCAACACTTTCAGTTCACAGACTGGTGCTCAATCCACTAAGCCACATCAGCCAGGGCTGTTTTTTGTTTTTGTTTTTGTTTTTAATGCACACTGATATGACAGCTGTTACAATGCAATCTAAGAAAATTATTTTGAATTAACTAAGTACTACTGGAGCCATTTTATGTAAAAAAAATGAACTTTTTGGTTAACCAAATATATGTGAATCTTTCATATTATACAGCAAGTCATAATGTGTGTTGTTTTTTAATATTTTATTTGTTTTTAGAGAGGGGGAAAGAAGGTGGAAATAGAGGGAGAGAAATGTCACTGTGTGGTTGCCTCTCAGGTGGCCCCACTAGGGACTTGGTCCACAATTCAGACATGTGCCCTGACTGGGAATCAAACTGGTGACCCTTTGGTTTGAAGCCCATGTTCAATCCACTAAGCTATACCAGCTAGGGCTGTGATTTGTGTTTTTACGAGTAGGTTTTATAGTGAAACAATTCTCAAATGATCCACATTGCTTTTTAAACAGTCATTAGGAGCTATTTAAATAATTTGCGAGAACTTGAAATACATTTATTCATTTTGTGTGTGTGTTTGTTCTAAAGAAAATTAGTTCAGATTTTCACAGGTGAAATGAACTAGATGGATCATGTCCATTTGCTTTCAGGGACCATCAATTAGCTTGTGTTGAGGACATCCTTCACTGGCCAAGTTCTAAATTCTGTCTTGGAGGTGCAAAGAGGGAGTACTGTGAAAAGGATGATGGCTCTTGAATTTTGAGTGGAAAGCTAAGCCTTTCTCCAGGACCTGGGATAAAATCCCATTTTCTGCATAGACTAGCTTATAACCATGGAAAAAACACAATTTTGGAACTAAACAAAACAGTTATAATTTAACTGAGGAATCTAAGCCTCACTTTTCTCATCTGTAGAAGGGATGGCAGTTTCTTAAAATGGTTGAAAGGATTAAGTTAGACAATATATGTGAAATGTTCAGAGGCTTGCTCTACAAGGTCAGTCCCCTACCCTAATTCCCAGTTTCGGTGTGGTCTTTTGCTGAACGCGCTGAACAGCTGCTAGAGTCTCCAGAGCTTGGTTTACAGAGATGAGTAATGTAGTTTCTTCCCTCCGGGAAGTTTCTTCCCTTTTGGAAGTTTCTTCTCTCCAGTTTCTTCCCTTAGTGTTTCTTAAAACTGGTTTAGGAACTAACCACTTTGAAAGAGCTACTTAAAAATGCATACTCTCACGTCCCACCCTGGAGAATCAGATTTATTAGGTATGAGATGGGGTCCAGGAATCTACATTTTTAAAAAAAGTAGCACACAGGAGTCTGATACTGTTCGACATTATTATTTTGAGAAGCTTTGATCTAGGGAAAGATGCTGTTAAATTATTATGTAATGGAATGTTTTATAATAAAAGTATACAAGAGAATGATCCCATTTGAACTGTCCTTGAAGTATGGGCAGGAATTTTTTCAGGCTAGAAGGCAACATTAATAAAAAAGCATTTAAAAAGAATAAGAGCTCAGACCCCTTCTGGGAGGCCATGGAGAAGGACATCCCTGAGTTGGGAGGAAAAAAAAACAGGTGGGAAAAGTCAGGGGATGGAAGGAAGCAGAAATTTTTTTTTATTTTATTAAGCCCATTTTTAATAAATGGTTACAAATTGAAGACTTTCTGTGAGACTGTTCTGGAACTACAATTCATTAGCTTTGTCACCTTGGGCAAGTTACCTTCTGGTCTTATTTCTTCGCTTATACAATTATCTCTAATACTAATGTCTTCCTTATGACGATGACATAAGGAATAAAAAATGCCTAATTGATCTAGGTACCTAAGATCCCACAACCACTTCAACTCCTTCAGGCCCTGGCCAAAGCAGTAGAGGTCTGCTTTAGGGGAATCCGTACTTTAAAACGTGACAACCCACCATGAAGAGCCGAAATTGTAGATAAGGAAGTGATATCATACAGTATACAAGTGCTAAAAGAGAATGACTTCATCATATTATTAACAAGCCACCCAGGCCACCTCCACCAAAACTGGGATAAAGGAGAGGCAGAACAAGGGGCCTGAAATTCAGGTGCCTAAGGGGAGAAAAATTTCCTTTAACTTTTATAGTTGCAAAAAGCAGGCTCTATCCTACTATCTTGTTTTATGCATAAACTGTATTTACAATAAGTGTGGGAGGGAATAAGTGGCTTATAGGACCTTGACTCCGGGAAGTTGATGTACTTCAGCCTCTGAGACAAGCTCTTGAAAATTTAACCCGCCCTGGTTTTTTTTTTTTTTTTTTCAGAACCTAGCGTTTGCCAGTCTCACGCACACCTTGCAAATCGGTCAGTTCAGTATTGACTGACGGTGTGAGCGCTGAGCCAGATTTCATCGTGCCTGCACCCCCAGGGGTTTACTCCCACGTTCAGAGGCATTCGCCTGCCTCTCGGCCCAGCCTGGGAGGGGTGAGACTTGATAAGTAGTATTAAGGGTTCTTAAACGAAGACTTAAACGAGCCCTGGTAGCGAGGCATAACTGCGCGCCGAATTTCTTGGCCCTGATACTTGTTGAGCTCGAGGGCTCCAAGGCAGCGTACCACCTAGTTACCCTAAAGACGTCCCCTGAAGAGGGCCAATATGGCGACGGACTTCTCTTGGCACAGCCTTGTTACCTCCCCGCAACAGGCAGTGTTAGTAACGCCCATTGGCCAAGATGGGGGCGGTGTCTAGCTTCCTTCACCCCGTCATTGGGCTGAGTGACAGACGGAGACGCCAATTCTCCTCCGCCTACTCTGAATTCCCGCCCTCAAAGTTTATTCGGCGTTTAATTGGCTTTTAGTTCCCGTCAATTTGCGTCTGATCTTGTCACTTTTCAGTGTTAATCCAATCATAACTTTCCTGGCTGCCCGCCCGACTTCTAATAGGTTTTGATCAACCCATTCCTGCCTACTTCTTATCTCTTCCTCCCACAAGGACTTTGCTCAGGCACGTCCCGGGTTCTGGTTGGTCGTTGTTGTGTCATTCCAATTAAAGCTCTTCCTATCCCTACTTCTAAGGGAGCCCGCCTGGCGGCTGACTGGCTTTTTCCCAAGCCTATCACCTCTAGTCCCGCCTACTTTCACTTCCTGTGGCTTTCATTGGGTTTTAAAACTGAGAAGGCGGCCTTTTAGGGCGGACACCGGGCACGCAACTTTGTCTTACACGCCTAAGAGAGTAAGCGAGTCTTGCCATTGGATTACCTGACCGCCTTTCTTCTGCAAGTCCCTCCTTTCTCCCTCCCTCATTGGGCGGGGCAGTAGCGAAGGGGCGGGGTCTATGCCGGGCTTGTGGCGCGCTGCTCCCTCCTCCTTACCCCCCCCTCCCTGTCCGGTCCGGGTTCGCTTGCCTCGTCAGCGTCCGCGTTTTTCCTG
The DNA here is from genome assembly GCA_004024845.1 of Tonatia bakeri. NCBI lineage: Eukaryota > Metazoa > Chordata > Mammalia > Chiroptera > Phyllostomidae > Tonatia > Tonatia bakeri. Next base: position 108,343 of record PVIA01002329.1, on the reverse strand, counting down.
GCCCCCCCCAACCCCCCCGGACAGGACCCCCTTGAGCTCGTCCCTCAGCTGCCACCATGAGCGGTAAGGATGAGTCCACTCCAAGCTTAGGGGTGGTAGGGAATGAGGGGGCGCGCGCGAGGGCCGACCGGGCGGTCCCCGCCGTGAGGGGGGGCGGGCGGGAGGCGGCGGCGGCGGCCTTGGTCCCGCCCGGGGCGGAGGGAAGGGAGGGAGAAGGGGCAGTGGCGGGGCCTCTGAGGAGGAGGGGGATGGGCCGCCCGCCCCGGGGGAGGGGGCAGAGTGGCCTCTCCCGCCCCCTGCCCGCCCCGGCCACCGGGGGACGGGCCTTACCCCCCACTACTCCACCGCCCGCCTGAGGCTCCTCCCGCCGGGGGCTGGAGCCACGGGGGTGGCCCGAGCAGTGCAGGCCCCGCCCGGGCCAACCGCCTCCCTGGTCCGCCCTCTGGTCGCTGCCTGCCCCTGGGCCCTCCGCCCCCCCACCCCCGCCCGTCCTCCGTCCCTAAGTTTCCCCTCCCCCCTACTGTCCCGCCCTTTCCACGCCCCTCACCCCGAAACCGCCCTTTCCCTCTAGGGTCCGCCCTCAGTCCGCCCTGAAACCTGATTTCTAATCCTTGGACCCCTGGATCCCTTAACCACTGTTCACAAATGTTTCCCCACTCACACTTTTTATTTCTTTTTTCCTTGCTTCTCTTCCTTGTAACTTTTTACATTTGAATTTCTCTTTCTGTGTCTCCTTTGACCCTAATTTTAACAAGCTTTCTGCCCACCCACATGTTTTTTTGTCTTACCTATCCCCCCCCAATACTTTTTCTTATTTTGAAACTTTCAACATGCCCACTGCCTTTAATGTTTTTTATACCCAAAGCATCTTCTCCATGTTTTCTGAGTTTAAGTTGGTGCAAAGGAGAACTGAAGCCCAGTTTTGGCATCACTGAGTCTAGTTCATGTCCTACACGTTCTACAACTGTCCCTTCTCCCCCATCCATTCCTCCCCCCTCCAGTGGCGCCTTTCACCTTCCTGTTAGTCACGTCTGTTCTGTCATAATCTCCTTATCCTTTTCCTTCCCCAACTTTAAGTTGTTTATTTTTTAATTCTCTTTAGACCAAGATCACTCCATGGATGAAATGACAGCTGTGGTGAAGATTGAGAAAGGAGTTGGTGGCAATAATGGGGGCAATGGTAATGGTGGCAGTGCCTTTTCTCAGGCTCGAAGCAGCAGCACAGGCAGTAGCAGCAGCAGTGGAGGAGGAGGAGGAGGACAGGTAAGTAATGATTAGGATAGACTGGGGGAGGTGTTGAGAGGATGGTTATTTTTTCACAGAGTAAGTTTTAGGAAGGGGCTAACCATTTTATAGTTAGGGAAGTGAGTGTAGAGCGACAAGTGACTTGGAGATACCCCAAAGATGAGAATTTCAGCAATAGAGATAGTTCAGGCTTTTGTTTGATTTTTTGCTCTTTACTTGTCTGCACTGTTTTGCTGTTTATTTGTTGTATATTGCTCTCTAGGCTGGCAGCTGGATGTCACTAAAGTAATTATTTTCCTCTCATATCTTGGATAGGAATCCCAGCCATCCCCTTTGGCTCTGTTGGCAGCAACTTGCAGCAGAATTGAATCACCTAATGAAAACAGCAACAACTCCCAGGGCCCAAGCCAGTCAGGGGGCACAAGTGAGCTGGACCTCACAGCTACACAACTCTCACAGGGTGCCAATGGCTGGCAGATCATCTCTTCCTCCTCTGGGGCTACTCCTACCTCAAAGGAACAGAGTGGCAGCAGTACCAATGGCAGCAATGGCAATGAGTCTTCCAAGAATCGTACTGTCTCTGGTGGACAGTATGTTGTGGCTGCCACGTCCAATTTACAGAACCAGCAAGTCCTTACAGGACTACCTGGTGTGATGCCTAATATTCAGTATCAAGTAATCCCACAGTTCCAGACTGTTGATGGGCAACAGCTGCAATTTGCTGCCACTGGGGCCCAAGTGCAGCAGGATGGTTCTGGTCAAATACAGATCATACCAGGTGCAAACCAACAGATCATCACAAATCGAGGAAGTGGAGGCAACATCATTGCTGCTATGCCAAATTTACTCCAGCAGGCTGTCCCCCTTCAAGGCCTGGCTAATAATGTCCTCTCAGGACAGACTCAGTATGTGACCAATGTACCAGTGGCCCTGAATGGGAATATTACTTTACTACCTGTTAACAGTGTTTCTGCAGCTACCTTGACTCCTAGCTCTCAGGCAGTCACGATCAGTAGCTCTGGGTCCCAGGAGAGTGGCTCACAGCCCGTCACCTCAGGGACTGCCATCAGTTCTGCCAGTTTGGCATCATCACAAGCCAGTTCCAGCTCCTTTTTCACCAATGCCAATAGCTATTCAACAACTACTACCACCAGCAACATGGGAATTATGAACTTTACCACCAGCGGATCAGCAGGGACCAATTCTCAAGGCCAGACACCCCAGAGGGTTAGTGGGCTGCAGGGTTCTGATGCTCTGAACATCCAGCAGAACCAGACATCTGGAGGCTCACTGCAAGCAAGTCAGCAAAAAGAGGGAGAGCAAAACCAGCAGTCTCAGCAACAACAACAAATTCTTATCCAGCCTCAGCTAGTTCAAGGAGGACAGACCCTCCAGGCCCTTCAGGCAGCACCGTTGTCAGGGCAGACCTTTACAACTCAAGCTATCTCCCAGGAAACCCTCCAGAATCTCCAGCTTCAGGCTGTTCCAAACTCTGGTCCCATCATCATCCGGACACCAACAGTGGGGCCCAATGGACAGGTCAGTTGGCAGACTCTTCAGCTGCAGAACCTCCAAGTTCAGAACCCACAGGCCCAGACAATCACCTTGGCCCCAATGCAGGGTGTTTCCCTGGGGCAGACCAGCAGCAGCAATACCACCCTTACACCCATTGCCTCAGCTGCCTCTATCCCTGCGGGCACAGTCACTGTGAATGCTGCTCAACTCTCCTCCATGCCTGGCCTCCAGACTATTAACCTCAGTGCTTTGGGTGCTTCAGGAATCCAGGTGCACCAGCTTCCAAGCCTGCCATTGGCTATAGCAAATGCTCCAGGTAAGGCTTCTAATTTTTTTTGTTTATTTCCAGAGTTAACTAGCACTTAAGCTGAAATTATTCATTCCGAAGAAGGGCATAGAACCTTTTGGGGGTAACACTTTCTTGAGGCAAGTCAGTTAGAGAAATAGCAAAGATTTTATTTAAGTCATTTGGGACTGATTTAATAGAAACTTTTTTTTCCCAGTTACTCTGATGAGAAGGGAGCACTTTCTCTTTTCTTCTAAGGGCAATGTCCCTGGGGTCTCTGTATTTCCAGTGCCTTTAGTACTATAGAACAAGGATTACCAAACTCTTCCTTTTTTTATTTTTAAAATTTATTTTAGAGAGAGGAAGGAAGAGAGAGAAACATTGATTTGTTGTTCCACTTATTTATGCGTTCATTGATTGATACTTGTATGTTCCCTAAGCAGGGATCAAACCCACAATTTTGGCATATTGGGATGATACTCCAACCAACTGAGCTACCTAGCCAGGGCCTTGGCAGATTTTTTCTGTAAAGGGTGTGATAGCATGTATTTTAGGCCTAGTGTGGTACATATGGACTCACTCATATTTTTTGTTGTTGATGGTGTTTTTTTACAACCTTTCTTTAAAAAATGTAAAACCGTCCTTAGCCTGAGAACTTTATTTGGCCTGTAGGGTCTACTCTTACATGAGATAAGAATTGATTATAAACTGGACCTATTTATAAAACAGTTTGTTTGTTTACTTATTTATTTATTTATGAGAGAGGGGTAGGGAGAAAGAGAGGGAAAGAAACATCAACGTGTGAGAGAAAAATCAATTGGTTGCCTCTCATGCCCCCAGGACCCTAGCCTGTAACGCAGGTATGTGTCTGACTGGGAATCGAACCAGCAACCTGTTGGTTTGCAGGATGATACCCAACTCACTAAGGCATGTCAGTTAGGGCTATAGGACAGTTATTAAGTCATAAGGTATTTCTCATGAAGAACTGTTACTCCTAAGTGAAGGGAAATGTGACATAATTGATTCCAGAAGAATTTTTTTAACAAAATAAGTTCTGTGGTTAATCTTTAGTTAACCAGAATATTCTACTCTGAGCAAGCAGGTTACTCAAGGTTTAATTTTTTAAACTCCTAGTTAGCTTAAAAGTTCACCCACCTCCCTTTATAAACTTCCTAGGTACTTCTGATACTGATACTTTCTAAATAAGAGAATCAGTTCCGGGACTGCTTTGAAAGCAGTGTATGTATGGTTGAGGAAGGAGTGGAGAGAAAAGGAGTGAGGTCTGAAATGGCCTGGGGAGGTGGTATTGAGAGGAGTTAGGAAAAAGAACATGGAAGGGAAAAAGAGTGTTTGGGGAAGAGGTATATATATTTTTTGAATCAGTTAACCACAATATTCAGTCATTCACACTTTTTTTTTAGGGAGGGAGGGAGAGAGAGGGAAACATTAATTTGTTGTTCCATTTATTTATGCATTCATTGGTTGATTCTTATGTGTGCCCTGACCAGGGATCAAACCCACAACCTTGGGTGATACTCTGTAACCAACTGAGATAGCTGGCCAGGGCCTCAGTCATTGACTTTGAACTAAGTTTTATAACTAGTTAATTTGAAATTTAAACCATAGCTATTAAAAAGGTGACAATCAGTCTTTTTTCTAATTTATTGTTTTAAATTTCGTTGTAAGGGCCCGGCTGGTGTGGCTCAGTGGATTGAGTGCCAGCCTGCAAACCAGAGTCTCTGGTTTAATCCCCGATCAGGGCACATGCCTGGGTTGTAGGCCAGAACCCCAGTTAGGGGTGCGTGAGAGGCAACCACACATTGATGTTCCTCTCCCACTTTCTCCCTCCTTTCCCCTCTCTCTAGAAATAAGAAATAAAAATAAAATAAGTTTCATTGTAAGGTAGTTGATCTTTACTAAAACATGATAAAAGGGTACATATACTTTTTTTCCTACATACACATTTTCATATTCTGATGTGATATATAAAAAGTATGATAGGAAGTTGTTTAATATCGTTGATCTCCTGGTTCTATTTAAATATGTGTGGGCATATGAATTGTTTACTTTTTATTATAGTGTTTTCATTCCATTTAGACTGGTTCTTATGTAAGTGAGGATAACAAATAGGCAGCCATATTGCCTTCTACAGTTTTGGAAAATATTGGGGGTCAAGTTCCCTAACTTACTTACATTCTTATGGTGTGTTTAAAATGACATTTTGAGCTTTAACAAAACAGTAAGATTCTTAGTGATCATAGACTAGAAAGGTAGAGCTGGAAGGGACCTAAGAAATTGTCTAACAAACTACTTTTATTTTCTCTATGAGGATGTTGAGATACTAAAAAGCACTTAAATGATGAGATTACAGCCGGAATTTGGGCTTGTGTTTAGTTCTAGTCTACAGTATTTCATTACCTGTTAGTATGAAGTTTGGACTTGAGAAATCTTTTAGATTGTTAAAAGTGTGTATCTTTACTTCTTTGAAACTTAATGTTTTAGAGCTGGCAAGTATTTTATAGGCTAAAAACTATGAGGAAATTTTAATAGAAACTGAAATTAACAGCCTGGAAAATCAGATACTATCTGGCTAAACTACATTAGCATGTTTGTTTTCTCCTTGCTCTGAGGTTGTATCCAGCAGTTTGCTTTTCTTCAAAGGAAAGCAAAGCTATGGGATTGTTCCCATTAATAATCATTTGGATCCTTGTAATTTCTGAAAGGGTTATAACTTAAGCTCTAAAGGATAGTTATGAGGTGCTCTCATTGCTAAATCATGCTCTGGGAAAGTCTGCCATTTAATATGTCATGGGATAGGGCTACCTAGCTGTTACTGATGGTCTCTGAGTTCAAGAAAATGCATGTTTTTTCAGGTAGCAGCAGCTTGATATTCACTAATGAGAAGATGAGGCACTGAAAGGCCATTTTGTGAGAGTTGAGGTTGTTTGCTTCATTAATAGTGGTTTCTGAAAATACAAGTTTCCTCCTTTCTCGTTAGTCATATTTGTGCAGCATTTTTTCCCCTTCAATTGATCGGACTTCAGTCTAAATGAAAGATAAGAAAATTATTTCCTTGAGGCTTATTGCTGTTTAGGTGTTGCTTGGCTGCTTTGTAGTGTCTGATTTTACCCTCTTTTTTGGCATTAGTAGAATAGATAGCACCTACAACTTGGGACACTGTTGTGAAAGACTGCAGCTCCCATGATGTTCACTTGGTCTGTTTACCTTTATTATTTAAAAAAAAATAAACCTTTAAAAAAATTTCTAAGCTCTCTTTTGACTTTTCACCCTTGTTTACTTCTCTTTGCTGAATATACAGACAAAGGTACAAACTTAGAAACAAACCAGCCACTTCTGTATTCCTGTGTTTTTCATGGCTCGCCTCTGGTGGGTGGTAGTGAGGAAGGGACCACCCAGTAAACTAGTTCCAGGATAGTGAAATATTTATGGTCTCTTAGTTTTTGTTTTATTTAGAAAGTTATCAGCAACATTTTCTTTTTTGACACCTTTTCCCCTTTATGAGCATCCTTTCCTCTCATTTTGTAGTTATATTCATAGACCTTGTTTTTGTTTTTTCAGTTTAAAGCTTCAGGGTTCCTCCCCTCCCCCCACCCAGCAAAGGGATAAGTCATGAAAACTCTTATCCTAGGTTGAGTGGGGGCCGACTGAGTTTGTGACTTCGTGGGAGTTCTGCCTAATAAAGAGTGCAGGACAGGGCTTTGGCAAGAGAGCAGAACACATTTCCTCAATGGCTATAATTCACTCAAGAAGCAAATTTCAGGCACTAAAAATAAAAATTTCACATCTGTTTGGTTTTATCAGGGTCAGGAAAATGTCTCCTTAGAAGTTAAGTTGAATGTGATACCAGAGTTGGTTTTGCCAACAGTGTCACTAAACTTGGGGTCAGATTGCTAAGACCTAATTTGTTAAAAACTTGTATTTTAGACTGGTGCATTTGAACATTAGTGGTAAGTAGGTTTAGATGATTTATATGATTTATATGTGTTCAGAATTATTCTAGTGCAAAAGGTCATAATAGAAAGAATTTTCTATTTTAAAATAATAAAATGTATCAAATGTTTCTGCATTGTTTGCTTTATTAAATATTATTTGTTTCTTAGAGTGACGTTAGTGCTTTTTAAGTGATTTTAATTAGAAAAGTTCTCCTTTAAAGTCTAGGTGTCTTGATTGATTTGAAAAGATCTTCAGCCCTTTTCAGTTGCTCCTATTTATTCATTCCGGTGGCTTTCAGTAAATGACGTCATTGTTAAATCACGTTGCATTGTGTAATGTGGCCATTTTAGTTCTTAATTAAATAAACACAAGGGTGCCTAGTGTTTCAGAAAACTTTAGTATCTGTTCAGTTCTCATATCCCCCTTTCCTTTTAATTGTTTCATTTTGAAATGTAGCATGTAAATGTTACCTCCTTTTCTAATAATTTAATTAGAAAACTAATAATTTAATTTTCATCATTCTTTGCTTCCAATTGTTTTGTTTGCCTTCCTTAAAAATGTTTTAAACTATAAGGTGAACATCCATAGAAAAGCTTTATGTAAGTAATGCATAAGTAATGCTTTATAAGTTACTTACTGGGTATCTGTAAACAATGCATAATAGTTGAAATTTTCACTTTGTTTAATTGAAAAACAAGCATATTTATATTTCTTACAGAAGGTACGTCTCAATAGTACTATCCCTTTCTCTAATATTTAAGTTATTATACAGGTCCTGGTGTTTGGAAGGATTATTTTAAAATTTATTGCCTACACTGTAACTAGATTGTTAATACTATGCTAGGTTTTTAGAATTGTTCTTAGAAGACCCTGAAAAAGTTTCTGTAGAAGAGTATTTTTTGAATTGGTTTCAGATCTGGGCCGTAATTTCAATTTGTACTTTTGCTCTAGTGTTTTAAAAACTCTGAATGGTTTATGGAAATTGGGCAGTATTACTTGTTTGACAAGTTTGGATGTGCCTGTCTAATTTACCTGAATCCTCCTTCTCATGCTGTATCTATGTATAAAATAAACAATAATTTAACAATTTCAAAGAAGGAGTTAAAATATAAAATGTCTAGGTCACGACAAAAACCCTTTAAGAGATGAGACAACTAAGTTAGAAGCCTATATGCATCTCTGAAAAAAATTAAAAAATGTTTTCATAGGCAAGCAAATGCTTCTTGCTAATAATCTCAGGTTAAATGCTATTGAGTTATATCTTTTTAAATTATTCAGTATGTTCTTCATTGAATTGACCCTGTTTTGATAGTTTAAAAGTTACAGCTGTTTGCAAACATAATATAATTAAACCAGACTAGCCATGGTAATAGCAGTTAAACTGACTGTTAACTAGAACTGGAAACCTTTCCCCCTCCAGTGCCTTCATTCTGACAGAACCTAAGGTGTAGAAAAGATTCAGTGACTTGCCGAAGGTCATTGATAAAATTTACAGAGACAAAATTTTTTACTTCAGATCAGAATCCTTTCTGTTTCAATCCACATTTATAAAGTAGAAGAATGGATTTGTTTTTTTTACCCAATTCAGTTATTTTATTAATATTTGTAGCCTAAAATGAATCATAGGAGAAAAATGAAGCCAAACGTGTGGTTAATCAACAACTTCTTTATAAACTTCATTGTCAATCAGAATTTGTTGTAACCAGATTAATATGAATTTATTTAATCTCTAATAAATTAAATATTATGTAAATAACCAATGATAGTGAAAACTGATAATGGAGGAACAAGATGGCAAAAGAGAAATCAAAGACATATAATTAATCAGTCTTTGAACACCGGAAAGTCAGCTGTGTCTTATGGGAGGAGTATGAGGGGTATTACCCTTCCCCCTTTTCACAGTTGGGATGATGTGATTTGTTTTCCAGACTGTTCTTATCCCCCCCCCCCATATGCTTGAGACATTTTTGTAGCAAACTTTATCTCCTTATTGCTCTGTATCTATTGTTTTTTATGTTTTTCTGAAACTTCCCTTTCAGGGCCTTCCTTTCCTTACCCCTTTCATTTCTGTTGTGTATATGGTTTAACAACCCTTTTAAAGACTATATAGGGCACAATTTTGTGCATGTCCTATATAGTTACTGGTGGTGTATCTGAAAGTACTTTACTTAGAATTCTTCAGCAGCTTCTTACTCTCATGGAAAAAATGTATTTTAATTTTATGCAGATCATTTGCCTTGAAGAAGGTAAAAAGCCCATAACCCTGAAAAGTATTTGGAAATGTTTTATGTTATAAAGAAATTTCTTTGGTTTGGTGTTCATTTAAAAGAATATCTGTTGGGATTATCAAGTGTTGAATGGCTTCCTTGTTTAACGCTAATTCTGTTAAGGAGTTCAGTAATGTTCACAGTGCAGTTAACTTACTGATACATAAGCATTTGCTGAACACCAGTGTATGTAGTAATGTAATTGCCCCTGCAGGCTTAAGAATTAGATACAAAGTTATAGTCAGAATGGGTTCCAATTTTTGATACTTCATGCATAGATAAATTAGCAAAATTTATTGTGTGTCAAATATGCTAGACTCTTGGAATTCAGTGAAACAGATAAGGTCCCTGCCTTCATAACGCAACAGTTGCTATTGTGCTAGTTACCTACCTTTGTACACTTCAGAGGGACCAGTTTTCACACAGCTAATACTGAGAGTTGCAGCAAAATACAGAGGCAGATAAAAATAGGTTTACAGTTGTTCATATGAAAAAAATATATAATTCAAGAATAAACTTGCCCTGGCTGGCATAGCTCCCTGGATTGAATGTGGGCCTGTAAACTGAGAGGTTGCCAGTTCAATTCCTAGTCAGAACACATGCTTGGGTTGCAGGCCAGGTCCCTGGTTGGGGGTGTGGGAGAGGCAGCTGATCAATGTATCTCTTGTATGTGGCTGTTTCTCTCCCTCTTTCCTTTCCTTCCCTTCTAATAAATAAATAAATAAATAAATAAATAAATAAATAAAATGTAAATAATAAAATCTTAAAAACTCACGTACTCACAACTGTAAACATACTTTCATTCACCCCTGTTTATGAAATAATAGGGCCACAAGTATTTTGATTTTGTACTATAGTCTCCTGGTACTGTGCTACATATCATCAGGTTATTTATTTATAATTTAAAACACTATCATGTCCAGCCCTGGCTGATCTGGCTCAGAGGATTGCATGCTGGCCAGGTCCTTGGTAGGGGGTGCATAAGAGGCGACCACACACTGATGTTTCTCTCCCTCACTTTCTCTCTCCTTTCCCCTCTCTCTAAAAATAAATAAAATCTTTTAAAATTTTTATTTAAAAAATTCATACAATGTTTTTAGTCAGAACTACATTTTAAGCTTTTTTTTTAAGAATGAGAGGAGAGAAACATTAATTTGTTGTTTCCCTTATTTATGCATTCATTGGTTGCTTCTTGTACGTGCCCTGACCGGAGATCGAACCTGCATCTTTGGTATATTGAGACAGTGCTCTAACCAACTTGACATACCTGACCAGAGCCATTTTAAGCTTTTCTATCTGAACAGTTTGCTTATAAGATTAATCCCAAATTTCTGAACCTTGTGGAACAAGATCATTAATACATTGTATCCAACTGTTTTATATTATTTAAATCTTGAATATTTGTAAAATAAGATGCTGAAATGGAGCTCAAGGGCTGAGACTTGAACAAAGAACTGTTGCTGTTTAAGATTGGACAAGAAAATTATCATGATATATAGTGTGCTTGAACATGCTATTTATTTACATACTTTTAAATCCTCACTGGAGAATGTGTTTAGAGAGAGAGGAAAGTGGGGGTGGGGGGAGAGAAACACTGATGTGAGAGAGAACCATCAATCAGTTGCTTCCTGTATGTGCCCTGACTGGGATTCGAACCTGCAACCTAGGTATGTGTCCAAACCAGAAATTGAACCTGAAACCTTTTGGTGACCTGAACCACACTCCAACCACCTGACCAGGGCATTGAACATGCTTTTTAAAGATAAATCATTCTTAGTGACTGGTAATTGCTTATTTCCTTGTTTTGATTACTTATACGTAAGAGACCACGGAAAGGAAAGATGACTTATTACTGGCAAGCATTTCCCTTTTTGGAATTAATTAAATGACACTACTGAGCCCTAGAAAATGACAGTTGTCCTCTCATCCCAGAAAATGAATATTCTCATCTCTAGTTTATACAGGTGTTTAGGAAACTGCAGCATGGTCAAGCGTCTAAGTGTAATGGTAGTTAATCTTTTACTTAAATGTCTGGTTAGAGCTATCCTTCCCCCCCCTAAATTTCAGAGCTGTGTTAATAAAACACTAACATATACTCATATTGTATTATTTTTAACTGAAATGTGAAACAAATTCAGATGCATCTAGACTTAAATTACTGATGGTTCTTTGATCTATGCCTGAAAACATTCTGACAACTAACTGACTTGTCTTAAAATTTTTATTGCAGTAATCATAATGGATACATTACAAAGTATTATTGTCATATCATATAATCTAGATGTGCTTTACCATAAAAATGTAAGAAATGGGCATTGAAACTTAAGCCCTGGCTGGTGTTGCTCAGTGGATTGAATGCTGGACTGTGAACCAAAGGGTCACTGGTTCAATTCCCAATCAGGGCACATGCCTGGGTTGTGGGTCAGGTTCCCAGTGTGGGGGGGGGGATGGGCACACCAGAGGCAGCCACACATGTTTCTCTCCCTCCTTCTCCTTCCCTCTCCCTGAAAATAAGTAAACAAAAAAAAAAACTTAAAAAAAACCCCTTAAGAAATGGGCAGTTGTAATGGGAGTTACATGAAATAGGAATCTTCATTTCCTGCAGTTCTTTTTTGGTACTGAAATTTTTTACTACATGGACTGTATGGCTTTAATCATTGGTTTGCTTGCAAAGGAATTTGATGCTGTTTAAAAGTGTTAACAGCCAAGAAATTTGTCCCTTTCCAAAATGCTAAGTATCAGACTTACAGTAAACTTTTCATTTTGTTTAGCTCCCTTAAAGCCTCAGTACTACATATAGCATTGTCCAGAATGATTCCCTTAATGAGAATGTTACTGAAGGACTATTAATGTTGCATCATCTCAAGACCCCTCATTCGAGCCAAGTATCCCAGGATTGAAATAGAAGATTGTTTGGAGATACGTGGTATTTTGTGCTGCATGCTCTACAAGATTGTACCTAGAGGACAGAAATATATAAAAATTATACTTGGAAAATACAAGCTTTCTGTTCACTTATGAACTCAAGTTTCAAAGGCTTTTCTGGTTGTGATTCAAAACTATTATGAGGTCCAAGCTGAAAATGGAGACCTACTGCATATGAATGGTTCTATTTATTATTTATTTATTTATTTATTTATTTTTAAAGATTCTGTTTGTTTATTTTTTAGAGGGGAAGGGAAAGAGAAAGATCAATGTGTGGTTGCCTCTCACACACCCCCTATTGGAGACCTGGCCTACAACCCAGGCATGTGCCCTGACTGGGAATCGAACCAGCAACCTCTTGGCTGGCACTCAGTCAACTGAGCCACAGGAGCCAGTGCTGTCCCTTGTTTTTTTTAGTACACTCTTCTACCCTATCCCCATTTCTTTTGAACTTGGTGCAGAACATATGTCTGTGCTGCTTCTATGAACTGTTTGCCTAGAAGATAATTTTTTTAAATTTAATTTTAATTGTTGTTCAAGTACAATTTTCTATCTTTTACTCCCATCCCAGCCCACCCACCCACCCAGCCCTCTCCACCCACCCAGCCCTCTCCACCTCCCTCCCATTTCCACCCCCCCTCCAGTTTTTGTCCTTGTGTCCTTTATACTTGTTCCTGTAATCTAAAAGATATTTTTGTTGAGTACTTTGTTGACACCTCATCTAATAATTGGGTTTTTCAGTTTCCAGTTTCGATGAATTATTTTTCTGTTCCTATTATTTAAGAATTATTTTATTTTCTGTAAATTAAAAATATTTTTTCCCTTTTACCTTTTTAGAGCTTGGTTTTGCTAAAACACTGTTTTACTTATTTTTCCACTCTAGGTTAATTTCATCTCATCTATCAATATCTTCCCCACCCCCCAAAAGGTCCAGCACTTCGAAAAAGATTATGAAATAGTTTTAGGCAGTTAGAAAGGACAGTACAATTACACATACTATTGAAGCTTACAAAATTGTCTATCCTTTCTAACACTTTTTAAAAATGTTTTATTAAAATATTTTATTTATTTTTAGAGAGAGGGAAAGGGAGGGAGAAAGAGAGGGAAATAAACATTGAAGTATGAGAGAAACATCCATCAGTTGCCTCTTGGACACCCACAACTGGGGTCCATAACCCAAGCATGTGCCCTGACTGGGAATTGGACCTGTGACCTTTCAGTTCTCAGGCCAGTACTCAATCCACTGAGCCACAGCAGCCAAGGCTCTAACAATTTTTTATAGGGTTTTTTTTGGTATTTTTTTCATCACCATATGTCCCCTCTGTACCCTCTTCCATCTCTACCCCTCCATCACCATACTGTTCTTCAACTTACTTATGTATGCACTGATTGATTCTTGTATGTGCCCTCACTGAGGATCGAATCTCAACTTCAGTGTGTTGGGAAGACGCTTGAACCAACTGAGCTTCCTGGCCAGGGCTCCATGAGTTTTTTTGTTTTGTTTGTTCATTTTTTTCTCTTTTTTATATATCATCTACAAATATTTTTACCTGTTCCTTTCCATTACTTATACCTCATTTCATTCTTGTCTTGTTAAACAGGGATCCCTTAAAAATAATGGGGATCCCTTAAAAGGGATCTCACTTTTTAAGGAGTGATTTTTAATTAGTATGTAATAGTTTATCAAGCTATTTGCCACAATTTGTTATTTCTCTTTTGTCAAATACTCAGGTGATTTCAAAATTTCCTGTATTTTAAATATAAAATAGAATGTGTAGTTTTTTCATTTTGAATTATTTTCTTAGAATAAGGCCTTCGGCTCCAGCTGGTGTGGCTTAGCAGACTGAGCGCAGGCTTGCAAACTAAAAGGCCATCAGTTTGATTCTGGTCTGGGCACATGCCTGGGTTACAGGCCAGCTCCCCAGTAGAGGGTGCATGAGAGACAACCACACATTGATGTTTCCCTCTCTCTCTAAAAATGAATAAATAAAATATTTTTTAAAAAAGTTACCTTAGAGTTTATGCTATGGAGAGGTTGAAATGTCAGCTGTACATCAGATTATATAATTATACATCAGATTATACATCAGATTATATAATTATACTAGGAGTATTAGCTATGCATAAATTTAGGGAGTTTATCATTAAAAGATACCTAACATGTAGTGCCTGTTTACATGATCACTTCAGACATCTCAGGATTGTGTGGATCTTACGTTACTTATTTAATGTTAATTCAGATTATTATGCATAATGTAATTATGATTGCAAATAGGTAAAGTTTATGCATATGAATAGTAAAGGGAAGATGAAAAAGTGATAATAGTTAATTTGATGGGGTAGTAGGATTTTGGATGCTCACCACCTTTTAGGATTCCATTACTGTTAATAGTACTATAAATATTTTTTAAAAACCTTATTCACAGAACATGATAGATAGCTACTGTTACTCATTTTTCTGAATTTGGTCTTGTGAGTGGGAGACAGTCTCTGGGATACTAGAGTGCTCTGTACTTATCTTTCCTATGCACATCTCTACATAGCTTCATCATTCTTTTTTTTAATATATTTTATATATTTATTTTTAGAGAGAGAGGAAGGGAAGGAGAGAGGGAGAGAAACATCAATGTGTGGTTGTGTCTCGCACGCCTGCTACTGGGGACCTGTCCCACAACCCAGGCATGTGCCCTGACTGGAATTCAACCAGCAACCCTTTGGTTTGCAGGCCCACGGTCAATCCACTGAACTACACCAGCCAGGGCTGCTTCATCATTCTTTCATGCTTTTATTATCATACAACATCTCATTGCTATATTTTATCTATGTAATTTTTTGAAAAGATGAAATTTGTCCTGACTGGCATAGCTCAGTGGATTGAGTGCGGGCTGCGAACCAAAGCATCGCAGGTTCGATTCCCAGTCAGGGCACATGCCTGGTTTGCAGGCCACAGCAACCACACATTGATGTTTCTCTCTCTCTTTCTCCCTCCCTTTCCTCTCTAAAAATAAATAAATACAATCTTTAAAAAAAAAGATGAAATTTTATCCCCACTGTTTTTCTCTCCTTTCAAGATAATACTGTGCATTCAAAACAGTTATTTTTCCATTACTAATCAAACACAAGTTATTTTTAGTGGAAGTTATGTATAATTTAAAGGTTCTAGTATGATTATCTTTTTTAAAATGGTAAATTCAGTGTTTAGAAACAAAATATTAGATGGCTGTGTGTGGGTTTTTTTTTTTTTTAAGATTTTATTTACTTATTTTTAGAGGGGAAGGGAGGGAGAAAGAGAGGCAGAGAAACATCAATGTGTGGTTGCTTCTCACACGCCCCTAACTGGGGACCTGGTCCGTAGCCCAGGCATGTGCCCTGACTGGGAATCAAACCCAAGTGACCCTTTGGTTCACAGTCCGGCGTTCAATTCACTGAACCACACCAGCTAGGTCTATTTTTTGTTTCTCTTACGGTATTCTTTTATTGCTGCTATTCTAGAGGCATTGATAATTGAATTTGTTGTTACAACTCCCCTTGATAAATAAGATGAAATACTGTGGGTGTTGTAAAGGGGTATGTCTAGATGGGAGAAAAAACATTAAAATATGTTTAGGTTCTTTTTTCCCCATAGTATACAGTGCTTATTGAGTATCTCCTGTATGCCAGAAACAGTGCTAGCTGTGCTTTATTAATGTATTAGTTAGCCTAATATAATTAAATCGTTTTTGCTGATGAGGAAGGTAAGGCTCAGGTACGTTACCCAGCTGAGTGGTAAAACCAGAGTTGAATTCTAGGTCTGTCCAGCTACACCATTATAGTACATTACAGTGTATATAATGGCTTTTTAAAGTTTTAATTATCAGACGCTCTTCAGTAATTTAAAATGTCAGTTTTGATGCATATGAACAATCAAAAAAATCAGTCAAAAGAATCTGATTTAAAACCCAACACAGGAGGAGATTGTTGTTTTTTTTTTTAAGATTTTATTTATTTATTTTTAGAGAGGGAAGGGAGGGAGGGAGAGAGAGAGAGAGAGAGAAACATCAATGTGCGGTTGCTGGGGGACATGGCCTGCAACCTAGGCATGTGCCCTGACTGGGAATCGAACCTGCGATGCCTGGTTCGCAGCCCGAGCTCAATCCACTGAGCTACGCCAGCCAGGGCAGGAGGAGATTGTTTTTATCTCTCTTTTAATTAGGGAAATGATGGAGACATGAAGTAAGTCCAAATTTATTTTATCATTTTTCTGTTTATTTTATCACTTTCATGCTTTTACTAAACCAGACAGCTATATTCCTCTTAACCTTTATGCCTCTCCTCCATGGCTTCCTCAAGGTAAGTATATATTATATATTTAAATGAGCTTTAAATCTTGCCAATTTGAATGATAATTATAGCTAGTTTGGGGAGATATATTAAAGTGAGTCTTTTTTCCCAGGAAACCATTACTATGCTGAGAGTTGGGGGAAAAGATAATTCTTGTTTATTTCTCTGTCTTGAAAAACAATTTTCACTGTAGAATAATGTTGACAGAGGTGGGGAGCAGGTGAAAATTTTGGAATTTAGAAGAATTTCAGCCTGTCACTAATGTTTAAATTTTGAAATCTTTTGGATTCTTGGACATGAAAAGTAGGGAAATCTGTACCTCTGGATTTATGATGGATAACAAAAAACTATAGAGTGTTTAGAAAGGAAACATTACCATAGCTGAAAAAATACCTTGTTTTGTTGGAGAAACTGCTGAATTATCCTTTCTCAGATGGCCTCCCATTTAAAATTTGTGTGTCCTCCCGCCTTTTTTTTTTTTTTTTAACCTCTTGTCTGGGAGGTGGACTTTAAAAACACCCATCTATCACTTAATTACAGTGACATCTACTGGTGAGAGCCTTTGCCATCATTGTGCTGATTGCCTTCCACATGAGGAAAGCTACCTATTTTCTGAGATGTGAACAGCCAGCCAGTTCCTAAAGCTATAAAAAAACTTAATGTACAAAAAAGGGGAGAGATGTGCAGGCTGAATTTTTTTTTTTTTGCTATGTAGGTATTTTTAATGATAAAAGTTATAATTATATTATGAAAATATGAGGAATAGGAAAGAGAAGAAACAAAACTAATAGCACTCCCCATCACATTCACCAGTTTGGTATGTTTTCTTCTACTTTATTTAAATTTTAATGTATGTATTTCTTTATCATGGCTTTATTATAGTATGCATGTGATTTTTCCTTGGTTTAATAATATGACATAAGCATTTTCTCAAGTTGTTATATTTTGCTTAATCATAAATTTTACTGACTTTCTGATATTCCATCAGGTTACTTAACAACTTCCTTAATGTATACATTTTAACCCATTTCTTGTATTGCTGGTGTAAATAATTTGTAATTTTTCTTAATTTTAAAATTTATCTTACTGTATTTTTTCCATTATCATTTATCCTCCCTATACCCTCTTCCACCTCCACTCACCCCCTTCCCTATAAATAATTTATTGATTAATGTCTGTTTAAGTGGTGTTTTCCAATTATGGACTTTATTTAACATTTTTTTAAATTGTTGTTCAAGTACAATTATGTACATTTTTATGAACACTAACCTTTCCCTAAATGTTAAGTTTTTGTGTTTTTGATTGCTAGTGATGTTGAATATTTTTCCTTCTGCTTGTTTAGAAGTTGTATCAATTGATTCATCTACTGGCATGATGATAATATTTTTGCTTGAGCTCCTTGTTTTTAAATAAAGAAATTTGTGGGTTTTTTAAAATTTATTTTTAGAGACAGGACAGGAAGGGAGAAAGATAGGAAGAGAAACACCAGTGAGTGGTTGTCTCTTGCATCCCCCCTTCTAGGGAACTGGCCCACAATGCAGGCATGTGCCCTGAGTGGGAATCAACTGGCAACCGTTTGCTTCCCAGGCCAACACTCAATCCACTGAGCCACACCAGCCAGGGCAGAAATTCATTGATGTTGTTGTTGTTTTTTAATATATTTTACTGACTATGCTATTACAGTTGTCCCATTTTCCCCCTTTACTCCCCTCCACCCTGCCCACCCCCTCCCACCCACAATTGTTTTAAAAATTTGCTGAAAATAACTTCCTTAAGCTCTTGTATTTTTTTTAATACAGAAGCTTTCCATTTTTTAATGTCAGATGAATTTATATTTTTGTGATTTCTTTAATGAATTTGAAATATAACATATAAAAATGCCCTCTAAAAGTTTGTTTTCTTCACATTTAAACATATATGTATGCACATACTTAACTCTCCTTTCTTTATTTTTTATTATATTTCATTTGGAGAAATACAAAGAAGGCAACCTATCATTTAAAGAAACCAGTGTTAGTGTTTTTTAATTTCTTGCCAGTCTTTTTTTCCAGACATTGGACTTTATCTGCCTAGAATTATTTTTGAAGTGTGATGAGGGTGGAGATATCTAAAGTTACTTTGAAAGTAAGATTTGTGTCTGAGCCTTATGACATCTAGATTTGTTGAAATAAATACTATCCTTCTCCTTTCTTCTGTGGTACTCCTCCCCCTGCTGTGTAGGTTGTTTGTTATATCTTTTTTCTTTTCACTTTTCCCTTTGAACCTTTTCTCTATGTTCTTTCCAGCCTCTAAAAAACATTTTTTAACTATAGTTTGCTTTTTAGAACAGATTTATTGAACATTAGTTCATATAATTCATCCATTTTTGATATACAGTTCAAAGCATAAACAGTAAGAAAATTAGATAAAATGTACAGTTCAGTGGATTTTAGTATATTTACAGAATTGTACAACTACCACTGCAGTTTAAGAACATTTTCATCACTCCAAAAAGAAATACCACATGGCCCCCTGGCAGTCATTTCCCATTCTCACCCCTCATCCCCAGTCCAAGGCAACCACTCATCTGCTGGTCATCTCTGCGGATTTGCCAGTTCTGGGCACTTCATCTAAAAGGAATTACACAACATGGGGTCTTTTGTGACTGGCTTATTTTGTGTAACATAATTTTGGGATTCATCCATGTTGTTACATGTATCAGTACTTAGTCTTTAATTGCCAAATAATACTTCATTGTGTGAATATACTGCATTTTGTTTATTCATTCGTGAGTTGATACACATTTGAGTTATTTCTGGTTTTTTGGCTATTATGAATAATGTTGCTATGGATTTTTTATAATCCTCACCCAAGGTTATGTGTTGATTTGAGAGACAAAAAAAAAGCATTGACGTGATAGAAAAACATCAGTTGGTTGTCTCTGGTATGTGTCCAGACTGGGGATTGAACTCATACCCTAGATATGTGTCCTGACTTGGAATTGAACCTGCAACTTTTTGTTGTACAGGAGGATGCTCTAACCAAATAAGCCACCCTGCCAGGGCTGCTCTGAATATTTATGTTAGACATATGTTTTTATTTCTTCTGATTATATACCTAGGATTAGAGTTACTGGGTTAGATTTAGCTTTAATGAGTACTTTAGCCTGTATCTTTGAAAGATCTTAAACATATTTGTTGCCTTTCTTTTGTTTATATCCCTGGCAGTCTTGCTATTTCACTTATATCCCAGAAACTCTGAAGTTCCTTGTATTGAGCCACTAAAATCCTGCCTTTTTTTATTCCAAAATGTTTTTTACACTTAAAAAAATTGATTTTAGAGAAAGAGAAACATCGATTCATTGTTATACTTATTTATGCATTCATTGGTTGATTCTTGTATGGGCCCTGACCGGGGATCAAACCTGCAACTGTGGTGTGTCGGGCCAATGCTGCACTGGCAAGGCTTATTCCTAAATAATTTTTATTTATGCCTTTCTTATCATTGGAACCACTGCTCTACTTTAGACCTTTATTATCTCTCACCATTTTCTAATGGAATAGCCCAGAGTATTTCACTTTTCTTTCTTTTAATACTCCCCTCTCAACTCTTATACAACTTTTATCATTTTATTAGTGTTTTATTATACAAGTTATAGGGCAAATATTACACTTGTTGATTTCATTTTGTGTTTCCAGTAAGGTAGAAGGTTCTGTAAAGGTCAGGATTATATCAAACTATCCCCAAAGCTTAATACAATCTGGCAAATGTCCTTATTCCTAGAAATATACTTTCTGGTTTAAAGATTAGTCACATCTTAAAGATTTGATCTATATTGCCAAAATGTCCTACACACACACCATGCTTTTCCCTGCTATATGCTTTTGTACACTCATGCTGAGAGTTGTGTAAAAGAGGGTGTCCATCCTTTCTCTACCATCACTTTTTTAAAAAATCAGTCATTTAAATACCTGTCTTGTATCTATTAATATCTGTTTCAAAGTTCATGTTTCCACCTCCATCTTCTGTTTACTCCATCATTTCCACACACCATGTTCTACTCCTATATTTCTTTACTCTGCTCATTCTGTTCCATCTGCCAGGGACACCTTTCCTTGCCAACATTCTTCACCTGGCTAACTCTTAGGCATTCTTTAAAGTTTGGCCCAGATGTCAGCTCCTGTAGGAAGCAAGCCTTCTCTGAAATTCCATACTAGGGAAATTACCCTTTTCAGTCCTAGAACATTCTTTGAATGCTTTTTATTTTATTTTAGTTTTTTTTTTTAATTATTTACTTATTTTTAGGGAGAGGGGAAGGCAGGGAGGAGAAGGAGAGAAGCATTAATGTTTGGTTGCTTCTCACATGCCCCCTACTGGGGACCTGGCCTGCAACCCAGGCATGTGCCCTGACTGGGAATCAAACTGGCAACCCCTTGGTTCATAGGCCCGCGCTCAGTCTACTGAGCCACACCAGCCAGGGCTGAATGCTTTTTATTTTAATATTTATCTCATTATTTTGAAATTATGTTTCTTTTCTAGTGAACTATAAGCTCTTGAACAGCAAGAACTATTTCTTTGAATCTTCAGAATTTAGTATGAAACCTGGAACAATAGACAGTAAATACTGGTTTTACTGTAGCCTGCCCTTAGGAAGACAACATGGTATAGGGCACTGTAGGGATTAAAGCCCTAAAGGAAATTTATTTATAGCAAAGCTTACAAATTATCACTGATATATGCATGTGTATAAAATTTGTTGTAGTGATTCTATAATCAGGAAACATTAAATATGGAGGAGATAAGTTTAGAAGCAAGGTGTATGGATTTGTGTAGAGCACACATTACTAATGAATTAGCAAGGGCTTGCATTCTGGAGCAAAAGGAAATAAGTTTCTGGTGTCTGTTCTCTATTTTTGTGTGTGGTCTAATGTAATATAAAATTATCAGAATTTTTTTTGTTAGATGCTTAACCTACTTACAGCATAGTTTGGGAATTTAACAGAGAAAGTTAATGGCTCTTATCAGTTTTGACACACACACAAATACAGTGATACAAAAATACTGGTAAGACATACTGAGATGTGGTTTTTACAAAAATTGATACCCAGTCCTGACTGGTGTGGCTCAATGGGTTGGGCATTATCCCACAAACCAAGGGGTCACTGGTTTCATTCCTAATCAGGGCACATGCCTGGATTGTGGGCTATGTTCCCGGTTAGGGACACACTAGAGGCAGTCAGTCGATGTTTCTCTCCCTCTCTTTCTTCCTCCCTTCCCTTCTCTCTAAAAATAAATAAAATCTTTTAAAAAAATTGATACGCCCAATATAGTCATGATTAACTTTAATAAAACATAGTTTATTTTTCTTTTTCTGTAGTTAGGGAATGCATTTAGCTTATGTACCAGAAAATCTATTATAGTGACTTTACCTGGTAGGGGTTTATTGATCTCACAGAACATGAAGCCTGGAGGTAGTGAAGTCAACGTTGGTATTGTAGCTCCAGGTAACAGTAGAAGCCTGACCATGCTTACTTTTTGCCTTAGATTGGGATAGTTACCATACTTGCAAGGCAGCTGTTGGTCATTGTGGCCTTTTTCCAGGCTAGATAAAGGGAGGAAAAAGTGAAGTTTGATGAAAGAAGAAGCAAGCCTAATTGTTCCTGTTTAAACAGAGCTTTCCTGAAAGTCTTAGCAATTTTTATTTTACACTTGATTGATGAAGATCTTGTTGTTTGACTCCTCGTAATCTGCAAGGTATCTGGGAAGGAGAACTTTTTTTTTGTAAGATTCTATTTATTTCTTCGTAGAAGGGAAGGGAGGGAGAGGGAAGGAGAGAAACATCAATCTGTTGCCTCTTGCACATGCCACCACTAGGAACCAGACCTGGAACCCAGGCATGTGCCTTGACTGGGAATCGAACCTGTCACTTTTTGCTTTTGCAGGACGATGCCCAACAAACTGAGGTATACCAGTCAGAGCCTGGAAGGAGAATATATTTTTAAAGATTTTATTTATTTATTTTTAAAGGGAGGGGAAGGGAGGGAGAAAGAGAGGGAGAGAAACATCAGTGTGGGGTTGCCTCTCACATGCCCCCTACTGGGGACCTGGCACACAACCCAGGCATGTGCCCTGACTGGGAATCAAACAAGTGACCCTTTGGTTTGCAGGGTGGTGCTCAGTCCACTGAGCCATACTAGCCAGTGCAGAAGGAGAATATTTTTAACTGGAATATTGTTACCCTGAACAAAATTAGGCAGCTTTTAGGAAGGAAGAAGGAGATAATGAAAACTGGGAACAAATAGTAGTATCTGCTGTTGAGCACCATAGTATAGTGTGTATACATACACATACCACTAAAACAACCACAAAAGTGAATGGTGAGTCCACCTAAATATTTTAGATATCTTCATTTTTATTTTAAACTTTTAAAAGAATTCAGTCTTCCTGGAACTCCCTCCTAAAAATGGATTATTTTGGTATTATCTACCTGCTAATATGATGTGATGAGAAGGGTATGCTTCACTTGTATTTTTCCCCCAAACCAGTAACTTTAGTCTAATGAGAAAATACCAGACAAATTCAAATTGAGGATGTTCTACAAAATACCAACCAGTAGTCTTCAAAACTGTCAAGTTCATGTAAGACTAGGATACTGTCTTAGATCAGAGGAGTCTGAGGAGATGTGATGACTAAATGCAATGTGATATCCTAGATGGGATGCTGAAAGAGAGTAAGGACATTGGTAAAAAAACTGGTGAAATTAAAAAAAGTCTATAGTCTAGTTACTTGTATTGTACTAATGTTAATTTATTAGTTTTGACTAATGTACCTTGGTTGTGTATAAGGTGTTAACATTAAGAGAAACTGGGTGAAGAATACACAAGAACTTTTTGCAGTATTTCTGTAAATCTAAAATAATTATAAAACAAAAAAATTACAATAGCTGGAGAAACGAGAAGAGCAAACTCACAACTCTACAATGAAACCATATATCTACAATGAACCAGCAGGTGGGAACAAACCATAAGATCTATAGCTCTGGCTGGTGAGGCTCACTGGGTTGGAGCATCATTCATAAACCTAAAAGTTGCAGGTTCTATCCCCAATCAACACATGTGCCTAGGTTTCTGGTTTGTTCCCTGGTTAGCGCAGTTAAGAGAGGCAACCAGTCAATGTTTCTGTCCCTCTCCACCACCCCCTTTCTCTCTATCTTAAAAACAAAAAACACAAGTCTATATAAGATCTACAGATTACTGACATTTGTGAAAGGAAGGAAGCAGAGGGAAGGCAACAGTGCTTCTCATTGCCCTGAGAGCAGGAGAACTTCTAAATCACTGAAAGTTATTCACTGGAGAACAACTTGAACAGTCACTGAAACTCGGGGCATGGGGATAGAGTTTGACAGCTTTTGAAATGAACAAAATGAAGTTCTAACACAAAGCTTGGGACTGAGGGGAACTTCTAGGAGTAGAATCCACCTTGAGAAAGCAGAGAAAAAGAAAAGGACAAAAAAGTAAGAGAAAGAGCAGAGGGGTAGATACCAGAAAGAATGAAGAGTTATGGTTGTCTTTTTGTTTCTGTTTTAATCACTTCGCAAAAACTAGAAAAAAAGAATTTCTAGAACTGTGAAGATCACAAAAGCCTTCCTGGCTCCTACCCCTTGCCCCTAAAATTTCAAGAAAACTCGTTTTACTTTAGAAATAAGTCTGACTCCATATGAGATTGCAACTAGCAAAAGATACTAGTAACAACAGAAATAAGCAAAAAAACAGTCCTTCCAACAGTGAAAAGACCCTGAAAAAATATGCCCACAAAATAGGTGAAAAATTCAAAATGAGCTAAAAGAATTTAAGGAAATGAAAGAAGTTACTGAAAGTACAAAATCAAATTAGAAAAATCTCAGAAATGAGGTGACTAGAGAAAAGGAGAGTTTGAAAAGAGAAGTGACAGACCTCAGGAAAATAAAATGGAAATAAGGAAAAAATTATTTTAGAAATAAATATGAAACTAAAAAGAAAGAAGCATAACACATAATAAAAGACAAAGTAAAGCACAATTTTTATATGTAGCGGAAAGAGGGAGGCTTTTTAAATAAACAAAAAAGAGGTACAAGAGATTGGGGAAAAATCACATAAAATATGGGCAATGAAGAGCCAAGTTTTATGTGAACAAAGTCCTCAAGAAAGAAAATGAAATCCATGGGACAGAAAGAAAACTTTCTCAGTGTACTGGGGGAATCGACCCAGAATAGCCTAGTAAAACTGGTAGATTTTAAGGGGAAAAAATCATTTGAGCATCCACTTAAAAAAAAAAACCAAGCACCTAATCACTTATAAAGGAAGGAAAGTGGAGTATCACTAGACTTTGTGGCAACTTGTTTAGTGTCGGAATACTGTGGCTTAATATTTAAGAGAATCAAGGAAGCAAAACATGAACCAAGAATTTTATATCCAGATAAATAGACCTCCAACTATTTAAAGACTAAACAATGTAATACTAACATATAAGAATTCAGAAAATAGCCCTGACTGGTGCAGCTCAGTGGATTGAGCACCAGCCAGCAAAGGGTCGCTGGTTCAATTCCCAGGTTAGGGCACATGCCTGGGTTGCAGGCCAGGTCCCCAGTAGGGGGTGCACAAGTGGCAACTACACACTAATGTTTCTTTCCCTCTCTTTCTCCCTCTTTTCCCCTCTCTCTAAAAATAAATAACATCTTTAAAAATAAGTAAATAAAATCTGTTAAAAAAAGAATTCAGAAAATAGTGTTCACATGATCCCTTCCTATGGAATTCACTAGAGTTTCAAATAACTAAAAATGACTAGAGAACCAGATTGTGGTATCCAAATACTAATTTTCCATTCAAAGAAACTAGGCCCTGGCTGGGTAGTTCAGTTTGTTAGAGCATTGTCCCAATATGCCAAGGTTGTGGATTTGATCTCCACCATCAGGGCACATACAAGAAGTAATCAATGAACATATGAATAAGTGGAACAACAAATCAGTCTCTCTTCCCTTCCCCCCCCCACCGCCCCCACCTTCCTCTCTCTAAAGTCAATAAATGAGTATTTAAAAAAGAAAAAGGAAACTAGGAATACTTGGCAATAGCTGATTCTAGATTTAGAGCAGGAAATTAATATTAAACATGGCATAGCTCGTCAGAGAATACAGAAGCCAACTTGGTATTTCTCTATGGCCAAGTATAGGACAGTTTGAGCATCAATAAGGATAAAAATTTGCAATGGATTGAAGTGTCAAATATGTTTAAATCCATGAGTTCATGTTGATGCAGAGAAAACTGCAGAGGGGTGAGAGAACTATTTGAGGTGGTGGAAATATTCTATATCTTGCTTGTATTAGTGGTTATACTACTTACTATATATGTATACATATGTCTAAACCATGGTTTCTCAACTTTAGCAATTTTGAACTGAATAATTCTTCATTTTGTGGGGGGAACAGGCTGTCCTATTCATTATAGAATGTTTATTAGCAACACTAGATGCCAGACCTGACAATGAAAGATGTCTTCAGACACTGTCAGATGTCTCTTGGGGAGCAAAATGGCCCCAGTTGAGAATCCTGTCTAAATTTATTAAAAAGGTAGATTTTCATTGTCTGTAAATTATATCTCAATAACTTGATTTTCAAGAAAAATTTGGCGATTCGTCACTTTTTTTTAAGATTTTTAAAATTTATTTTTAGAGAGGGGAAGAGAAAAAGAGAGGGAGAGAAACATCAATGTGTGAGAGACACATTGATTGGTTACCTCTCACACACCCCCAGCATGCTGTGGGGACCTGGCCCACAGCTTAGGTCTGTGCACTGACTGAGAATCAAACCAGTGTGATCTTTTGGTTTGCAGGCTGCACACAATCCATGGATCCACATCAGCCAGGGTTTGTGTTTTGTTTTTTTAATTTACTGATTTAAATATATAGAGAGAGGAAGAAAAACATTGATTTGTTGTTCCACTTATTTGTGTACATTCATCAGTTATTTCTTGTATTGCCCTAAGGATCAAATCTATATCTTTAGCATACTGGGGAGATGCTCTTAACCAACCGAGCTGCCTGGTCAAGGCTTGGCTGGTCACTCTTCAAGGATTTTAGGAAACCAAGCTGCTGTATTTTGAAAATTAGTAATTGACAGAATCAAGCATTTATTTTGTCCTTCCTACATCAACTGTATCTTAAGAGTAACCAAGTAGTAAAATAATGATGAATTTGGGGACCATCTATATGTATTATTTGGTATTACATTTTGTCACTCCCAGTCGTCAGTTTTTCTGTCATTAAAAGTACAAATTTTCACCCTCGCTGGTATAGCTCAGTAGAATGAGTGCCAGCCTGCAAACCAAAGACTCGCCAGTTCGATTCCCAGTCAGGACACATGCCTGGGTTGCAGGCCAGGTCCCCAGTAGGGGGCACAAGAGAGGCAACCACACATTGCTGTTTCTCTCCCTTTCTTTCTTCCACCCCTGTGTCTAAAACTAAATAAATAAAATCTTTAAAAAAATAAAGAACTCTTAATCTCGTTTTTTAAGTACAAATTTTCTATTTTTCTCTACTTTGCTATGTCTAATTCACTTTGGACTGGAGAACCAGATTAATAAAATTATTTGGAAAGATACAGCACCATGTATTATGAATCATCTATTTCTGTTACTAGAGATGTTTTTCTTTCTTGATATGGCAGGGAATTCTGGATACCTAATGTTCCTCACACATAAGTGGTATGTTACCAGTATTCTGTTTCAACATGGCTGAATACACAAACACTTCATAGTCTGAGATACATACTCCTTTGGATTAAATCTGTTGTGTAAGATGAAACATATTCAGAAAACCCAGTGTATGCTATATATAGGTATAGTTTTAAAATTCAGTTTTACTGTATTAATACTTGCTGAATTAAAGAACACATGTTTCCAAAATTATTCCAGAGCACAGATGAATAGGGAAGTATATGGGAACCTTTTGGAAATTGTGGAAGAGGCTTCTGTTTCACCCTGTTTTAGTACTAACCAAGTTTTTTCTCAGAGAATAATAGGGTGTTTGACTTAACATGGTAGTCTTCTTGAAAGTTGACTTAACATGGTGAACCTCACACACTTTTTCACTTTAAGGACACTGAAAAGGTGCGTAACTGCCATAACTATTTCAGAAACTGATGCCAGAGGCAAGACCGTCATTAACCTTTGGTTTACTATTTTCATCATGGAAAGGAAAATCTTTAATTTATTTCATTGCTTAACCAATGCCACATTTTAAGATAAAGCTGTTCATTTTCTCTTTTTTGAATTTTATTTTTAGAGAGGGGGAAGGGAGGGAGAAAGGGAGAGAAACACCAGTGTGTGGTTGGTTGGTTGCCTCTCGCACACCCCCCACTGGGGACCTTGCCTGCAACCCAGGCATGTACACTGAATGGGAATCGAACCAACAACCCTTTGATTCGCAGGCAGTCACTCAATCCACTGACCCACACCAGCCAGGGCTAAATTTTTAATAATAAAGCCAAATTTGCCTTCAAAAAGGTTGTTCTGATTTATCACCACCTATATATAAAATATTTATTTTCCCATACCTTGCCAGTTCTGTGCATTTATTAGAGTTTTTACTTTTTGTAATCTGAGAGGTGAAAAATTGCAAAAATCCAGTATAAATAGAGTTGCATTTTAAACCTTGAATGAGAGTAACCCAGTTTTCATGTATTTAATTGACTTTTTGTATTTTCAGCAACGATTCTTGAGATTTCAAGTATGGGTGATACAAGTGGATATAACTTCAAAGCTGTGAAGAAATGGTGCTGTAAATGTAGTCAGTGAGATGCCTGCAGCTGTGATGACCTCTCCTGTTTCCCACCTTGACTCTTTGCTCTTAATTTCAGGTGATCATGGAGCTCAGCTTGGCCTCCATGGGGCCAGTGGTGATGGAATACATGATGATGCAGCAGGAGGAGAGGAAGGAGAAAACAGCCCAGATCCCCAACCCCAGGCTGGTCGGAGGACCCGGCGGGAAGCATGCACCTGCCCCTACTGTAAAGACAGTGAAGGAAGGTAAGTTGACCCAGCCAGATCTTAAGAGTAATGTAAAGAATTAAAATAAAGAATGAAAAATTAATGGATTTGGAGGTAAGAGAAGGGTTGATTTTTTTTTCTTCTGACATTTAAGACTTGGCAATATTGCAAAGCAATCAGAGATAGCACAATACATTTGAGTAGGTTATATTATAGGATCTTGGTTCCAGCTCTGATCCTTTCATCAATTCTAAGACCATGGGCCTTAATAGATGCCTGCTTTCTCCTACAGATAAGGAAATCAGATGGAGCCAGCTGGTCTAATGATTATTACCATATGTCTGTTTTGAGATGGTTTTAACAAGGTTGCTTGTAAAATAGTGTTTCAGAGAAAAAAATATACCTACACTAATGTGTTCTTACAGCGGCTGTCTGAGAATGAGAGTTTTCCAGAGTTTTATCTTCCCTCAAAATAGACAAAAAATGCCCAATCCAGGTAGAAAATTCTTCCATCAGAGACTCTTAACATGTCCTACAGAACAGAGTACTGATTTTCTCAGTACTAGTGTCTGCTATTCAATATTGTGTCTGGAGAGTTCCAAGTTCTGTTCTTTTCCTTCAAGTCACAGCTTTTGAGAGAATAGAAAGTTAAATAGTTGTTTATATGTCTTTGCGGGAAAAAAATCTAAGTTTTGTCCTAATAAAAATAAGCACAAAAATAAGAAAATTACTGAAACAAAAAATAAATTGAGTTATTTATAGGTTAGCCCTATGTTACAAGAAAAAGCTTAATTGAAAGCACTGAGCTGGTATGCCTCAGTGGATTGAGCACCAGCCTGAGAACCAAAGGGTCGCTTGGTTCAATTCTGTGTCAGGGCAAATGCCTGGGTTGTGGGCCAGGTCCCAAGTAGGAAGTATGTGAGAGGCAACCACAGGCAACCACACATGGGTGTTTTTTTCCCTCTCTTTCTCCCTCCCTTCTCTCTCTAAAAGTAAATAAATAAATATATATTTTTAAAAAGCACTGAGTACTATAGTGTTTCTTTCTAACAAAGCTTAAAGTAGATTTAAATTTCTGAAGGAACTTCTCTGATTCTCACCTAAATGTGATTTCATTTTCATTGTTTTTTTCTTCCTGCTAATATGTGCTGTTAAAACCCAAGAAAAGTCCCTCTTGGAAATCTCCCCAATGCCTATTAATGAATGACACATGGAAAAATTTGGTTTAACAAAAATGTTTCAGAGCTGATTCCTGAGAGAGGAACTTAGGATGTGCTCCATACAGGGAATATTTTGGTTTTTTTTATATACCTTGAATTAGTTAGGGTTCTTATTGCCCTCTATTGACTTTTTTCAGCCCATCTTCCTCTTCCATTGAAGCCCCTGATATTGGTCCAGCTTTTCAGGTTTTAATCTTTACCATTTGGCTCTTCAGTTTTATTTTAGGAAAAAAGTTCTATAGGTGTAAAATATTTTCCTTAAAGTTCTTAACAAAGTGCTTAAATGGAGAGACCCTTTGTCATAAGCAAGGTCCCAGCCAAAAATACCACCACATGCACAGTAGTTTCTATGGAAAATGCATGTATTGAGACTTATATTTTTTTTTAAGATTTTATTTATTAATTTTTAGAGAGGGGAGGGACGGAGGGGGGGAGGGAGAGAGAGAGAGAGAAAGAGAAACATAGAAACATAGAAACATTAATGTGCGGTTGCTGGGGGG
This sequence comes from Tonatia bakeri, assembly GCA_004024845.1. Taxonomy (NCBI): domain Eukaryota; kingdom Metazoa; phylum Chordata; class Mammalia; order Chiroptera; family Phyllostomidae; genus Tonatia; species Tonatia bakeri. Next base: position 78,115 of record PVIA01002329.1, on the reverse strand, counting down.
CCGTGGCCTGCAACCCAGGCATGTGCCCTGACTGGGAATCGAACCTGCGATGCTTTGGTTCACAGCCCGCGCCCAATCCACTGAGCTATGCCAGCCAGGGATTGAGACTTAAATTTTTTTAAATAGAAGAAATCACATGAGAATGATTATTTCTTCAAACATCAAACATCAAAATTGAATAAGGAACAGGAAAACAGAAAAGAGCAAATGTTGGTTGAGAGGAAACCTACAACTTGAATTTTGGGTGGTAAGAACCAGAGTCATGCCTTGGCTGGTGTGGCTCAGTGAATTGAGCACTGGCCTGTGAACTGATTCCCAGCCAGGGCACATCCCTCGGTTGCGGGCCAGGTCCCTGGTTGGGGGCATGAGATGTATCTCTCATACATCCATGTTTCTCTCCATCTCTTTCTCTCTCCTTTCCTCTCTCTCTAAAAATAAATAAATAAAACCTTAAAAACAAAAAAGAACCAGAGTCAACTAAGATTTATCTTTTGATAATAAAGAGAAGCCTTTAAAAAAGAAAGTTTGGGTTCGTTTTGAGTGGGTGGGGTAATTGCTGTTGATACTTTGTGGTTCTTTCATTTTTATCTCTGGAATGAATGACGAATAGTTGTGTTTTCACTTACAGAGGTTCTGGGGATCCTGGCAAAAAGAAACAGCACATTTGCCACATTCAAGGCTGTGGCAAAGTATATGGCAAGACCTCACACTTACGGGCACACTTGCGTTGGCATACAGGAGAGAGGCCATTCATGTGTACCTGGTCATACTGTGGGAAACGTTTCACACGTTCAGATGAGCTACAGAGGCACAAACGCACGCACACAGGTGAGTGGGATCCTGGGGAAGGAAAAAATAGTAATAGACCAGAACACAAAGACACAAAATGTATCTATGAAATTACTAAAAATTACAAGCAACTTATGTTGGGAACTAAATGTATGGGTCACAAGTGGAATTGGAGTTAATCTAGAAAACCTTTAAGAAGGAAGGAGCTGGGGCCCTGGCTGGGGTAGCTTAGTTGGTTAGAGCATTGTCCCAGCACTCCAAGGTTGTGGGTTCTATCCTTGGTCAGAGCACATACAAGAATCAACCAATGAATGCATAAATAAGTGGAACAACAAAATGATGTTTCTGTCTCTGTCTCTCTTTCTCTCCCTTCCTCTCTGTCTCAAATCAATTTTTAAAAATTAAAAATAGAGGAGGACGGAACTAGGTTTTGAGTGGGATTTTGGAGGGTTCCATTATTCTTGTTAGTCTTAGTCCTATTGGACTTTTCTGCTATATTCCTTCCTTTCTGAGGACCAAGCATCCCTCCTTCCTTCCTTTTTTTTTTCTTTCTTTATTCCCCCCTCCCAGAATACCAGATTTCCTTTGAAAGCAGTCCCTTTGTCTCTGTTCTTAGTTACATGGTTTGGGTGGGATTGACCCTACCTCCAGCTGTAGGAATGGGCCATGATTGGCTTAAACCAGTTGATGTATCCTTGTTCAGGTGTGGGCAATTAAGTTTGTCCAGGAAGCGTGAATATTGGGACTTGGGCTGAGAATGCAGGGCCACAGACACTTTCTCCTTCTTGGGTTTGTGGTGTGAAGGTGTATGGCCAGGAACTGCTACTCCCCAACCCTTCTCTATTTTTCTTCCTACAAAAACCTATCACCAGGTTTTTCTTGCTTTTATCACCTTTTAAAACTGGGTTAATATTCTGCCTCACAAAGTTTGAAGGCAGTAATTGGACAAGGTACTCCCTACTTTCTGAGATGTTTGTTTCTTATCTACTTTCTCTTTTTTTACTTAGGTGAGAAGAAATTTGCTTGCCCTGAGTGTCCCAAGCGCTTCATGAGGAGTGACCACCTGTCAAAGCATATCAAGACCCACCAGAATAAGAAGGGAGGCACAGGTGTAGCCCTGAGCGTGGGCACGTTGCCCCTGGACAGTGGGGCAGGTTCAGAAGGCAGTGGTGCTGCCACTTCTTCAGCCCTTATTACCACCAATATGGTAGCCATGGAGGCCATCTGTCCAGAGGGTATTGCTCGTCTTGCCAACAGTGGCATCAACGTCATGCAGGTGGCGGATCTGCAGTCCATTAATATCAGTGGCAATGGCTTCTGAGATCAGGCACCCAGGGCCAGAGACATATGGGCTATACCCATTAACCCTGGGATGCAAGGTAGCATGGGTCCAAGAGACATGTGGGAGAGAGAGCCATGAGGCATTAAAATGCATGGTGGTGGAAAGAATTGGGGAGGGATACAAGAGAAGAGATGGGGTCCTGGCACTTACCTATAGCATCAGTGCCTCCTTGCAGTGGGAAACATCAGTGAAAATTCTTTTGGTGCCACCCTTTGATGAGAATTTGTTTGACCCCAGTTTATTCTTATACTTCTTACCCAGCTTCCCTGTCCTGTGTTTCCCTTCTCAGCTCCCTCATGATGGATCCCCCCTTTCCTAAAGCCATCATGCCTTGATAAATATATATGATCATTGAAATACTTTTTAACAAAAAACAGATTCTATATTATATATATATATATATATATATAAAAGATATATAGAGATGCATTTGCAGGGGTTGGCTGGGAGGAGGAAAGGAGACCATTCTGTGACCAAAATACCTTGGTCATTTTTTTATATTGCCTTATTTCCTTATGGCTGAGCCTTGTTGTGACACATCAAGCTTCTGTAGATGTTGTCTTGGCTTCCCACTAGATTAAGCATCCATATGCTCTGCTTTTAGTTTATATACATACATATTGTTTTTCTTAATTTTGTCTTTTTATTTGGGATCAGCTTCTTGCACTCCTTTCCTGACTCCATCCTTTCTCTCTCCCTTTCTCTCACCTGATGATTTCATGTTTTTGGAAGTGGTCCCTGGATGAGGCACTTCTGTGAATCTTTTAAAGTCTTAAGTACCAGCAGCAGAATGGAGAAACCTTGAAGCCCAGGATGATGCTTGAAGTAACTGTGTGTGGAGGTAGTGTTCAAAATACTGCTTACTGACGCAGGCACCCTCTTGGTGCTGGAGAGTCAAGGGCACCACTCCATCAGCTGCTCTAAGCATCATGAGTCAGAAGTCTCTCTATGTAATTGTACAAGAGATCCTTTGAAGATTATAATCTGGGATCAGTTGTATAAATTATCAAAAGATAGATGGTCACGTCATAGGTGGGGGCTTTTAATAAAAAAATGATGTGCTCAGAAGCAGAAGTGACTCAGTAGTCCAATTCAGGAGTTAGTTGAGTATTTGGACTTTAGTACAGCTGTCTTCCAACGTGGCTCTAAGCTTTGATTTTACATAAGCTGAGTTCACATTCTGAAAGGAAGTATGCTTCCTCTTTTGAACATGCCCAGTAGTGTCTTTCCCATTATGCTATTAAGGAGCATCAGGCAATGAATCTTTTCCGGGTTTCCATTCTGCAGAACTCCAGAGCATGGACTAGTGGCAAGGCAGTGGTCCTTTGATCTTTTCCCTTATCTCTTCCTTGGGTGGTTCCTAAGGAAAAAGGAAGCACATGATCATGGGAACAATAGCCCAGAACAAAAACCACTGTTGTTTATGGGAGAGATCGGGAGAAACCATCCTACTTTCTTCATGGCCTAATTCCTGAAGAGACTGATCCAAAAATTATAGCGGCAGGGAACTCTCAGTGCATTTGGCACTGAGATTTAAATGCAACCAGAGTTGTCCTCAAGGCCCAGCCATTAAAACATCGGCTCTCTTGACCTTCTGGTATCTTGTCAGAGGGCTTTTCACTGTGAGGAAGTGTGGAAATGGCTGTGTGTATGTGTGTAATCTGTTAGGTTGGGGATAGGTTTTCTGTTAGCCATTACTAAAAGAGACCTGCAATAAAAAATTACCCTGATCTGATAGTGAAGTGTTTGTGTATGACTGTGTGTGAGTGTGTGTTCGTGCCTGTATATATCTACACACAGATGAGAAATTATATTTAACATTGTTGAAAAATAAATTCAGATCAAAATGCCTTTCAGGCCCATTACCTAGAAATCTATCTTAAAATCTAGGTATGTTCCTGAGGTCATTTCTTTGCTTATGCTAAATTAGTTACAATTATGAATGGGGGATATTTTTTAATATATTTTATTGATTATGCTATTACAGTTGTCCCGATTTTTCCCCCTTCGTCCCCCTCCACCTGGTACCCGCAGTCCCTCCAGCAGTCTCCCCACCACCGTAGTTCATGTCCGTGAGTCATGCATATAAGTTCTTTGGCTACTCCGTTTCCTATACTGTTCTAACATCTGAATGGGGGATATTCTACTGCACTTTTAAAAGAAGAAATTATTTTTGTGTTTGAAGGTGAAACCATCTATTGCAGAATCCTAGTTCCTTTCATAATTTTTTTTACCTTGACTACAAGCAGATGATGCTATGATTCTACTATATATTTTATATAAAATCTATCCAAATTAGGGTTTGGGTAAGTTTGCATTGTTTAACCTGAAGTACAAAAACTGTTAACATTCTAAACAGAGTTGACTCCACTTTGTCCTTTCTCTGCAGACTTAATACTGTTTAACACTCAGGAACCATTGCAAGGAACTTTCTTCAGATCAAATTAATACTAAAGTAAAAGTCATCCAAGCCCAGCTGTATGTCACAACCCTTTATTCCCTGAAAGGCAGAACTCGAGAGCCTGTTATTTTATGGCTGTAATCATGTACATAGACATCTTTTGGAGGAAAGAGGCAGGATAACTCACTGGAGTTTGCAGTATTTTGCTAGAGCATTTGAAGGAATGGAATCTTCCCCAGTATGAAATTATTAAACTAGCTTACTGAAGCTGAGGACTACAAGCTTTTAGGATGTTATTTTAATGATGTTTCTGTCATGGAATGTTGGTTTACCCTCCACCCCTTTCATTAGCATTAATATGAGTGAATTTATATCTAATTCTTTCCACTTGCCCTATTTTCTTCTCACCAAGGAAGCTCCAGACCCTGTATCTTGTTGGGCCCCACAGTTGAAGCAGCTTCTGCTTTTGTCTCCCAGCAGCAGTGAGCGGGTCTTTTCCACAGGAAGTTCGGAGCCTACATTCCTTGAGTCAGGAGCTATTGCTGAAAATCCCTTTTTTTTGAACTTTGGTCAGCAGAAATTAGTGTAACTGACAGGCATATTGATTCTAATTTTTTTTTTACATGAGTTCCTTTTTTATTTAATTTTTTAAAAAATGACCAAACCTTGGAGAGGAGTGGTAATATTAAAGCACTCATTCCCTTGTTCTTTCAGGTTGCCCATTCACTTTCATTTGCTTGTCATTTGACTGTCTCACTTTGCACCCGGAGCAGTAACAACCCACACCATCTTCCTTCAGGGACCTCCCAGTCGGCACTGTGTGGGTGCTATGCAGAATTAAATAGAATGGATATTTCTCAGCCTGGTTCAGAATAATAGAACCCTTGATCCCAGAAAGAATAGACTGCAGTGTGGAGTAAAGATTATGATCGGGGGAGGGTTAGAGACAAAAGCTGTAAATTACTATGGCTGGTTGATTTTTTTCTACTATATACATATATATATATATTTTTTGCTTTTATATATCCTACATAGGAAACTAAGCATTGTATTTTTTTAACAAATCTGAGAAAGCACTATGAACTGCAGATGTTTGACTTTCAGAATATATTTTGTATTACTATCTTCACATTGTGCGAATGAATACTGGAAGCTGCAGATCTTTGCTAGGATGCAATAAATTTATATACTTTTTGAGGGGTTCTTCTGGGGGTATTAATCAAGCCCCTGTTATGTTTTGAGGGAGCTCTGGTGCTACTTGCTTAAAGTTTTCATTCAATTGTAAGTACCCTGATGCCTTTTGGACCTTGGGATCAGATCAAACAAGTTTTGGAGATCCAGGTACCAAGGAAATGAAGATAGTCTAGCTGCCTCCAGTGAGGTGCCCTTTGCATAGCTCTCCTTCCCTCTATTCAAAGCTGGGTAGCCTCTTGGGGTTGGGAGGGAAAATGTGAAATCTCAGAGTTTCATCTCCCTTAGAAGAGAGCTGGTAACTTATGTGCAAGGATGAAAGGTGGCAGCAGTAGCTTTGGGAAAGGGAGGAGGACATGGCACTTCTCCAATCCCGGAAAACTGCTTTTGAAAACTGCTGATAAAATATGGGCAGGTTGCTTTACTTTTGTTTGGGAGCCTGTGCTCTCTCTGGTGCCTCTCTTGGCTCTCCTCCTGGGGTACAGACCTCTTCTGGGAGGATGAGCAGACCAGCTTTGAGGTTGACCTGTTTCTTTTCTTTGTCTGCCTTCCTTAAACACCACCCCCCAGGAAGACATTAAGCAGCCTGAAGCTTAAATTCCTGCTCTCCCAGATTTGGCTCACTTGCCTTAGATTTGAAGGCTGGGGAAGGAAAAAAGGGGGTGTCCCTGGATTCATTCCTCCCCTGTGTCTTCCCCAACTTTGATTTCCAAAACTCAAATAGATTTCCTCCACAAAATTTATTTGAGAGAAATGAGTGTTTTGTCCCATTTTTCCCTTTCCTCATTAAACAACTCCAGCTTGCCTTGTATCTGCTGGGTGAGAGATGTGATTTGCCCCTCAACTTCCTTCAGTGTTAGGGAAAAAAAGCGTAACAAATTGGGTTAAGCTGGAGCTGCAGGTGGTAATTAATGACTGTTGATACCTCTCCTGGGGTGTGTGTTTCTCTCACCTTCGGGAATGACACTGTGCCTTCTCCACAATGGAATGGGCTTTGTCTGCTCAGCCCTCCACTTTCCCAGCAACTGCTTTTGAACAGTGTGGACAAGGGCAGGTCTTCATATTTCTTAACCACCCCTTTCTCCCAGTGGCATCCTGTAGCCCTCACCTGGAATCTAGGGCTCAAAGACTTTGGGGTAAAATGGGGAAAATATGCTGGGATTGACCTGAGGATTCCCCTTCTACAGCTGTCAATAGCAGCTGTGCTAGGGCTTGCTTCCTCTTCCAGAGTCTTTCATCCTTGGAGGGGAGGGGGGCGTTGCTTCAGCCTCTGGTGCCTAAACCAACTTTATTTATCTCTCTTAACACTGGCAATAACCAGCCTTCATACCACTGTTGCCTTTTTAAACCTCTTAATAATTCATACTGTGTTGTTGGTTCCAGTCCGATTATCACCAGGGCTGTGTGGAGAAGTACTTTTAAATGCTCTCTCATCTTGGTCTCTCCCCCCCCCCCCCCCCCCCCCCCCCCCCCC
>PVIA01002329.1:0-70818 GCA_004024845.1 Tonatia bakeri | reverse complement strand
GTATGTCTCTGGTGTGTTAAGAAAGTTGGGAATGGGGAGAATATGGCTGTGACTTCATGTACTGAACCCAGTAAAGGTTTCTGGCTACATCATTGAGCTCCTGTACATACTGATCAGTACAGTTGCCCTACACTTAACTCCCAGGTAAATGGTGTCATGACCCAATCAGTGTGCTGTGACTTCACAGAAATGCAGAGGTTCAGGAGGAAGAGGTAGCACCAACTTTTTCAATAAGCTTTTTATTTTGGAATACTTCTATTTTTTTAAGATTTTATTTTTAGAGAGGAGAGAAGGGAGGGAATTGAGTTGGGGAGAGAAACGTTGGTCTGTTGCCTCATATGCACCCTGATAACACCCTGACTAGGGACCAAACCTACAACCCAGGTGTGTGCCCTGGCTGGGAATCAAACCGCTGACCTTTTGCTTTGTGGGACGATGCCCAACCAACAGAGCCATGCCAGTCAGAGCAGTTTTGGTGGATACTTTTAAAGGAAAGTTGCAGAGAGAGTACAAAAAATTCCTATATATCCCCTTCCCCAGTTTTCCCCATTATTAATATTACCATAGTACATTGTTGAAAGTAAGAAACTGGGGTTGGTATATTACATTAGCTAAACCCCAGGCTCTCTGAATTTCACTAGTTTTCCTGTTGGTACCCTCCTGTTCTAGAATTCACTCTAGGATACCACATTGCATTTAGTTGAAATGTCTCCCCAGTCTCCTCTAGTCTGTGACAGTTTTTGTTTTTCATAACCAGGACAGTCTTTGTGAGTATTGCCTAGGTGTCTTGTAGAATGTCCCCAAGTCTGAATTTGTCTGATTTTTTTTTCCCATTAACCTGATCTTAAGGGTTCCTGGAAAAAAAAAATACCACCCAGGTGAAATGTCCTCATCACATCCTATCAAGGGGTATGTGATAGCCCATAACATTACCGGTGGTAATCCTCATTACTTGGTTAAGGTGGTGTTTGCTAGGTTAATCCAGTTTCTCTTTCCCTATTCTTTGGATGCTAGTCAATAAATCTATGCTGCCTTTAATGCAAATTAAGCTTCCTCAATGTAGTAGCTACATAGTGAATTTGAAATTCTGTGAGGAAATTATCTCTTCCCCATTAATTTATATTACATGTACTTTTTAAAAGTCCTTAGCTTAAATTAAATACTAGGTAAATTTATTTTATAATTTGTTATAATCCAATACTACATTATTTTTTGTTGCTCGAATTGTCCCAGCTTAAGTCATTGCAAGCTCTCAGGTTGGCTCCTGTGTCCCTTCGATATGTCTATACCCTTTTTATTTTTCTGAGCACTTTCTGGGGTGCTGATAAACAAGATGCTTCGGGCTCAACTTGTATTTTCCCTGCCCCAGCCCTAGAATCAGTCATTTCTCCAGGGAGCCTTGGCTCTTTTTATTTGGAGAATTGTATTTGGGAACTAAGGTCTAGCACTGACATATTTCACATTCTGTTAATACCCTCCTGTGTCAACATGATTGCATCTGGATTGCAGCCCCTTCTGAAACAAATTATTTTGGACAGCCTTTCTGACTTTCCATCAGCCTGCAGTTTCTTTTCCTTTTTCTACCTAAGAAACCTTGATCAACTCTTTATACTGTAACTACCAACACTCCTGATTATTTTGCTCATTTTACACCCTGTGCCTACTTTGTCAATTACTGAACTATGGGTAAACTCAGCTATTTGATTTCCTTATGTAGCCATCAGTAATGTAACATTTTAACTGTTGGGGGAGGAACATTGTTTGGGGGTTTGGTTTTGTTTTATACCCTAAAATGGGCCTTCTTTAATAGTTCAATAAACATTTATTGAGCCTTTACTGTGTGCTGGGTACTAAGCTAGGTTGAAGATAAAATATAAAACAGGCCCTGCAACTAAGTACTTCGTTGTCTGGCAAGTGAGACTGATGCCATTAATTGCAATACTAACCCCATTTTTTTAGCAGATGATTTGATTCCTATTTTATGCAGAAAACAGAAGCATGAATTTCCTCAAACTTCCCTTTCCTGTCCCTACAAATATCAATGTATTCACCAGCTTTTTAGGAGAAAACATTTTTTCTTTACAAGCTCAATCCTGTCACTTGTGCTCATTTTCTTAGACTTCTGTTTCTTTGTTTTCATATTTTCTCCTTTTATCTTCAGTCTTGCCTGGGTTCTCTTGTCAGACTATCAGCACGTTAAAATCCTTTCCCTCCATTTTGAAAAACCTCTGCTTCCTCTTTAAACTACTGATCTAGTTCTTTTCTTTCCCAAAATAGCTTACACTCAGTTTTACTCTTCTTTTATTCCCTCCTCAGGCCATTTGCTCAGCTGTCATCATTTACCAAATGTTTTTTTTTTTAAGATTTAAAAAAAAATGATTTGTGTATTTTTAGAGAGATGGGGAAGGAGAGAGAATGAGAGAGAGAAACCTCCATGTGTGAGAGATATGCAATGATCCGTTGCCTCTCACAGGCCCCCAAAGGGAGAGAAGGGACCTGGCCTGCAACCCAGGCATGTGCTCTGACCTTGAATCAAACCTGTGACCTTTTAGTTCGCAGGCCAGAGCTCAGTCTACTGAGCCACACCAACCAGGGCTTAAGTTTATTTTTAGGGGGAGGGGAAGGGAAAGAGAGGGAGAGAAACATCAATTTGCCTCCCGTGTACTGCAACCAGGGATGGATCTGCAACCCAGGAATATGCCCTGACCAGGAATCGAACTGGTGACCCTTTGGTTCTCAGGCCAGTGTTCAATCCACTGATCCACACTAGCCGGGGCTGGACATTTTCATCTGGATATCCCATGGATAACTCACACTCAACATGTAAGAAGAGGAAATAATCTTTGTGTTCCTCATCTCACTTAACAGTATTAATACCCCTTGAGCCTTTGTACTTGAAACCTCAGAATCATCTTTTCAATTCTCCCTTTCATCTCTCAACATTCATTATCAATCCTGTTAATATTACCAATACAATGTACCTAATGTTTTTCCTTTCCTTTCCTTTTTTTTTTTTTTTATCTCTGTCCTGGTACTTTGGCTTAGATCTTGTAACTGATCTTGCTTCCAGCCCCTCTGAGCTCTAGTCATGTATGTTACACATAGCTACCAGAGCCTTTCTTAAAATCCTTTATTCTTAGGAAAGGTCTAAGCTCCTTGATAATGGAATTGAAACCTTTCCAATCTGGTTTCAGTCTATCTTTAGGGTGATTTTCTACTTAAATCTCATACACCACCTCTGCCCCCAATGCTACACTTTGTGTTCATACCTCTGTGTGTTTATTCTTGCTGTTCCCTTTGCCTAGAACACTCACCCTCTTTTTACTTGTTTTCAGTGTGTTTACCTTTGAGATGATTTAAAGATTCCTTTCTCTGTGAAACTCTCTGGGCATCTTTCTTCCCTTGTTTTTTATGCCCTGGACAGAATTAGCTTATTTGATCTTTCTGCTTATATAGCTGCTTATTTAGCTGCTTGTTCATGCTCTTGGCCTGATACATAATTTTCTGGTTGCTTATTGATTTATCTTCTTGCCTTTTTAGACTGAGCTCTTGAAAGGCAGGAATTACATATCACTGTAGGCCCAACACGTAATAAAATACCATAAGACTGGGGCCTAATAGATATTTTCTAAGTTGAATGAATAAACAACTCTCTTCAGCCTTGTAATCAGTGGGGTCAAAGATCAATTACTGGGCCACTGCAGACTTTAATCAGGGGATTCTGATGAAGATCTTTGTGTATCTTTATCCAGGAAGCCTGTATTCCTGTCTTGAGGTCCTTTCTCAGGACTTTCTTAATCCCTTAGCTTTCAGATTTTTACTCCTTCTATCACCATTTCAACTCTAAACTCTGCTCAGAGCAGATATACTTCCCATAAACCTGACTGGAATGTTTATCTTTGAGACAAGTGGTTATCCAAGGCTCTGAGTGAGGAAACTCTGCCTTCCTGCCTGATCCTTACCTTGCTCCCTGCTGAAGGAGATAGTCTCCTGAGACACTCCAGATGCAAGAAGTTATTTGACCTTCAGTTCCTCCCCCACTCTCCTGTTCAGCCCCAGATTTATCTGATCTAAGAGCTGGTGAAGGAAGATAGCTATAACCAAGTACATTCCACTCATCTAACTGGCTGGGTCCTGCAGACTCCCAGAAGGGCCCAAAAAGGGATGGGCAGCTGTCTATCTGCCTCTAGCCTCATCATCACTCCAGTTTGGGCTTCACAACTACTGAACTTGTACTTTCTTTCATCTAGTCTCCCCAGGAGTAAGGTTCCAGAATCCAAGAATCAATCCTCAGACCTCATCGCTTGTCTAAGCTGGATCACTCCAAGAAAGGGCTTCCAGGCAGGCACCAGGGGGCCAGAACGCCAGGGAAACAAGGAACTGGTCCCAGTGACTCCATTCTCAGGAGCCAGCCGCTCGTACCAGTGGAAATGATTACTGTAGTTTCCGAGTCTGGTGGAGTTGGACTCCTGTCTCTACTGCAGCACAAGCCATAGTTCTCTCCTTCCATATCATGCTGATATTCCCTCTACACACCCTGTGCCTTCCCTTCGAATTTTTACAGTTCCTGCCACTGAATAGATACAGGTGTACTATGTATGTTTGTCATCGAAAGTGGCTCTTGCTGCCCCCTCCCTGCACCCTGAGTTTCTCCTATGTCTGCTGACCTCTGGTGGTGGTAGCTTGAACTGTACCCTCCCTTTCTAGTTAGTGACCTGCTGGCAGGTAATGGTGTCTTTTTTTCTCAACAATCCAAATTCAAATATTCAAATACTGTATTAAATGGGAATACTTATTGCTGAGTTTTGTATTTATTTTGGGGCTTTTCAGCCATTAAAAGTGAAAGTAATAATAACTAGTTCAATGGAAGAATTAGATGAGGTGATTGTAAAATGTAGAGCCCTAGATGTGTCCTACCACATAGGTGCTCAATAAAAGTTTGTTGCCTTCTCAATAATAGTGACTTGTTCAGTGTGTGACTCAAAGTGATTTTAAAAATTCTGGTAACATAAAATTTACCATTATACCATTTTCAATGTGACTTTTTTTTTTAATTCTGAGAAATTTTACATAACTGATTTCTGATTCTTTAGTTTGGAAAATGAGGTCAACTCTAGTATGGACTGTGAAGCCTGTCTCTGCCGAGGGAGCTGTAGATCTGAGACCTGATAAAGGTTAGAAGGTATCTTGGGCACAGCTGAATGGTTTTGTGCACTTGACCTCACTTTGGTTTCCTGGCCGACAGGACTCAGTACTTTCTTCCAGGGTTAGCAAAGGGCAGAGGTTTGAAGTTAGGCATCACTGGGCTCTCAGCTGGGCCTCCAAGCCCCCCTTCTCCCACTTTGCAAAGAAAAGAGGAGGTGGCTGAATAGAGGAGGATAGGAGATTGGTTCTGTGCTCCTCCCTCTCTCTCCTTGCTTTCCCCCACACCCATCCTCTCCCCCACAGCAGCCGTCTCCCCCACAGAGACTGGGAAGAGGGAGGAGGGCGGAGTTGGGGACTGAGGGATCAGAAGCCCCACAGTGCCCTGTATCTAAAGGGAGCTATGGCCAGGGGCAGCTGTGCTGGCTCATGCTCCCCACCTCCTGCTGCTGCCTCCTTCAAAATGATGCTGGGTACTCTGGGCCTTTGGGTTCTGTTTCCCGCAGCTGTGCAAGGTAAGTGTCTACAGGGAGGTACAGTGTCTTTCCACTCACCCAATGAGGAAAAGGGGCACTTAAAGCAGCAGCCACCCCTTCGGAAGGGTGGTGAGTGGGGTGGGTGAGTGAGGGTGAAGGGTAGAGCCATGTGTCCCCATGGCGGGGGTCAGGTTCCAGGCCTCTGCTGACACTCTTTCCTCATGGCTTTACCATGCTGGCCCTGAGATATGAAACATGTTTTGTCTCTCTTTGTGGCTGCTATTTTTGCCTGGGCATTCACTCTCACCTTGAACCCTCCCCCTCCCTACCTTGGGCCACAGCACTCCCAAGCAGGCGGACATGTGTGTTCTTTGAGGCCCCCGGAGTACAGGGAAGCACAAAGACACTGGGGAAGCTGCTAGATGCAGGACCAGGGCCCCCCAGGGTTATCCGCTGCCTCTACAGCCGCTGCTGCTTTGGGATCTGGAACCTGACCCAGGACCTGGCACAGGTGGAGATGCAAGGTGAATGGCAAAGTATATGGCAGGTGATAGCTAGGGTGGGAGGCAGGTACATCCTGGGTTGAGGGTGGCAGCTGAGGGAGAAGAGGAGAAATGGAGTGTGTGGAGGGAAAGAAAAGCCCATATGCAATGAAAAGGATGCCTCTGAGAAGGAATTTATCCTCTCGTCCCCAGACCCCATTATGCTTGCTCCATCGCGTGCATTCTCTCTCCTCTCCCTCTCTCCCTCTCTCTCTCTCCCCCCATATATATATCTTGCTCTCTTTCTCACTAAATCCTGTTCTCACTTAATCCTCTTCTCCCAATCTGACCCTATCAGGATGCCGAGACAGTGATGAGCCAGGCTGTGAGTCCCCTCGTTGTGACCCAAGCCCCCGAGCTCAGCCTAGCCCGAGCTCCACTCTCTTCACCTGCTCCTGTGGCACTGACTTCTGCAATGCCAATTATAGCCATCTACCTCCTCTGGGGAGCCCTAGGACTCCTGGCTTCCAGGGTCCCCAGGCCATCTCAGGTAGCCCTCTGGGGTGCTGAACCAGGGTGGGGGCTGGGGCCCAGGTTAGGATGAGAGGTAGAACCAGGGCCAGTTTTCACCCCTACCCCCATCCCAAGCTTCACTCCTCCTGGCCTTGAGAAGTTGGTTGCCCGGGTGACTGGGAGATAACGGGGCTTGTGACCAGGGTGGGGGTGGGTTGAGAAGCAAGATCTCTGAGGAGGGGGAGAGGAGCAGAGAGAGGATTTGGGGCAGGGCTCATCCAGCCTGCATTCTTGCTTTAATGCCCAGGGGAGTCCATCTGGATGGTGCTGGTGCTGCTGGGGCTCTTTCTCCTCCTACTGCTGCTGGGCAACATCATCTCGGGTATATTCTGCCCCATCCATCCCCTGTGACCCCAAGACACTGTCCCAAAGCTCTGACCCCTCTCCAGACTTCCCACAGTTCTGAGACCTTTACAACCTGACTCCCATTACCTCCCACAAAACCCCCCTTCCCAGTCTCCATGCCTATGCACCCTGACCCTAAGGCTTTTCTCTGCCCCAGCCCTGCTACAGGGAAAGGCCTACAGAGTGAGAGGTGGGCCAGGGCCAGAGCCAGAGCCAGACTCAGGCAGAGACTGGAGTGCAGAGCTGCCTGAGCTACCTGAGCTGTGCTTCTCCCAGGTGCTCAGGGAGGGCGGGAAGGGTCCTCCAGGCATTCCCAGAGAGTGTGCTGAGGAGGAAGCCTAGCCCTGGTACTAGCCGAGACCCACACTTAACACCATATCTCACCAGGTAATCCGGGAAGGAGGTCACGCAGTGGTGTGGGCTGGGCAGCTGCAAGGCAAACTGGTAGCCATCAAGGCCTTCCCCCTGAGGGCTATGGCCCAGTTCCAAGCTGAGAGAGCGTTGTATGAGCTGCCAGGCCTACGGCATGACCACATTGTCCGCTTTATCACTGCCAGCAAGGGGGGCCCTGGCCCCCTGCACTGTGGGCCCTTGCTGGTATTAGAACTGCACCCCAAGGTGAGGACCAAGAAATGTACATGTGTGTGTTTGCCTGTGTGTGAATGGGTATGGAGGTGTGGGGCTGGGTGGTGGCTGGGCCTTGTCCGTGCTTATTATTCTGCTTTAAATTTCTTCTCTAAAACATTAAAAATTACTTTTATTGTTTTTTCTTCTTTTTTATTGTGCAAGAAATACCTGCTAATACTTTTAACTCAGAAAATAGATAAGGAAAAGGAGAAATCAAAACCACTTATATTCTGTACCTTAAGGAAAACCATTGTTAAAGAAATATCTTGATGCATAACCCTCCAAATTCATTCACATATTCATTCAACAAATATTTATGAATTATGTGTCTGGCACTGTGCTAAGTGCTAGGAAAAACATACCCTGCCTTTACAAATTTTATGGAGTAGCAGGGGAGACCAAAGTGGGTCAAGTAAACACAAAAACAAGTGTAAAATATCCAGTGTTTTAGGTGCCGAAAGAGACAGCCATGGTACTGTAAGAGAACACACAGATGTGACCTGAGGGGAGGACGATGAGCAGTAAAAATGGAGAGGAGGAAGCAGGCAGGGGCCAGACTACAATCTGCCTTGTGGGCCTAGGAAGGACTTGGACTTTATCAGCACCTACAGCTTCTCCAGCTCTGAAACCTTGAATTCTAGAAAGTTCCCCCTTTGACCATGTGCCTCACTGCCCAATTCAAAAATCACTGCTTTTTCAGTTTTGTTTGTTTAACTTCCCTGGCACATTGAAAGTGCTCAACGTTTGTTGAATGACAGATTCTTGCTCCTTTCCCAAAGATTCCTACTTGCTCCCCAACTGCTGCTCTCCTACCCAACAGCTCTACCCATTGGCCTGCTCGCCTGTGTGCGCCTGTCACCTAAAGCCCTGTGGTTCATGAGCAGTGGCTTGGCCAAGTCAACCTGCCCCTTCTGTTTCCTTCCGTCTTTGTCCCAAGTTCTGGGAGGCAGTATGAAGTGGTTAACAGTGAGTGACTAGAGTCAGACTGTTTGGGTTCAAGCTCCACTTCTCTTTCACCGAGTGACTTCCAGCAAGCTCAGTTAATTCTCGGTCAAGCTCCTCATCTGTAAAAGGGGAGTGACAAGAGTACCTACAGCCTAGAATGTTGTGAGGATTACAGGAGGCCTGGCCCACAGTCAGTGCTCAGGACCCTTGAACTAGAGTTACTATTTTTTTGGTTGACGAGACTGATATACATTCTAACTGCTCCATTGCCTGTTATCTTGGCCTAGAAGAGTCAGTGTGTTGGCCTGCTGAAAGATATCTGTCCACTCATTTCTGCTCTCTGGGGGTGGATCAGCTTTGTGTGTCCCCCTCTTCTTTCTATTTCTCCTTAGGGTTCCCTGTGTCACTACTTGACCCAGAACACCAGTGACTGGGGAAGTTCCCTGCGGATGGCACTGTCCCTGGCACAGGGCCTGGCATTTCTCCACGAGGAGCGCTGGCAGCATGGTGGGTGAGCTGAGAGCAGGAAGCCATGGGAGTCAGGAGCCACACTGCTATATTTCCGATTCTCCCTTAGCTTGGAGGGGAAGGATTGGGACAAAAGAGAAAGCAAGATCCAATCCCCTTCAACCTTGGCTTCTCCCACAGGCCAATATAAACCAGGTATTGCCCACCGAGATCTGAGCAGCCAAAATGTGCTCATTCGGGAAGACGGGTCATGTGCCATTGGAGACCTGGGCCTTGCCTTGGTGCTACCTGGCCTCACTCAGCCCTCAACCTGGACCCCTACTCAACCCCAAGGTCCAGCTGCCATCATGGAGGTGAGTACTCTGGATAAGGATGAGGCCTAGAATGATGGTGGTGGTGCTGATAAGGATGTGCCTATTGCTGTAGCAACAGTGCAGTGGTGGCTACAACTTTTGGGACACTGCTGAGACTGTAGTTGGGGGGATGTTGCATGGACGAGTGTTGTGGTGAGCGTTGCCAAGGAGATGACTTTTGGTCCTCCACACCTTTCTCTCCAGGCTGGCACCCAGAGGTATATGGCCCCGGAGCTCTTGGACAAGACTCTGGATCTACAGGACTGGGGCACAGCTCTTCGACGAGCTGATGTTTATTCTCTAGCTCTGCTCCTATGGGAGATCCTGAGCCGCTGCCCAGATTTGTGGCCTGGTAAGGATGGGTACGACAGTCCCTTCTCTTCCCCAATGCCTCATCCATCCATTTCAGATCCACCTACCTCCTGACCCAGGAAGCTCTGCCCTTCTCCCCCTTGGTCTTTGCACAAGGAAGGTACCGCTAGCGCTAGCTGACACGTACCCCTATGTGCATTTGCCCAGACAGCAGACCACCACCCTTCCAACTGGCCTATGAGGCAGAACTGGGTAGCACCCCCACCACCTGTGAGCTGTGGACCTTGGCAGTGGAGGAGAGAAGACGTCCCTACATCCCACCCACCTGGTGCTGTTTTGCCACAGTAAGAGACCACAGGCTGATGTGACGGGGACCTGGAGAGTCTGGGCATGGGCTTCCAGGGTTTGTATGCCAGGACCAGTTCCTCTATTCCTATCTCTTCATCTCTTACCACTCCTGGCTCATGTCCAGCTGAAGCTGGGCAAACTTTCTCTGTACCTCAGTTCATCTTCTTCCACTCTAAGCCTCACAGACCGTTCCTGAGACTCACACCTTCCCTTTGCTCAGTCTTGCCCAGTCTGTCTTTCTTCTCCCCTATCATGAGTTAGTCCTCCTTGGCTTTGCTTCTGCCCTGAGCTCTGTCCCCAGGATGGCTTCTCTACTGGTACACTGGTGTCCAATAATAATTCAATCCAATAATTCCTCGTTCTGTCCTACACATCTGTGTTTCTGCCATGACCCAATAGAGGCAGTTCTAGGTATAAAAAGGTAAAGCAGTGGCCTAAAAGTGAAATTTCAGGGGTCTGTACAAATAGTTTTAACAGAGAAACCCTTCCCTGTTTCTTGGTCTGACATTTCCACCGCACGAGTGTTGCTGGGTTAGGTAACAGAGGCCCAGGCACTGTTTACAGAAGACCCTATTTGCCTGAAATGAAGGAGAGCAATTTCACATCAACATATTAAGCCATTAACCAAAATTAACTCCTCAGACGGAAAAGGGGACACTTCAAAAGGCACCCAGAGAACCTGTCTCAGGCAACAAGATGCAGCAGTGGGATTTCAGTGAGGGTGAGAGGAGAATTGCTCCAGGAAGGATCAGAAGTATTAAAAACAGGGGAGTGGTGGACAGTGGATACCTTTTTAATTTGGGGACTACTCAGGGGGCCACTCAGGATTCTGGATTCAAGCCTGCCTCCTGGTCATTCTTCCCAGGACCCTGGTGGCCTGAGAGAGCTCCTAGAGGACTGTTGGGATGCAGACCCGGAAGCACGGCTGACAGCTGAGTGTGTACTGCAGCGCCTGACTACCCTGGCCCCTCCTCAGGAGGCTCACACCTTCGCAGAGGGCTGTCCACATAGCTGCCCACCTCTCTGCCCAGAAGACTGTCTCTCAACTCCTCCCCACTGTCATTCTCCGTTGTAGACCTCAGCTGAGAATCTGCCACTTTGGCATTCAAAAAGGCCCTTGTTCCAGGACTCTCAACTGGCCATTACCATTTCTCATGTGTAAACATGCAGTTTATGTGTCATATATGTGCAAACATACATATGGTGAACGTAGGCCTGTTTGCTCTGCCTCATCATTGCCTTTCCCAGCTGACAAATGCTCGGATCCTTCTGTGGACATCCAGTCCACTATAGTTCTGACCAGTTACAGAGGGCAGGTGTGCACAGGAAGAGATAGTCAGCTTCCTTGGCTCCACATCCATAGGTCATCCTCCCTTTTTGTGATCCTGGGTTCCTCTCAATCACAGATTGAGAGAAGGGCTCTCTTCTTTTCCTTCTCCACAAGCCTTTATTTGGTGAGATCCTATGAAGGGCATTGGGAAAAGAGAGATGAATACAATGAAATTGCTGCTCTGAAGGTACTCAGAGACCCACAACTCACTTTGTTGGGGTCCTGTACAGCGTCTTTGGAGGGGGTGTCCTCTTCTGAAGCTCGTGTGGGAAGACCTCATAGCACAGGATGCTTGAGCTGGGTCTTGAATGAGCAGTTTTCCAGAAGTGTTGGGGGCAATATAGCATTCCTGGTCCAGTGGGGCATAGTATCACAAGATGCAGTAAGAAACTGCAAATAACCTGAGTAGCAAAAGTGTGGGGTATGTGACAGGGAGAGAGAAAAGCTGGCACGGGGAACTGTAGGCAAGGCTTTGTAAGCCGCAGTGAAAAATTCCTCCCTTTGTTTCTTTTTTGTGTGTTTTCTTTACTGGCTTTTCTTTCCCACCTAAGACCCCTTTAATATTGGGTGCCCCTCAAGGCCAGTCTCATTACAGGTGCCCGGTTTATAGCTTTAGCTCAGTTTCTAACTATTCAAGTGCCATTGGGCACATTATTTCCTCTTTCGAGGGCTCAGGTTCCTCATTTGCCAAATAACCAGTTGAGGGCCTTCTTGTCCAACCCCAGAAGAACAGTAGGGGGCCCTGACTTCACTGCAACAGGATTGCTTCCTGCTCAGTGACCAGCTAGCTCTGTGTCCACGGGCAAGTTACTTAACCTTAGGAACCTCAGTTTTATCACGTGTAACATATGGATAAAAACACTGACCCTGCTTGCAGGGTCAATTCAAGGTCAAAAAACAAAGGTGACAGGTCATACCCAGTACCTGGTAGCAGTTGTGATTGAGCACTGAGATGATCTCTGGCCCCTTCCTAGCTCGGTTGTTCTAGAGTTCCAGGATTAGCCTCTGGAGAGCGCATGAGATTTCACCTTCCTTCTGACTCAGCTCCCTAATTCTCTGACATCATCACTTGGATAGGCAGCCACCACCTGAAACTGAACACATCAAAATCCAAGCTCCTGCCTACCCCTCACCAACAGGTCTGCCTTCCCTTTTTCCCTGACTCTCAAGGACACCAAGTTTCTCTTTGTCCCAGAAGATCGAAATAAGGAAGATGTTTTTGTCTCCTCCTGTGGGCCCAGCTCGTCCCACCTATATCCAGTCAGTTCTCAAGTGCCCCTGAGGTGTGTGGGCAGGGCTTGCTTCTGGGCACCAATCCCCTTTCCTTCCTCCTGGGTCTGGCAGTCTCAACTACTGAAATTGCCTCCTGGCTGCCTATTTTTTTCCCCAATCTAGATTAAACTCCACTCTCTAAATAATCTTAAACATAACTTTGCATTTGCTCTGTGCAACAGCCTATGTGCCTGTTTCATGACAATCTTGTGAGCGGCATTTATGGAGGAAACCAAGGGCTCAGAGAAATGTAGGAATGTGTCTAAGGTCACACAGATCTTAAGTAACACAGCAGGGATTTTCATCATTAAAAATGATGTTTATGAAAATGCTATAAATTATTAGAGATGGACAATGTCACATGAAAAGAAACAATAAATCTGCAACCCTGATTGGTGTGGCCCAGTAAATTGAGCGCTGGCCAGCGAGCCAAGAGGTTGATGGTTTGACTCCCAGTCTAGGGCACATGCCTAGGTTGCGGGCCAGGTTCCCCACTGGGGGCATGTGAGAGGCAACCAACTGATATTTCTCTTGTACATCAATGTCTCTCTCCCTCTCTTTCTCCCTCCCTTCCCCTTTCTCTGAAAATAAATAAATAAAATGTTTGAAAAATAAAAAATAAGTCTGCAATTGGTTGGAGTGTCATCCCATAACCAAAAGGTTGTAGGTTCAATTCCTGGTCAGGGCACATACCTAGATTGTGGGTTCGATCCTGGGTCCAGGTGGGAAATAACCAGTAGATGCTTCTCTCTTGGATCAGTGTTTCCTTCTCTCCTTTCCTCTCTCTAAAACACAATGAAAAACATGTCTTTGGTGGGGATAAAAACACACAAGCAAACCAACCATAAGCAGAAGAAAAACAAACAAAACCCAATAGTGGAATATTTTCCAAAATACCCAGCCAGTACTCCTGAAAATTATCAAGATCACCAAAAACAGAGAAAGTCTGAGAAAGTATCTCAACCAAGAGGAGCCTAAGGAGATGGGACGACTGAATATAATGTGATATTCTGGAATAGAAAAAGGACTTTGGGTAAAAACTAAAGAAATCTTAATAAAATTAGTAATCATAGTCAATATTGGTTCACTAAGTTAACAAACATACTATACTTATGGAAAATGTTAATAATCGGGAACTGGGTATGGGGAGTATAAAAACTCTGTATCACCTAAATTTTTCTGTAAATCTAAAACTGTTTTAAAAAATAAAGCTTATTAAAAACAACAACAACTATGACCATCTCCAAAACTTCAGACAGGCCATAAATATAAGGAACAAAGCGAGGGCTGTGGTAATCATTACAGTGTTTACTTGCTGTAATTTTGAGTGGGCATATTGTAATATGCAGTGTTGAAGGCATCAGTAACATGAAAGGCAGAAATCCTAGATTATCATCTTGACTCCCCTAACTGTGAACAGTTAGAAAAGTGTATTTCATTGTCTCAGGAAGTTGAATAAATAATTAAGTCATTTTTCAACCCTATAATTCCGTGATTCTATGATAAAATATGATTACTTCACCAAATTCAGTGTTTGCCTAGTTGGTATTTCCATGATTAGTGATTCCATGCTCATGGAGAGGCAATATGCATGTAAATAAGCTTTTTAGAAACTTGAAAACATAAGTCTGTGAATAGAGGTGTACTTACAGGTGAAAAACTATGTGGCTGAACACAGAGCGGGTGGACAGTGGGAAGAAGACTGATTTTTTACCATCTACCTTCATTTTTACCTCTTGAATTTTGAACTATTTGTATGTTTTTAAAAGATTTTATTTATTTATTTTTAGAGAGAGAGGAAGGGAGGGAGAGAGAGAGGGAGAGAAACGTCAATGTGTGGTAGCCTCTCGAGCGCCCCCTGCAGGGGGCCTGGCTCATAACCCAGGCATGTGCCCTAGACTGGGAATCCAACTGGCGACCCTTTGGTTTGCAGGCCCACATGCAATCCGCTGAGCCACACCAGCCAGGGCCTATTTGTATGTTTTGTCTATTAAAATGAAATACAGTTAACCCTTGAACAACATGGAATTTCGGGCACTGACCCACACATAACTGAAATTTGCTTATAACTTTTTACTCCCTCCAATTTTTAAAAAAGATTTTATTTATTTATAGACAGAGGGGAAGGGAGGGAGAAAGAGAGGGAGAGAAACATCAATGTGTGGTTGCCACTCATGTGCCCCATGCTGGGGCACCTAACCCACAATCCAGGCATATGCCCCAACTGGACATCCAACCCGCGACCCTTTGCTTTGCAATCCGATACTCAATCCACTGAGCCACATCAGCCAGGGCACTGCCCCCAGATTTAAGGTGTCTCTCAGTATCAGTGGAGGATTGGTTCCAGGACCCTCTGTGTATACCTAAATCTGAGGATGCTCAAGCCCCCTATATAAAATGGCATATAGATCAATGCATTACGCTCAGCCCTTCGCACCCACGGACTCTAAACAGTGGAGCAAAAACAGTACAGATATTGTTCATCAAAAAAAAAAAATCCACTTGTAAGTGGACCTGCACAGTTCAAACTCATGTTGTTCAAGGGTCAACTGTATTTACTCATTAATTTAAAAAGTCTCAGGCACATGGACCAATGGAACAGAACAGAGAGCCCAGAAATAAGCCCAAGTCTCTACAGTCAATTAATATTTGACAAAGAGGGCAGCAACATAAAATGAAGTAAAAACAGTCTTTTCAACAAATGGTGTTGGGAAAACTGGACAGCTATGTGCAAAAAAAAAAAAAAAAAGGAAACTTGAGCACCAACTTACACCATACACAAAAATAAATTCAAAGTGATAAAAGACTTAAATATAAGCCATGTCACCATTAAAGTTATAGAGGAAAACATAGGCAGGAAAATCTCAGATACTTCATGCAGTGACATTTTTACTGATACGTCCCCCAGAGCAAGGGACATAAAGGAAAGAATAAACAGATGGGATCTCATCAAAATAAAAAGTTTCTGCATGGCTAAAGAAAACAGTATTAAAATAAAAAGAGAACCAACTGTATGGGAAAACATATTTGCCAATGATACTTCAGACAAGGGTTTAATCTCCAAAATATATAAAGAACTTACATGACTCCACTCTAAGAAGACAAGCAACCCAATTAAAAAATGGGCAAAGGACTTGAACAGACACTTCTCCAAGGAGGACCTACAGAGGATCCAGAGACACATGAAAAGATGTTCAATATTGCTAGCTACTGGAGAGAAGCAAATTAAAACCACAGTGAGATACCACTTCACACCAGTCAGAATGGCCATCATAAACAAAGCAACAAACAAGTGTTAGAGAGGTTGTGGAGAAAAGGGGACCCTAGTACACTGTTGGTGGGATTGCAGACTGGTGCAACCACTATGGAAAACCGTATGGAATTTCCACAGAAAACTAAAGATGGATCTGCCTTTTGACCCAGCAATTCTACTGCTAGGATTATATTCTAAGAACCCTGAAACACCAATCCAAAAGAAGCTATGCACCCCAATGTTCATAGCAGCACAATTTATAATAGCCAAGTATTGGAAGCAACCTAGATGCCCATCAGTAAATGAATGGATCAAAAAATTATGGTACATTTACACAATGGAATTCTATGCAGCGGAAAGAAAGAAGGAGCTCCTACCCTTTGCAACATCATGGATGCGACTGGAAAGCATTATGCTAAGCGAAATAAGCCAGGCGGTGAAAGACAAATACCATATGGTCTCACCTTTAACAGGAACCTAAACAACAAAACAAAGAAACAAGCAAAACATAACCGAAGACACTGAAATAGAGAACAGACTGACAGAATTCAGAGGGGAGAGGAGAGGGAATTTCAGGGGAATATCAAGGGAAAAGGGGAAGGGTTTACAGGAACAAGTATAGAGGATGCATGGATAAAAACTAGGGGCGGGTGGAAATGGGAGGGAGGTGGGGAGGGCTGGGTGGGTGGGTGGGATGGGAGTAAAAGATAGAAAATTGTACTGCATCAACAATTAAAATAAATTTTTTTAAAAAGATGGAAAAAAAAAAAATAAAAGGTCTGTACCTAGCCCTGGCCTGGTGACTGTTGGTTGGAGTATTGTCCCAATACACCAAAGTTGCAGGTTCAATCTCTAGTCAGGGCACATACAAGAAGCAATCAAGGAATGCATAAATAAGTGGAAAAACAGATCAATGTTTCTCTCTCTGAAAAAAATCAATTAATTAAATAAGAGGTGTATATCTAGAAAAAAATTGATGGAAATTTTTTGGAAAAATGCCAAAGTATTAACAATAATGATTCTATTCTGTCTGGGTGATGGGACCTCAAAAGTTGTTTGTTTTGGACAAAGTTTCTTTGTCCTTTTTTTGCATTTTTCAACTTTTCTGTAATTCTCATGATTACTTATAGAATTTAGGAAGAGCATATGAACAAATTTACTATTATCAGGAAATATTCTCCCATTCCACCTCATTCTCAACTGATAACTTTGCTTATTTCCATGCAGGAAAAAAAAAATCAGGAGCAATCAGCAAAGAATAGTCACATATTCCCACAACTAAATCTGCCAATGCATTTGCACTTGGACCTGTAGGCTCTGACTTCCCTCCTATTACAATAATAACAGCATATATAGGACTTAACTATATGTCCAGTGGTGTTGTGGGTCCTTTACAGGTATGAATGAATTAGGTATTATTGTTATCCTTCATTTTACAGATGGGTAGACTGAAACATGGAAGTTTCTTTTGAAGAACCTTGTCCAAGGTTACAAAGGAGGTAGTCTGGCTTCAGAGTTCATTCTCTCAACCAGTTCCCTGTGCTAAATGAACTGTCCTATCTGAGGTCAGTGCCTCCACACATAAGCTGGGACTCCTCTCTTCCTAGTCACTTAGGAACTTTGCTCTTTCTTTCATATATATATTTCATATATGAATACATGTATTTCAGATATTAATATATCATATATTTAAACTAATTTTGGCTCTATTTTTTTAAAAATATTTTTATTTATTTATTTTTAGAGAAAGAGGAAGGGAGGGAGAAAGAGAGAGAAACATCAATGGGTGATTGCCTCTCACGTGGTCCCCACTGGGGATCTGGCCTGCAACCCAGACATGTGCCCTGACTGGGAATTGAACCTGTGACCCTTTGGTTCTCAGCCCGTGCTCAATCCACTGAGCTATATATACCAGAGAGGAGAAACTTTGCTCTTTCAATTATCCCTTCTTTCTCCAGCAGCATCATTTTTTTTTCTCTCTACTGGACTATTTCCATCAGTTTAAAAACATACTTTAAACTCATCCATCTCTTTTTTTCACATTTTTAAAATTTTATTATTTAGTTACAGCTGACATACAATATTATATTAGTTTCAGGTGTACAAGATAGTGGTTAGACATTTATATAACTTAGGAAGTGATCACCCCAACAATCCTAGTATCTGTCTGACACCATATATAGTTATTACAATATTTACTATATTCCCTATGCTGTACTTTACATCCTGTGACTATTTGTATTTTTTATTATTTTTTAATTAACATTATTTTTATTGTTGTTCAAGTATAGTTTTCTGCCTTCCCCTCCAACCCTCCCCACTGCCCCAGTCCTCCCCACCTCCCTCCCCTGTTTATACCCCCCCTTGTTATTGTCCATGTGTCCTTTATAATTGTTCCTGCAAACCCTTCACCCTTTCCCCCCATTATTCCCTTCCCTCTCCTCTCTGGTCCCTGTCAGCCTGTTCTCAATTTCAGTGTCTTTGGTTATATTTTGCTTGTTTGTTCGTAAACTCACCCATCTTAAAAAGCCCTCCTAGGCTGCCCATCCTGTTATGATTACTGCTCCATTCCTCTGCTTTCTTATTTACCAACACTCATTAGAAGAATTGCTTTTATTCTTCCCCTTCCTCACTTCTCATTCTTTCCTCAGTTTGTTTCAGGCAAAATTCCTTCCCTAGCATGTAATTAAACTGCTCTTAAAAATTACCCATCCTTGCAAAAGGCAATGGCCAATTCTCATCTTCATCCTCTGTGATTTATCAGCAGCATTTGACACATCTGATATGTTCCTTCTTGACTCCTTTCTTTACACTCCTCTCTTCTGGTTTTCCTTTTCCTTGCAGGCAACTCACTCTGTATCCTTTTCTCCCTCCTCTTCTCTTTCCAGTTTCTAAATGTCGGCAGGCCTGAGGCTAAGTGGTGGGCTCTCTTTTTTACTCTGGTCACAATTTCTCCCATCTGATCTCATCTAGCTTTTTGGCTTTACAAATCTTGATAACTCTTTATTTTTTTTATTTTATTAATTTTTAGTTGGAGAAAGGATGAGAGAGAGAAAGAGGGAGATGGAGAGGGAGAGGAAGAGAGAGAAAGACACATCGATTTGTTGTTCCATTTATTTATGCACTCATTGGTTGCTTCTTATATGTGCCCTGACTGGAGGTCGAACCCACAACCTTGGTGTATCAGGATGATACGCTAATCTGCTCCTCCCCGATCTTCTTTATTTCAGTATTATTTCTCAGTTATTCAGTATTCTTGGGTTCATCCTTGATTTCTCTGTTTCCTTCACACTGTATATTCAGTACAGATCTGTTAAGCTCTGCCTTAAAAAAATACGCAGAGCCTAACCACTCCTGATCATCTCCACAACTTCCAACCAGACCACCACCATCCCTCCCCTGGTACAACAGTAGCCTCCCAACTGGGCTCCCTGCTTTCACTTTAACTGCCTCTCCCTATCTTGTTTTTCCACCACACAGTAGCCAGAATATATATTCTTTTAACATTCGAACTATTTTTATGTGTATAGTGCAGCGGCATTAAGCATACTCATGCTGTTGTGCAAACATCATTGCCATCCTTCTCCAGAACTTTTTCGTCTTTCTAAACTGAAATTCTGTGTCCATTAAACAATAACTCCATTTCCCCTGCCTCCAGTGCCTGGCAATTACTTTCTGTCTCTATGACCTGACTGCCCTGGGTACTTCATATATGTGGAATCATACAGATTTGTCATTCCATGCCTGGTTTATGTCACTTAAAATATTGTCTTCAAGATTCATCTATGCTGTAGCATGTGATAGGATTTTCTTTCTTTCCTTTTCTTCCCTTCCATTTTCCTCCCTCCCTCCTTCCCTCCCTCCCTCCCTCCCTCCCTTCCTTCCTCACCCAAGAACATGCTTATTGGTTTTAGAAGAGTAGAAGGGAGGGAGAAAAAGAGGGAGAGAAACATTAATATGAGAGAGAAACATTGATGTGTTACCTCTTGTATGCGTTTGCAACACAGGCATGTGCCCTGACGCCCAACCAGCTGAGCCACACTGGTCAGGGCTCCTTTCCTTTTAAGGCTCAACACTATTCCATTGTACTTACATGCCACATTTTTTTCTTATTCTCGCCTGATTTTTTTTTTTATTGCTTTTAGAGAGAAAGGAAGAGAGAGAGGAAAGGAGGGAGGGAGCAAGGTGGGGGAAGGAGAGAGAAAGGAGGGAGAGAAACACTTCAATCAGCAGCCTTCTCATGAGTACCCTGACTGGGGATCAAATCTGCAACCTGGGTGTGTGCCCTGATCAGGAATCAAACCTATGACCTTTCAGTTTACAGAAGACACTCCAACCAAATGAGCCACACTGGTAAGGGCGATATTTACCACATTTTGTTTTTCCATTCATCAATTCATGGACGTTGAGTTGTTTCTGTCTTTGGGCTATTATGAATAATGCTTCTATGAACACTGATTTTACAGAATGATTTTTTAAAAAATGAAAATCTGATCATGACATTCCTGTGCTCAAAATACTCCAGAGGCTTCCATTCACACTTAGCATAAATCCGAACTCTTTTCCACATCTTACAAAATGTATAAATACTTGCACCATACCTCCTCCCTTATTTTATTCATTTTTCTACATAGTATACTCACTACCTGACATTTTATTATATATTTATTGATATTCTGTCTCTTCCTCCAGAATAGTACCTCAGTGAAAACAATTTTTTTTCCTATTGTGTTTTTACTCTTTCTCCAGTGCTTAGAACAGTACCTGGGTAGCTTGAAAAGTATTTGTTGAATGGATGTATGATAGGAGCATGGTACATAACTACTGATTTAATGAATGAGCTGAGGTGAGCTTTAAAATAATTATTTAAATGCTTTTAAATAATCTGAGTTTAAATCTGAGATAGAATTTTCTGTGTAGTAGGTGGGTGAGGAGAGAGATATAGAGGATATTGGCAACTTAGGAAGGTCCTGCAAGAAGTTAAAATCATCCTGGTCAAATAGTAACAATTCTTAATATTAATGAGAATCATGATAGTAATCCATTCAAGCATATAATAACTGTTAATTATGCTGCAGATTCATGATTATCTCATCACAACTACCCTATGCAAGACGTGTGAATATGGAGGGCCAATTGTATTTTACAGATGAGGGAACTGATGTTCCAAGAGGTTAAATCACTTATTTGAGGTCTTGCAATGAGTGGCAAATCCAGGATTTTAATACAGGTCTATTTGACTGATTCCAGAACCATCATGCTCTATTTCTCTTTGTTCATTCATTTGTTCTTTCATTCACATAGTTTTAAATTTAACAGTTTATTCATTGACGTCCTCCTACGTGCCAGGCAGTGTGTGAAGTATTGAGTGTTAGTGAATGCAGTCCCTGCTTTCAAGAGGCTTGCAGTCTAAAACAGAAAGCTGACATTAATAAAGTATGTACTAATTCATGTATAATTACAGACTGAGATAGGTGTAGTAAAGGAAAGGCAAGATGGCATCAGAAACTACAACAAAGGGACCTCACCTGACTGTAGTATCCAGGATTCTCCCTTGAAGAAGTAGGTGATCTTGGAGCTGAGAGCTGATGAATGAGCAGGAGTTAATTAGGAAAAGTGGAGAGCAATGGGGAGAGCGTTCCGGGTTGAGGGTCAGTATTTTCAAAGGCCATCCTGCAAAAGGAACCAAGATCTTCTGGAGGCTGGAGGACAGAAAGTCAGGGGTGAGCAGTATGAAATGAGACTGAAGAGGTAGCAGGGCCAGAACACTGTAGACATGACAGTAATATGATTTTGAGTATTCTTTTGCTGGATGAGTTGGGGAAAACAGTCACTCATATATTGCTGGTGAGAATAAAAATAAATACAGCCTCTATGGGAGTAATGCATCAATATCTACTAAAAGTAAGGATATGTAAAATATTGTATATACAGGGTTATTTATTGCAACTATTTTCAATAGAAGATGACTGAAAATAATGTGAAAAGCTGCTGACTGGTTAAATTAGGTATGGTACATCATACAAAAGAATAAAATGCCGTTGAGAACTTTACTGAGATTTGACAAGGAAATATCTCCAAGATATATTATTAATTAGGAGAGGGTTGAAAATTAACTCTGCATAATTTGCTGATTTTGTATTTAAAGGGGGGCATAAATTTATATCATTATTTGCTTGGTTGTAATGAAAAAACTGTGAAAGTATACATAAAAAACTATGGGTTATGTGGGTTGGGAGGGTCTGGGAAGATGAAGAACAAGAGTAGGAGGGAGACTTACCAATTTATACCTCTATTGTTTTTGGCTTTCAGCTCATGTCACCTACCTATTGAACAAAAATTAACACATACATAAAAAAATAGTTTTGCCCTGGCTGGTGCGGCTCAGTGGACTGAGTGCTGGTCTGCAAACCAAAAGTTCTCCAGTTCGATTCCCAGTGAAGGCATATGCCTGGGTTGTGGGCCAGGTCCCCAGTAGGGGGCACGCGAGAGGCAACCACACATTGAAGTTTCCCTCTCTTTCTCCCTTCCCCTCTTTCTAATAAATAAAAGCTTCTGAAAAAATCAAGTTTGTTAATTGCGTTATTAAGAAAAGAAAAAAAAAAAGAGGCCATTGCAGTAATCCTGTCGGGAGATGGGAGCAAGAAAGATGAAAAGTGCAGGGATTCTACAATGCGGTGGTGTTGGAGGGGGGTTGGGAAAGAGGCGAAGGATGGAGCCATCAAGAATGACTTCCTTGATTCCTTATTTAAGCAATTCTACAGCTGGGAACCAGGAACTCCATTTGCTCTTTTTAATGGGTAAGGGCGTGTGTCTACATATGTAAGCATCTGAGGATTTTTTCCTGAGCCACCTTCCTGGTTTCGCCTGGAGGAGTGTCCTTCCTTAGCCTGGGACGGTTTCTGGTTTATGCAACTCGACAAATGGCGGAGCTATTCAATTGAGATGGGGCCACCTAGGAGAGATTAGGAAATCTCTATTTCCGGCAAGAATATTTCTTTACTTCCCACAGAGGCTAGGAGGGAGGTGGCAACACTGAGGCTTGGGGCTGAGACTCAGCAGCTTCCCCGTCGTCCCTAAGTGCTCGTTATATATCTATCTGTGTTGCAACACTTTATCAGGGTGTACTGTATTCACATTAAAAGGTGTTACACCCACTGGACAAGCAGCTCAGAAGTAAGGTCCTGGATATCCTGTCTGCATTCTTAAGGCCTTTACTCTGAAACTGACTCAGTCCTGACCCAACCTATCTCTCCAAGTTCCTTCCACACGCAAGCATTTCCGGCCCGCCCACTCCTCTGCACCCGCCTCACTGTAAAGAGCTGGACTCCGCCCCTATAGCAACCGCTGTCTACAGGCACGTCAGGACTAGAGTGATTGACGAACAGATTCTCCAATCATAATGCCGACTGACCACATAATTGCCAATTAGGTGGTAGTAGAGGCGGGTGCCGAAGCCTAGGGTGGTGGTGACCTGGAAATGAGAGCGGAGACTGAAAAGGACGGGTCGAGCCCAGGCGGTGGTGTAAAGGTGACGGAGCATCTGGATTCCCCAATTTCCTCCTTTTCCCGTTCCTGGGTCAGGGGTCCCTTGGCAGCTGGGAGCCAGGATCTCCATTTGCCCTTTTAATAGGCAAGAGGGTGTGTCTACATATGTAAGCATTTGAGGATTTTTCCTGAACCACCTTTTTGGTTTCGCCTACATCTTCCTGGTTGGCCTCGAGAACGTGGGGCGGTGGGGGGGGGGGGGTACCCACTTCTGGCCCTGGTCGGGTAGCTCAGTTAGTTAGAGCATGGTCTCCATATGACTATGTTGCGGGTTCTATCCCCCTGTCAGTGCATGTACAAGAATTCAATAAATAATAAAAAAGAGAAGGGTCTGTCTCTTAGCCTGAGGTGGGGGTGCTGTTCCCTGTCCTGTTCCTGGGGAGGGGGCGGTAAAATGTTCAAAATCCTTCCTTAATCTGTGGTTGGTAAAAGTCATGGACTCAGTCATAGAAAGGGAGATGAGTAATGGGGTATCGTGCGGACTCTGTCCCTCTCTTGCGGAGTTAGACTTCCAACTGCGGCCAGAGGTAGTGGAAGGTAGACTTCCAACTGCGGCCAGAGCAGCCCTGGGAGCTAGCTACCTGTGGTTACAGAAGCAGGAATATAGTGGGCATTGAGGGCGAAGGAACGGGTGGAAAGAAACATTTGTTATGTGGAGGTCAGAGCGTACTGTAGAGCTGGAGGTGTTGGAGTGGGACTCGGTCTCTAAATTCCCTTACCACCTGTGGGCAGTCAACGTTCTGCCTTAATTTCTTTCTCCTCAGGCTGGAGGAAACACCTGACGATGTGGAATCCCAATGCTGGTAGGTGTTTGGTGTTAGGGGGGCGCTCTTCTCCTACCCTAACCCTTTAAGTATTGAGTGAGAAACTGAATCCCCTTCATTTTGTTATTTGTTTTCAGAGGCCCTGGGCAATTCTAATTTTAATTTATTCTTTGCTTCTTCCACCAGGGCAGCCAGGGCCAAATCCGTATCCCCCTAATGTTGGGTATCCTGGAGGTTCCAATCCTGCCCACCCACCACCTGTCAATCCTGCCTTTCCTCCAGGCCCCTTTCCCACTCCCCCAGGAGCTCCCCAGGGGAATCCAGCTTTCCCTCCAGTTGGGCCCTCTTATCCTGTGCCACAACCAGCATATCCAGGAGGCCAACCATCAGGTCCCTACCCCCCTCCATACCCACCACCTGCCCCGGGAATGCCTACTGTGAATCCGTTGGCTCCTGGCATGGTGGGACCAGGAATGGTGATGGACAAGAAGATGCGGAAGAAAATGAAGAAAGCTCATAAAAAGATGCATAAACACCATAAGCATGGCAAGGTCAGTGCCCTCTGGAGCTTGGCTAGGAAGGGGTGCCCCCTCAGAGAGACCAGGCAAGTAGAGGGTGTCCAAGGGGGATTCACAGCCTGAGGACATGGGGCAGTGATTGTGTTGGTCGGGTAGATGGGTCTTCCTCTTTATGAAGGATTCCCATGGTGAAGAATCTAACATCTTGAAAAGAAATATTAGGCTAATTGGGCCTTCTCTCCGTGAGGAGCAGGCTGAGCCTTGGAATGGATATCAGATTCAAAAGGCACTCTTGTCTGCTTTTCTCTCTCCCAGAATTTCTGCCCCCTTCCTTACAGATGCATGTTTTAACCCAAAGTATGCTTGTGCCTGAAATTTATTCCCTGCCCGGGCATTGGTCTGGTAAAGAAATTTGAGAAACTTGCTCCAAGTGCAGTGTGTTAAATTGTGTGCATTGAATTAAGATGGTTTAATCCTCTTCTGTATTTTCACTGCTGAAGAAAATCCTTGCTTTTGCTGTTTAAGGGATAGTTTGATTTAAGACTCCTGACTTTCTTAGAGACCAGGGTGGAGGGGTAGGACACCAAAGAATGTCCCATGGAATGATGAAATGTCATTTGGATCTGATGCTATCTCCTTTCCCCTTTCCCCTTGCAGCATTCCTCCTCCTCCTCCTCTTCCAGCAGTGACTCTGACTGAATGCAGGGTCTGGACCCTTCCCTCAAGTCTCTCCAGTACTGCTCTCCCATCAAGCTTCAGATGCCATCTTGCACTGGGGGAAATTAGCCCTTTTGTCCCTCTCCCCCTCTCCCCTAGTCTGAGCCTCAGCCCTAACTGGTTAGGGGAAATGGGAAAAGAATTGCCACGGGCCAGCAAAGGCCATCCTCTCAGTGCTTGGATAGAACTCTTAGTTGATAAGTTTTGTAAGAGAACTGTTTTTTGAAGACGGTGAAACTTTTGAGCTAAATACTGAAGACAAGTCTAAGATCTAGAAAATGTGGGGTTTTCTATTTTTATTTTTTACTTTTTTTCACAATATTTGTGGTTGGGGAGGTGTTATGGAAACTTAATTATGGGAGAAAAGAAACCAAAGAACAAACTGTACCTTTTTTTGTAATTGTGGCACACTTGGGTGATTTAATAGCAAATACATTTCCCAGCATGCCTTTAATTGATTGCACTAACTGCAAGGCTGCTGCGAAATGGAGTCTATTTGGTGATGAGTTCTGAAGGCCTTTTTGGAACCTAATCTCTACTACTTAGCTCAGTATGCGATCTCAAGTCCTTCCCTCATTCTCCGACTCTCAGTCCAAATAAAGCTGTTTCTCTTGGTCTCTGTTCACCTGTGCCATTACCTTGGTTGGGCCCAGCACATTCTACCATTTTTGCTGCCCTTCCACAGACCCTTTAAAGTGCATCAGGTTTGTAGAAAGGAACCAGAGCATCAGCAAGCAACACACCGTACTGCCTCTATGTTTCTAAATTGGCAGGAACATTCAGAATTGGTTCAGGCTTAATGGAATGAGTCTTTACTGTCTTCCCTTTAATGAAGGGCTGTAGGTCTTTAGCATAAGTTTTTGTATGTGCTACAGAGGTTCTCAACCCTGGCTGCCCATAGCTATCAGAGAGTAACTTAGGACTTTGCCCCAAATCTATTGAATAAGACTCTTCAAGGATGGGGCTCTAACAATTAGTATTTTTAAGAAACTGTGCAGGTGATTCTGATGTATACCTAGAATTGAGGGCCAGGCATAGTATGACACATCAGGCTCTCCCAGATCTGTAGAATAGAGGGAAAAGACATTTAAGAGAACTGATTGATAAAGATAGCTGCTACAAAATGCCAGGGGGATATAAACCTAGAAATAACTGGGAAGGGTAGGAGGAGTCAAAAATGACTTCATAGTAAAAGTGACATTTCAACTACCTCTTGGGTCTTGAGTGTGGAAGTATGAGTGGAAAAAAACTGAGAGTGAATTTACCACGTAGATGGCAGACAGGAGCTGGGAAAGGAGTGTGTTTAGGTTAGGTGCTACAGAGTCAGAAAGCTCTGCAGTATATTTGGGGGTCACAGGTATCCCAGAATGACTTCCTGGAAAATTGTTTATCGAGGAAATACGGAGTTGTGGGCTAGTGAAACTACAAAGGTGGGTGAGAGTCCCTGCTCTGTATAACCTGCAAGATCTAAGGGAGCAGACAGACACGTGACTATGTGAATAGGTTATAGTACAGTTGAAAAGGACCACAAGAGAGACAGGGATCAAGCAGTTGGGGAGCAAAGGAAGGAGTGACAGTGCCACTGAGAAAATGAGCTAGGTTTGGGCTTGGCCTCAGGATGATAGAGTAAATAGTATTAGCTAATATTGAGCATTTATGTGCCAGGTACTGAGTGCTTTATATTTATAACTTGTGTAATCTTCATAGCAACTCTATAAATTAGGTACTATTAGTCCCATTTTGTAGATGAAGACTTGTCAGGATTTGAAATGAGGCAGTGAAACTTGAGTCTCTACTCTTTTTTTTGTTTTGATTCATTTCTAGAGACAGGGGAAGGGAGGGAGAAAGAGAGGGAGAGAAACATCAATCAGTTGCCTCTCACATGCTTGTCCCAAACAGGAACATGGCCCACAACCCAGGCATGTGCCCTGAGTGGAAACTGAACCAGCAACCTTTAGTTCGCAGGCTGGTGCTCAGCCTACTGAGCCACACCAGCTACAGCTCGAGTCTCTACTCTTAACCCAGTGGATTTAAAGCAGAAGTAGTAGTTTTACAGAGGCACGGAGTTGTAAACAGACAGATGGAAGTTCAGGAGTTCCTGAACCTGAGTTCCCACTCAGGTGCCTGGAAGCAGGAGGAAATGCAGCTGTAGTGGGGGAGATGAGCTAAGGAAGGGAGTGCACTTGAGAGGTGTTTCTGAGGAGTGGTCCACAGGGTTTGGGGGTTACACTGGGGCTTGAAGAACAGGGAAAGTGTTTTTAGCTGGCTGTGTTACATCCATGACTTGTCCCTGGGATAGGTTATATGAAATAAATGCTTGAGTTCTTCCTGTATTTTAGAGCTAGCTTCTAATTTTATTAGGAAAGCCTAGGCTAACGCCTGCTTTTCCAGTGTCCTGGATTTGGGAACCATTCTAATGCTCTTTTCCAGTCACTCTGTTTTCATTTAGTCATCAGCTCTTCTTATTTGAGGAGAGGGCAGATGTGGGCACCGGGGGATGGTGAGGTGAAGAGAAACAGATGTGGACAAACAAACCAGAAATGAGAGACAATGAGAAGGGGCCAGTGTGGTGGGGGGTATGGGAAGCAGGGAGTATAAAGAAAAACAAGTGAGTGAGAAAACCCACTGACTTTCTCTACTTTTAATAGTAGAGTGCACATCTCCCCTTCCTGGCATTTTTAGCCATATACAGAGCACCTTGCTGTTGTGTTATTATTGTTTCTCAAAAGTTTATTAACTTCTTAAAAGCTGAAAGTACACACACACACACACATATACACTTTAAATATTTTATTTATTTTTAGAGAGGGGAAGGGAGGGAGAAAGAGGGGGACAGAAACATTAACGTGTGGTAGCCTCTTGCATGCCCCCAACTTGGGAACAGGCATGTGGCCTGATTGGGAACCAAACCAGTGACCTTTGGATTCACAGACCAGCCCTCAATCCACTGTGCCACACCAGCCAGGGCTGAAAGTGTATTTTTAATAGAATGCTCAGTAAAAAGTAAAGTTCTCCTTTCATCTCAGATTCTCAGTTTCCTCCTCAAAGGCAACCAGGACTACTAGATTTTTTTTTGTATACTTCCAGAGCTATTCTGCATAGTTATGTCCCCATCTCCACCCCACCTATTTATTATAAATAAAATTTCTACCTCACATTGTTCCTATTGCGCCTTCCCATTTTATATCAAATGGGAGCATAATAAAGGCCCTCTTTTGGACCTAATATTTTCTCATTTAATTATCTATCTTGGACTTGATTTCATATTGTGTGTGTGTGTGTACTCTATGTAGATAACTTTTTTTTTTAATCACCCAAGGATATATTTATTGATTTTTTTCTGGGAGAGAGACGGAGAAAGATTGATGTAAAAAACATCGATCAGTTGCCTCCCGCATGCACCCTGACCAGGGATTGAACCTGCAACTTGGTTATGTGCCCTGACTAAAAGATCCAACCAGCAACCTTTTGGTGCATGGGATGATGCTCCAACCAACTGAGCCACTTGGCCCGGGTGATAACATTGTTTTAACAGCTTTCAGTTTATTCCACCAATCTTTTATTGCTGATTTTAGATTGTTTCCAGTCTTGCTATCACTTAACTACTGCAGTGACCATTTTACATATATCTTTGCCAGAGGCTGAAAATTGGACGCCCATGGCTATATCTGTGAGACTTTGAGGGACCACTCCATTAAATATCAGACATTTTCAACAAAGAGTCAGATTTCAAGGTGGAAATTCTAGCAACAGTGGGCCCACATTACTAAAGGCAGAAATGTGGCCCTCAGTAGTGGTCATTCCTTATAAATGGGTCCTGTACTTTCTAGGCTTCTCATTGTCCTTTCATTTTCCTGTTGCCTTTCTTAGGCCAGCTTCTCCCATTACATTACTTGCCTGGTTCCCAGAGCATTGGATTTATGCCCTCTCTTTAGTAAATCAGTTTAAGACTTTCAAGATGATGGTTCTCAAATGTTTTTGTCTTAATGCCTTTAACACTCTGTGCCATTCTTTTCTTACAAGAAACTAAGTATAGCAAGATTTCCACACAACTGAGAATGGGAACGGAAAGGAAACCCATAAGATCTAAATTACAAATTGTCACTTCAGCCTTGGGGGCTGCCAGGCATGGGATGAGTCTTTAGTTTGCTACCGTGGGAATCACCTCCCTGTATCTGGTTGTTCTGTGGCCCTAGGCAGGTTCACTCACTTGACTAGCTTGGCTCCATTCTGAGAATTTAGTGATTCGTAAAAATTGTCCGCTATTGCTGTTAAGTGCATCCCATCTTTCTCTTTCAAAGCTGGCGGCAACTGTAGACCAGCCCCAATAGTAGCTATGTTACTGTTAGAAGAGGATGATGTTACTTTACCAACTTTTAATTTGATCTTTGTTTTGTCTCCCACATTAGAGATGATTTCATGGGTAGCCACTCACCTTCATTCTGGCTCTCAGAACTCCTGGGGTATAAATGACCCAAGTGTAAAATCTTGAAATTAATTTGACTTTCAGCCCAAACCTCACAGTAATCCTGCTCCTTAGTATGCTGTTTTCTGGGTGTCCAAACATTATCCTACTTTGTTTCCTCTCTTTCAGTATTTGGTCTGGCTCTTGCCTTTGCCAAATGACAGACCTCTTTTACCTCTATTTTGTATTGTTCCTAATATCCACTCCCTCATTTGGGGGTGGTGGGGAGGGTGGGAATGAGGAAAGGCACTGGGGTCCCCAAACCTTATTTCCACTTCAGGAAACTACCCCTCTTCAGACGACACCATTGAATTGGGTTTGCCCAGTGAAACTTGACTAATATTAAGGCTAGAACTAACACCCAAAGTATTTTAGCAAGTGTCAATAACACTGCATGTATTGTCTCTTTCAATTTCTTTCTCCTTATTTTGTCTTATTCCCTTCCAGGGCTCTTCTCCATTAAAAAAGAAAAGAAAGTTTTAATGTGGCCCTGGCTGAGTGGCTCATTTGGCTGGAGCATTGCCCCCGTGCACCAAAAGTCTGAAGGTTTGATCCCTGGTCAAGGCACATACCTAGGTTGTGGGTTGGATCCACAATCAGGGCACCTATGGGAGGCAACAGATCCATGTTTCTGTCTCACATCGATGTTTATCTCTTTTCCTTTCTCCCTAAAATCAATAAACATGTTCTCAGTTGAGGATTTAGAAAAAAAGTTTTGATGTGGAAATTTACAAGAGTTGAGAAAGAAGTTTAATGGATCCCTATGTTCCTATCACCTAGCTTCAGTAATTATCAACATCTTTCCAATCTTGTTCCACTTCACATCATATTTTTTCCAATTTTTATTAATGAAAATTATTTTTTAGGTTTAAGCAGTATAGTGATCACCCATAAAACCTATCACCTACACTCAATAATTGCTAACACTTTACCATACTTACTTTATTGACATACCTATGTGAACCACCTGAATGTTTGTTGCATACATCATGACCCTTCACCCTTAAATATATCATCATGCACCTGTTTTTTTTAATTTTTAAATTTTTTAATCCTCACCCCAGCATATGTTTTTAACTGATTTTAGAGAGAGGAAAGGAGAGAAAGAGAGAGAAACTTTGACGTAAGAGTGAAACATCGATCCATTATTTCCCATATGTGCCTTGATCCAGTATCAAACCTGCAACCTAGGTGTATGCCCTGACTGGGGATCAAACCCTCAACCTTTTGGTGTATGCAATGATGCTCCAACCAACTGAGCCACTTGGTCAGGACTCATCATGAACCACTTAAATATTGTAGTGTATCTCCTACATAACCATAATTCCATTATTGCACTTCAGAAAATTAGCAATACTTCCTAATATTAGCAAATATTCAGTTCATGTTTGAATTTCCTCAATTGTCCCCAAAATATTTGGAATTTTAAAAACCACAGTATCCAAACAAGATCTACACATTACATTAGATTATTGTTGCCTTTTTAATTTCTTATTCCTCCCCCTTCTTATTCTTTTTTCCTATTACATTGCCTTTTGGAAGAGACCAGCCTAGTTGTCTTGCACAATGTCTCACATTCTAGATTTGCTGATTACCTCCTTACAGTGTGATGTGTTTAACTTGTTTCTTTATCCCATGTAAATATCCAATAAATTGCAAATTAGGTCTAAAGGCTTGATTCGATTAAACACTTTGACAAGAATACTTCATAGATGATGCTACATACTTCTTATTGCTTCTCATCAAGGATCACATAATGTCAAAGTTGCCTTACTATTATTGATGCAAAGTTTGATCACTTGGGTAAGGTGTTGACTATCAGATCACTCCATTTTAAATTATTATTATTATTTTTAAAGAGATTTGTTTACTTATGTTTAGAAAGGGGAAAGGAAGGAGAAAGAGTGAGAAACATCAGGGTGTGGTTGCCTCTCACGCCCCTCACTGGGCACCTGGCCCACATCCCAGCCATGTGCCCTGACCAGGATCGAACCCAGGACCCTTTGGTTCGCAGGCCAGAAGCACTCAACAACTGAGCCACACCAGCCAGGGCATAAGTTATCTTTTTTTTCTGTGCGATTTGCAAATAATCTGTGTTGTGATATTTGGCACCATGATAATACCCTCTTCCCTAACAACCTTTTGCTTGAAGTTTTGGTAATTTATAACACTTGCCTGAATCACTTATTTCATTTTGGGTTGAAGAACGAATGGGGATTTTCATTCGTTCATTGATTATGGGTTCATTAACCCTTTCATTGATTATGCATTTAACAGATGACACTCTTTTGAAAAAGAGTTTTCCCTTATCGACTAAATCAATTTCAGTTCCTCCTAAACAGAGAGGGTAAATGCTTAAATCTTTCCTTTTAGTTAGCAATTTCCAGAGTAAGGAGTTGGTGTAAAAGTTACCTTAGCAAATTCGTTTTTTTCTCTCTCTGTTTTTGAGTAACTAGATTTCCCAGGTTTTCCCGGTTCTTATCTCAGATGGATGTCCTCAGCCATCTCTTTTTCCCTGGTCTCCTTTATTCTCTGTGACTGCCAACTCTCCGCACTTACGCCTGGACTTTTTAATCGTCCCACTAGGGGGCACTAGATTCCTCACTGCCCCCTTGCTGCCGCTCTATCATAGACTTCGCTATAAGCTACCAGCTGTTGTATCGCTGGTGCCGACACTGTCCATGGAGCCGCTCTAGGCTATTGGGAGGCCGTCCGTATTGCGTGGGGAAGGTTTGGCCGACGCGGTCGCCTCGCCGGCCCCCGGGGCGGTTAGCGCTTCCGGGGTCGGAGGGTGCGCGGGGTTGAAAGCGGGCCGCTCCGCCCCGTCCCCCTCCCAGACCAGCAGAGGCAGCAGCCGGAGCAGCCGCAGCCTGCGCCCTCTCCCGCCCGCCCGCCCTCCGCCCGCCCGCCCGCCCTCCGCCGCCCTCCACCCGCCCCGGGGTCTCTTTCCCCCTTCCTCCTCCTCCTCCTCCACCCCCCCCTTCCTCCTCCGCCCGCCCGCGGGGGCCCCCTCGCCTTCCCGCCCGCCCCTATTGTTCCGCCCCCGGCCTCCCGCCCTTCCCCTTCCCGCCCGCTCCCCTTTTCCCCTCAGTCGCCTCGCGCCTGCAGGTAAGCTTCAAAATTCTCTCTCCGCCCCCGGCTATAGCGCTAATTTCACTCTTGCCATCTTTCTTAGCGGCCTTCGGTCTTCGTCACGAGCCCCGACCTCGCGTAGTCTCGCGTGAGCGCCTACTCCCTTTTTCTGCTTGCCCGGCCATTCACGCGAGGCCCTGGCTCCTTCGCGGCCTACTAGGCCTCGCGCAAGGCCTTCCCCCCTCCCCCCGCCTTTTCCCGGTGGCGGCTGCGCAGGAGTTAAGGAGAGCGCGCGCGCAGTTGGGGTGGCGGCGGTGGATTTGTTGGTTGAGGGGGGTGGGGGGAGGAGAATGGCCGACTTGCTGGCCTGGCGGGTGAGCGCGGCTCCCCGCGGGGGTCAGGCGCTGGCGCAGCCACGCGAAGAAA
This sequence comes from Tonatia bakeri, assembly GCA_004024845.1. Lineage (NCBI taxonomy): Eukaryota > Metazoa > Chordata > Mammalia > Chiroptera > Phyllostomidae > Tonatia > Tonatia bakeri. The sequence goes on along the minus strand of PVIA01002329.1, from coordinate 37,382 downwards.
CACTGCTAGTCTGGCCCCTCCCCCTGGGTCGCAGCGCCCCCCCCCGACCGAACCGTTTTATTATTTTTTTCCTTTTCTAGTCGAGGGATTGCGGGGGGGCGGGGGAACATTTTTTAAGTGGAAAGCGCTAGGGTGACCGAGGGGAGCGGGGGGTGCTGCGGAGTTAAAGAAAGGGTAGATGGGCTCCCAGTTACCGAGTTATTCAGGACGTTCTCTCGGGGTAACGAATTTTGAAATTACAAAATGCTTGCCGATATAGACCCAGACCGAGCTATTTATAGAAGGGGTAATGGAGTGCAGGATTAACAGCTGGATTGCTGGGATTGTGTACACTTACACTGACCTAGTCAGGACAGAAATCTGACAGGGATGATTATTATTATTATTTGTGATTTGGAGTTAGAAATGCACCTTTGTGCCTTACCTCAAGAAATGGCTTCAGATAGATTTTCAGTGTTCTTGCCCTTTCAACTTGCCTTGTTGTATTTGTAAAGTGCTTCCTATTACATTTGAGTGGGGATAAGGAATTAAACTGTTAATTTGTTACCACAGCTTACTTAAAAAAAAAAAAAAAGGCATTCTTACAGACGTAACTCTGTCCCGTCTCTCCGTATCCCCGACAGCACTTTTGTTTTTCCATGATTGAAAAGTGTTTAATTCTGGAATTTTGCCAGCAATTAATTGTGAAAATGGGGGGAGGGGTGTTTTAGGGCTGCAAAGCCCATCTTTTAAATAGTCACACTTTTAAGATACCCATGAGGCAGCTTGCCTTATACAGAATGATCTGGAAGCCACTTAAACGCTTTTAAATATTTAGGGTAAAGGCTTTCTGTTAGAGCCAAGTTAAAGTTAGAGCGATGGCTAATTGTGTGAAGGGAAAACTAGCTGTAAGAGCCATCACTGACTTTTGAGGGGAGGGATACTAGAAATTTCACTAGAGAAATATAACAACTTTGGAGAGAGCCTTTTTTAAGATGAATCTTGATGCAGTATTATAAGCAAAGATACATATATCAAAAAACATTCTCTTCACATAATCAATGTTCTAAAACAGAAATGTTAAGAAATTGAGGATAGGTGGGGAAAGGGCCTCCTCGACAGGAAAGGTTCATTACTGTTGTTATTTAAAACCTACACAATAAATTTTTAGTGATACCAGTTTTATTTTTATTATTTTCTGTGGAAAAATATTTGAGAGACTTGAATAAAGACAGAGATTAACAAAGGTTAATACACAGAAGCAAGGAAAATTTTAAAATCTGAGTGACTATCAACTTGGGTTGGGAGAAGGCTATACTTTAATGAATGTATCGAGTCATTTCCTAGAGGGGAATATGGAACACCAAGCCTACATGGAGGGCCTTGCAGATAATAGTTTTTTCAGTGAGGTTGTTGATTTAAATCTTTCAAAAATCATTTGGTGTCATTTATCAACATTTAAACTTTTAATGAGAACTACATCTCAATTTCTTTACCTAGGAATTACCACCAGTAAGAAAATCTACACGTCCTCTAGCTTTCAGCCTGAGCTGCTCCCTATCAGGGAAGCAGAGGGTCATTTGCCCTCTTTGTAGTTGGTTGGTTTGAGGTTTGCCCTCATGATTTCCAGGTGTTTTTGTATCCTGTTGAAGCTTAATTCTGCTGAAGGACAACTAATGCACGTTCAGCAGTTCCCCTTAGAACCATTGCCAATTGAAGGAATCTTCTTCATCCTGAGAGTCAGCAGAAACCTGACCATTAATGAGAGCCTGGAAAGTCGCCTTTTACATGCTTAACAGAACCTGAGCTGCTAATGCAGTTGTGCTGGATGTATATAGCCAACTGATAGGCTGTCATTTAAGGAAGAGTCAGTAACAAAACACTGGTAATCGTGAAAATAACAGGGAAATATTTTTCTTCTGTTCTCTTTTCCTCATTTTGGTCATGTTTGCATTTCAGTTTTTGGCTTTCACCCTCCCCCACCCCCCCACCCCCCACCAGTGACCAAAGATTTGACCACTCAAAGTCCTGCTCCCTAGAACACTGCTCAACATGGACACCGGTGTGATTGAAGGTGGATTAAACGTCACACTCACTATCCGGCTACTTATGCATGGAAAGGTATGCACCAGCTTGGGAAATTGGGTCATAGTAACTGCTAGGGGAGGGGCCAGGAAGAGAGGGTGCAGTATCTTGGAGCTCATCAGATTAGCACTGTAGGGTGTCTGGCTTTACTCTTCTCTAGCAGTGTAGACCAGAGTGTAATGGAGAAATGGACAGACTTCACTGGGAAGCTCCACTGAGCAGGAAAGGCTTAACTAGAAGCTAGAGCCAAAGACTATGGCATACCTGGATGATAAGATTTTTCTTATAAAGGTTGCTATATTGTGATAGTAGATTTCCCCTGTCCAAACAATTTTGGAAAATTTCAAGGGGGGATGATAAGTTTGATGTTTTTAAAAATTATATTGAACAAGGAGATAAAAGTTAATCACTTCTCAAAATTCTTTGAGACCTTCACATACATTCTGAGTGAAGAAAAGTATACTCCCGCCCACTCCCCTTCCCAGTGATTCTAGTTTTTCCATTACTTTCATGGTTAAAAATTCCTTTTCATAATAATGAACATTTTGAGTTCCCTCTTATTTGACACTAGTTTTCTCCATCGCAGGAAGTTGGCAGTATCATCGGAAAGGTAAGACAGTTTCACTTCAACTCTAATTACTATTTAGTCAGTGTGGGTTGAAATAGCAGTTTGAACTCACTCTTGACTTTTCCTCTTCCAGAAAGGAGAATCAGTTAAGAAGATGCGCGAGGAGGTGAGTTATGTGGGGGTATTTTGGGGACTGTTACCTTGGGAAGTTAAAAACTTAAAAGCAAATACTCTTGAGGAGGGATTAGAAGGGAATGTCTCAAGAGAAGCAGCTAGTATTTTTGCGGCTTGGTTATTTGTAATTACAAATAGTGTACTGGGAAATGTAGTTCTGGCAAGTCTCAGTTTATTCAAGACATGAGGCAACTTTACTCTTTGAGGACAAACATGGAATGATACTTGAAATGATGCTGACATCACCTTGTAGCAAGCAGGGTCATGTATGTAGGCAGCTCCATGCCCATCTTGTTTAGGAAGGTTTGTATAATCTACATGCTCAGATCTTCAGTCTATTTAACCTTTTGGTCCTGTTTCTTATCCAGAGTGGTGCACGTATCAACATCTCAGAAGGAAATTGTCCTGAGAGAATTATCACTTTGGCTGGACCCACTAATGCCATCTTCAAAGCCTTTGCCATGATCATTGACAAACTGGAAGAGGTTTGTTGTTCTCTGTCGTCCCTCATTCTCCATTTTTAATTGCTTCTAGATAGCTTAGTGATTTTCAAAGGGCTTTTTAAATTCAAGGACAAAATGCAGACAACTGTAATTGAACAACAATAAAGTAATTAAAAAATAAATTCAAGGACAGATTGGATTACAGAAATCTGTAGATGGGTTCTTTGCTTCCCTTCAGCTTCCTCAAAATCTGATCATTTGTAGTTTAAAAATAAGTCAACTTCGGTATTAAATAGTTTGACTATTGCCAGGGACTCACTGTAGAAACAGTTTTAAATGTATGCCACCACTGCATTGGTAAACTTTATGTCCCTAATTCACAGTTGAGTGAACAGATTGTCATTTTGTTAGGGACCCTGATGAACATTAATATTCCTCAGAAATACAGATACCTTCCAACTCTGGGTACAGTTAATGTTTTAAAATATCAGCCTGATAATTTTGTGTTTGAGCTATACTGGGAAGGAGGGAATATGTTTTATAGGTTATCTATCTGAAGGGAAATGCCAATTTCAGGCTTTTTGGCAGAAGGAGTTTTTTCGTTCACCAAGCCACCTCAGCCTTCAGGTGCTGAATAGTCCTAGGTCTTCAGTTTTCACCTTCTCCCTTCTGCAGTAATATTGCTGATCGCTCACTGACAACCACAGGCAGAGGAGAGCTTCTGGCTGCTGCTTGATTGGTCCTTGGATACTTGGTTGCTGAAATGCTATTCTTGCCAAGATCAGAAATGTTACCTCTTGACCTGCAAGACCCTGCTAATCCAGAATTTAGAGCTTAAAAAAAAACATTCAGAAAATGTACTGTTCCACTTGAACCAAATGAGAAACATAGCCTTGACCTTAAGATTTACATTTAAGCTGTTCCCAGGTCTAGCTACTACTATATAGACATTAGGCTGAGCAGTGATATTTAAACTAGTTAATTTGCAGAAGGCTAAATTTAACTAGGTTAAAACCATGCCTTTTTGGATGCAGTATATTGTAACGGGAAAGATTATGGCCTATAGAGCCAGTATAGTTTTTTAATTCCAAATCTACAGCTTTTTAGGTGTGGTTGGGGATAGTACTCAGCCTCAATTTCATTTTTTCTACAATGGTAGTATTTCCAAGAAATTAAAACAGTGGTGTATAGAAGCGTACTACTTAATCTTTCTAGATTTCCAAGAGGAAGTAATTGGTTATTTAAATTTAGGGTTTCATTGTTTCATCTTTTAATATTTTGTTTAACTTCAATGTTGTTTTTCTTTGGTCAGTTAACTCTAATTTACAAAACTAGTTGTTTTTCTCCCCACCAAGAATGCCTTCCCCAGGGTGAATAACCATATATAGGGTGAATTTTGAGGAAGTCTGTGGGTGTTACTGTCTTTTCAGAAATACTTGTTTTGAAGGGGATATTTTGGGTATTTGTTGATAGTGATCACGATACATACAATGTTTCTTATTAAGGGTAAGTGGTTCTGTTATGGCAGTTACGGGTTCCCAGGGATCTGCTTAAAAGTTGCTATATTCTGGTCTTCTGACTAACTTCTTTTTGTAGGACATCAGCAGCTCTATGACCAATAGCACAGCTGCCAGTAGACCTCCAGTCACCCTGAGGCTGGTGGTCCCTGCTAGTCAGTGTGGCTCTCTCATTGGGAAAGGTGGTTGCAAGATCAAGGAAATACGAGAGGTTGGTGACTTTTGTGCTCCCTTTTGAACAGATAAGTATTCTGCATGTGGCTGCTTCTGTTACTTCTGTGACTAGGAAAAGTTAGCATTTGTTGAGGTGAAGATTTTTATTAAAGTAACAGTCCTAGAAGATTACAGTTTATTTAATACTGGGATGAAAAATATTGTACAACTCATTTTTTTTTTTAACAGTTCATACATTCAAAGAACAGTAAATCAGTCCTGGCTGGTGTGGCCAAGTGGGTTGAGTGCTAAACCAAAGGGGCACTGTTTGATTCCCAGTCAGGGCACATGCCTGGTTTGTGGGCCAGGTCCCTAGGGCAGGGTGTGTGAAGCCAATCACACATAGATGTTTCTCCCCCTCTCTCTTTCCCTCCCTTCATCCTCTCTAAAAATAAATACTTAAAAAACTACAAAACAAAACAAAAAACTAAGACTGAGAAGGTTAACCAGAATTCCCTATTTTTCCTGAGGCTGCATAATTCTTTTTCATGTTTAAATAGTTTATAATTTAATACATAATAGTAGCAATTTTTTTCCTTCGCCAAATTCCTAAATATTGAAGGGGAAACAGGAAGGCATATTGGGATGTAATGGTAATCTTGCTCTCTTTTAAGTTGTGGAAGTTACATTGAATTACGGAAGCTTTTAACTTATCTAGAAGTTACCGAATTGAATATTAGAATGAAATTTAACTCATAAAGGAAAACAAGTTGAAGTTTTTGGGAGGATGTTGTACATACCACAAGAACAGGAGTTTGATTTTGTTCATTGATGTGTTTCCTAGCACCTAGAATGGTACCTGGAACATAGAATGGGCTTAATTTAAATATTTAAAAGGTGGGTGACATTTGTGGGGATTTTGCTTGGGCCACAGTTAATATTAGCTCAGAGGAAACAATCTTGAAGGACGTTTTTCTTGAGAGGTTAAATTTAGGCTGTTATTCAGGCTTATTCTTGGCTTTCAGAGGCTAATTTATTTATAACTGTCATTAAATAGTCCTATCTGGAATAAGGGAAGAGTGGAAAGGGAAGTTAAAAAGGGTAAGGATAGGACAAGAGTTAGCTGAGCTTTAGACTCTATATGTTGCTAATGGGAGAAATTAGAAAAGTATGAGCTGTTTTTCTCTGATTTTAAATTTCTTTTTACTCCAGAGTACAGGGGCACAGGTCCAGGTGGCCGGGGATATGCTCCCCAACTCAACCGAGCGGGCCATCACTATTGCTGGCATTCCGCAGTCCATCATCGAGTGTGTGAAACAGATCTGTGTGGTCATGTTGGAGGTAAGCCCTCAGGCTCATGCTGAGAATGGGGGGAGGGTGATTCTAGGGGAGACAGACTAATCTATATTTAGTAAGACTAGAATTAGGTGAAGCTATTAGAAGTCTCCAATGAGGGGTGGGGAAGAGGTTCCCTGGGCTCATACTTTTCTTCCCCCTGCTTTGGCTTGTAGTTTGAGCAAAAATAGAAACTGCTAAGCAGCAGTGATCTTTTGGGTTATAGCAATTCTAGTGGGGTTGGTAGGGGAAGTTTATCTACTGGACAAAAGATATATTTGGGTTCCTGAGAAGCTAAGTTAAGTTGCCCTGTAAATTTACAAAAATTTGGCTGCTTTCCACTTCGACATGTTTTTTAAATTTCTGTGTTTTGTGGCAGGATTTTATTCAAAGTGGTGGTTATGTAGAAAAAGTGTATCCATAATTGTGTTTATGGATGATTTACGAGGTCCTGGTATGTGCTGTTATTAATTAAAGCAAGAATAGCAAAATTAAGGGACATTAAAACTTTTTAGAATTATCATAGGGAGTTGGTCCCATATTGGTGACAAAGGAAAGTAGAATTTCCAAGTAGAGTATAGAAAAGTACTGATAGAGCCTTTGACAGTGTCTGTATTATCCTAGATGTAAGTAACATTTGGGTGCTGTGTTTCATATTTTGGCTTAATTTCCTATTCAGGCCAAAATTAAAATCTAAAAGTCAACAACTATAAAATGTACATGTATAAACACAGAAGTTTTTCATATTCGTTAGACTTAATTTGAAAACATGGAAATAATGCCTAAATTATTATAGGGGAATCTACCTTGATGAGAATTAGTGTGCGCTTGTAGTCCATGGATCATCTTACTACTTACATTAAAGGCAAGTAACTACAGATGATTTCAGATGAGGTGTAGCCAGAGACCACGTTGGTAGGTGAGGGAATGGAAATACAGTCTTTAATTTAACTAACCTGTGTGAGCTTAAGCCACACAGCTGAAGCAGCTTTGAAACCTTATCTCTCTTTGTTTTTTTCCCCTCTGACTCTCTCCCAGTCCCCCCCGAAGGGCGTGACCATCCCGTACCGGCCCAAGCCGTCCAGTTCTCCGGTCATCTTTGCAGGTGGTCAGGTAAGAAAATTCTTATTGCTGGGCTAGATTTGAACAAGGATTATATTTGAAATGTCAACTTTGCCAGCAGCACATCAGGCCACTGCATGCTTGCTGAAACCTCTACTCTGGCCATAGTTTGACCTGCTTTTAGTTTTTTTTATTTTTTGTACTGGAGAAAGCTATGAATGCCAAGCCCTTACTTAATTTTTAGCAGGCAATGGGAGTTTTGTAGGCACTCAAAGAGGTAATTTACTTGGTGATTTAAGGTGGGTTGGCTTAAAAAAAAGGGTTAAATTAAATTGCTTTGGTGTTACTACTTTTCCTACCCCTACCCCATCCATGCATTTTTATGTGTGGGGTATTCTTTAGAGGTCTGAATAAAGTTAGCAAAGAGTTAGACCTCTGAAGGTGATTCTGGATGGTGGTCTCAAAATTGGGGTTCCAGAACTTGAGTGTCCTACAAACTTCCCTTCCCCTCACCTCACCTCCCCTACTCCTACCCTTCACTCCCAAACTCCAGTGTGTTGTCCACCAGGCTCTTAACCTCGTAAACACTGGTTTGAACCCACATGGCATAACAGATCAGCTGGGGTAAAAGGGTTCAGTGTGCAAGAACAGAAGGGGGAGAGCATGTTGAGCAGTGGTGCTCTGACCTTTGGTGTTTGAGTAAGAACACCAAAGTGCACCCCCTTGGGCTCTCTACTCCTTCATCCACCTAAACTCTTGATCCTTGGCACATGGTTTATTATGAAGTTAGATTTTTATGACAAGAGCACTGATCACCATGGTAGTTTTATGGTTTGTTGGTTACTATTTGAGGAGTAGGTAGGTCAGTTTTTTTAAATACTGGAGTTCAGGTTGGAATAGTGACTTTCATCTTGGTAGCTGCCTAAATAAGTGCATTACCCAAAATTCCCTTTTCCACATAGGGCTGCCCTGTGTATAAGCACAGGTTTTTTTTTGTTTGTTTTGTTTTTTTGGTCCCATCTTGTATTTGAACTGGGAAAGCATAAACTTGAAGTCTGTTTCATTCACATTGTGTTGAGTTGGCATAAAACTGAGTAAGTTTTGTGGGACTTAGTTTGTCATGTAGTTCTGGGAGTTTTCACAAGAACTTAATCATGTCATAGTGTTAACTGAAGCAGTTTAGTACCTTGCATTTAACACTAGCCTTGTACAAACTGGTTTGATCAAAGGACTTTCAGTCAGTCTGGTTAGGAGCAGGATAAGAAAAGACCCAGCCAGCGTCAGTGTAGCAAGGCTTAGCTTTAGGAGTTTTTTTCCTTCTCCCCAGGAACTCCAGGTTCCTGCTCTTCTGGATTCTTCTACTCCCCATTGGGATTATAAACAGTCCTGTGATGGGCGACAACAATCCTTTCTATTTATAATTCTTCATTTCCCTTTCCTACCCCCACCACCCCCTTCTTACCTCTTGGCTTCCCTCCCCTCCCTCCCCTTTATTCAGTTGACCACCCTCTAAAAGCTTGCAGCTTCTTCCATGAGTGGCCCTGTTGTGGATTATTCACATGGGCCTTTTTAAATGGACCAGTTCATGCAATGTCCACAGATGGACCTGTGTCTTTTGTTCCTTTGTGAGAAAGTGGGCTCTATAGGGGTTCAATTTAATCCCACACTGACAGGAGCTGGCATCAGCTCTGTTGCCCTACCCCTTTATTCTTACTGAAAATAGCCCAATTGTGCAGTATGAAATCTGCCTCTAGGTAACTTTTTTTTTTTAATTGACTGATTGCAGCTCGTTTCAAATTGTGTTGTGAGCTACTTTTTAAAGGAAAAGAAAAATTAAACAACTTTTTTTGTGTGAATTTCATGCTGGTGACAAGGTGCCGGATTGACAGCCCTGGAGACTGAAATCCTCTATTTATCCACAGGACAGGTACAGCACAGGCAGCGACAGTGCGAGCTTTCCCCACACCACCCCGTCCATGTGCCTCAACCCTGACCTGGAGGGACCACCTCTAGAGGTGAGAGGGGATGTTCAGTCTCCAAGGCTCACTCAATCCTTCCGCCTCAGCCGAGACTGCCAACACGCGGGGGGCCAGTGGCGCTGGTGATTTTTGTGCTGTGGACACCACCTGTCCACGGGGACCTGGACTGACCCCCCCACACCTCATTTCACACAGGCCGCGTAGCCCACCAGATGGTAACACCAACTCTCCTTTTTTTTTCTTTTTGTTCAACCCCTCTTCCTTGTCTCCCACTCCTCCCCCATTTTCACCTTCCTACCCTAACCTGGGTGCACTTTTGGGGGTACTGGCCACTGATGTGAGAACCCTCACATCCTTTTAGCCAGCCAGTCCTTCCTTCCCTGCTTTTCCTGCTCCTCCTTGTCCCACACCCCATTGCCCTGGAGACCCAGCTCCCTTTTCGGAGGTTATGGTGTGGGGGGAGGAGGGTGTAGTGGGAGCTGCAAGTATCTTTTATGGAGGGGAGGTGGGAGAAGGCAGGATTTAGAATACTGAATTTTTTTGTGTGTGTTCTGTGGTCGTCTCCCTAGTATTTAGGGACTCAGCTAGCTTCCAGTGTGTTTAAGGTCTTTAGGCAGATGTAGAGACAAGATAGGAAAAGGGAAGTGTTTCAAAACATGCCATGTAGGTTTGTGCAAACACAAATCAACTTAACGTTACCATGATTGGTAGAATGGTTGGGGTGGTTGAGGGAAGAGACCCTTTTTCTCCTACGCTATCTTCTATACAGGGAGAAAGAAGGGGGCTTGGTCAAGTGAGGCATTGGTTAATCCCACCTCCCACATTTTCATTAAGAAACCCATGTGTATTTTCCCTTTGATTGCAGGGAATATGGCTCCCTTCATAGGCTTCCAAGAATAATTCATCATATCTAGGGTTTGAAGAAGGCCAACTCGAGTCTGACTGTATTTGTGAGATAGCATTTATTGCCGCAATTCCTGGCCTCCCCATTCTTCAGTTCAACTCTGGCTTCCTGGCTAGTTGAAATCTGTCTTTTTCTTCCCACTGGGTGGCTGTCCGTGATTGGTTTTTAATAGGAACTGTTTTCCTCCTTTTGTAGGCCTATACCATTCAAGGACAGTATGCCATTCCACAGCCAGATGTAAGTTTTGTTTTTACTTCTTGTTTTGAAAAGCTCCCTTTCCCATCCAAAATTGTCTCGCTCCTTTCTTCCATGTAGGCAGAAATGTGTTGGGTCTTAAAACTATTGCAATATCACAAGGTGAATCCCACATTTCAGCCCTTAAAATAATCTTTAATCAGGGCATAGTAGTACCTTGTTTGTCTTTTGACATTTAATCCCTGGAAATTATAATCTGGAAAACTATTAGGTTCTGCTTTCCCCCGTGTTCCAGATTACTTTATCTAAAAGAGAAATGTTCTGTGGTATTCTGTCATTTGTTATTTCTGGGCACAATTTAAATTGACAGTAGACTGTGCATCTCTCTGTATGGAGTCCTTTCCAGGGGGTAGTGGGAGGTGGGTTTGTCTTTGGGTATTCCTCAATTTGAGATGATAATTATAAAAGCATCTGGAAGGGTGGGAAAGGGGCTTATTTACACATGGAAGGATAGGAAGGAATATTTGGGTATTCAACTCAATAAAACCTTCCTTGCCACTAAAAAGTCATTTAAAAAGTGTTGGTATTCAGACTTTGTTACAGGGCATTTCTTTCTGCACTTTTCCTCTATCTTTACTAACCTTTTCAGGTGCTGAGCATTAGACGAGGGAAGTTGACTTTGGCTCTTGGTTAGTGGTGTAGGCCCCAGGAGGGGAAGTATACTTGAAGAGGGATTGTTTTACAACATCCAAGAGAGGTTATATAGATGAAAAATAGCTGTAGAAGCTAGTAGGGGGGTGGGGGATAAAACCCAGTTTGCTTTCATCCTAATCTCTTTCTTTCTTGCAGTCTCCTTGCCCCCTCGTCTCCTTCCCTTCTCCCAGTTCTGACAGAACCCTGCATGGTGTGTTTTCCCTAGCACCACTGCACAGTTTGTTTACCTAGCCTGTCTGTGCTTGTTCCTGCGGCAACTTTTGTAATGGCTGCAAACACCTTCATTAAATAGCCCATGAAGGGATGGTTCTTGGGCTGGTACTGCTGCTTTTCACACACCCAGAATGCATTCATTCTCTTGTACTAATTCCCGTTCTAACCCTTCATAAATCTGCCCATCCCCAGAATTGTGATAGAAGCCCCGTTCTTACCCTCTGTTGTAGTTTTGAGTAGTAGAGTCAACTTCGAGGATCAGGAACTCTGCATTTTCAAACGTGAATGTTGAACCTGGCTCTGTTACTCTTCTAATGCCAGCCTCTCCTGTTTCCTCCCTGCAGTTGACCAAGCTGCACCAGTTGGCAATGCAACAGTCTCATTTTCCCATGACGCATGGCAACACCGGATTCAGTGGTATGGATACCTCAGTGTTTATTTCTGTAAGGTGTAGTGCGAGACAGAGGCCAGCCCCAAGGTCTCAGTTTGACATCTGTTTAAGACAAACTTCGTACCCAGCATCCTGCTGGTTTAAACTTACCTATCTTCTGTGGCTAAAGCAAAGGAGGTAATGTGTTTAACTTGGTTTTCATTTGGGGTGAGTTATTCTTTAAAAAAATAAAAATGGGGCCCTGGAAGGTTTGGGTTGAGGTCTGGGGATGCTTATCAGGCAAAGGGTAGGCTGACATTTCTTCTGTCTTCACTGCTGGCCTTTGATCTGATTGGCACCCCCTTTCTCTCCACCAGTTTTCACAGACCTGGGTAGAGACAGTCCATTTATGCCAAATTGTGTAGTGTTTTTTTGTTTTTGTTTTATTTTGTTTTGGGCTTTTTTTTTTTTTTTTTTTTTTCTGTATAAGGAATAACTTGTCCGATAGGGTTAGGATGAGACCACCAAACTCATTTTCACTTGTATCTTAACAGGCATTGAATCCAGCTCTCCAGAGGTGAAAGGCTATTGGGGTAATGATTAAAAAAAAAATCTGTAGTATTCTACTGTTATATTAATAAACTGGTGGGAGTCTTGTTTCACTGCCCATGACATACCAGCAACATGCACATGGCAGAAATAAGCTGAGAGAGCAAAAGGTTGGGCCTGATGCCCCAAAGGGTCCCTTGGTGGATCTGGCCAACCCCCTTCTAAACACATTGAGTTTAACAGCCACAGTTGAGAGCAGGACTAGCCTTGAGAGTTAGCTAGCTGCCCTGATCCAGTCCAGGTGCCATTATAGATGGGTGTGGGTGTTTGCTAATGAGATTTTTTTTTCTTTTTGTTTGGAAAACAATAAAAACCAGAACAAATTAATGAGCAATTGAGCAAAAGACAGGGAATAAATCTGGAGAAACGAACTTTCCTCACCTGACTGCCATTTCGTTCCCTCTGACCTTCAAGCTTAGATTAGGATAGTGTGTGGTGGGGGAGGTGTGGGAGGGGGCTGGGCACTGTTAATGTGATACAGGTGTATTTAAAGCAACTGCATGTGTGCCAAGAGTCCATGGTACCCAATAACAGGCATGATATTGGCACTGGTGCTAGTGAGCATCGGGTGAGATAAAATTGGAACACAACAACTGGAAATTTTAAGCAGAAAAGGAGAGGTGCAGAAGGACTTGGTTAGATTTGGGTCCTGTTTAAGCATATCACACTCCCTTCTCCCTTGCTTCCATCCCCTTACACACTAATAGGCTGGGCTTTGCAGGAAATGGCATGAAATCAGCTCTTCTGAGTGTACAGAGGAACCTTTCCAGCATTATTTCTCCACCCCTCTACCCCTCTTGACTCCTTGGAGGCTTTCAAGTTAGTGATGAATCCCAACAGCCAATGCTGGGTTTCCAGTTTGTTTTCTTCTGTTAGATTAATGTGCGGCTCAGTTGGGATTTGGAGGCTGTGCATTGAACTTCCTTGCTCTCTTCTGTCTTTTAGCAGGTTTGGATGCATCTGCTCAGACTACTTCTCATGAACTCACCATTCCAAATGATGTAAGTATAGTTAGTGGAGTTGCATTGGATGATTATGAGAATTGGTTTTAAAGAATAGATGTCTTAGCAGTTTTAAGGTCTAGGGAATGAAAATGGAGGATTTAGATGTCAAATTAAAAATTTTAAAGTACCTAGACTCCTGAATAAAAATCAGTGGAGAAAAGTGGTAAAACTGTTGTTGAGTATTCACAGGCACAAAGAACATTTTCATATCAAGTAGAAATTCCCATTTGCATTCGATTCTTGTAGAATGGAAGTCTTATGCTTTAAAGCAGTGGTCTTTGGATGTTGTGTATGTGTGCCATTCAACATGGCACACACTACATGTGGCTAGTTAATAATAAATTCAATTTTTCACTAGTCATACCACACTTGATATGTTCAGTGATCACTTACTAGTATCTACAGTACTGGACAGTACGAATACAGGCCAATTTTTTACTTTTTTTTAAGGCAAGAAGAATTCTTGTCACTACAGTAAAGCGATCATGGCAGGATGAATTTTAGGCATATTTGTTGCCTGAAAAACGAAAGCTACCTTTACCTTTATACCTAGGTTTGTTATGATGAATTAGATTTGTTATCATTTTGATCCTGTCCTTGGGTTTACTCTTAAGAAAATGAACCGATGCTCCTAAAGGTCAGTCAGCTCAGTTGGCTCTGACCTGTAGTGGTTAGACAAAAGAATAGCCAAGAGTTAAGATCAATCTATAACTCAATCAGGAGTATATGAGTAGAGTGTGTAGGATGCAGATGGTAGTTTCCATTGCCTTGTTCACTGACCCAAACTATAGGAGGCTGGAGGGGTGGGGTGGAATTCTTGGACCTAGTCATGCTATTATTAAATTTGGCATGCATTCTTGTTTTTCTTCCTAAAGTTGATTGGCTGCATAATCGGGCGTCAAGGCGCCAAAATCAATGAGATCCGTCAGATGTCTGGGGCGCAGATCAAAATTGCGAACCCAGTGGAAGGATCTACTGATAGGCAGGTTACCATCACTGGATCTGCTGCCAGCATTAGCCTGGCTCAGTATCTAATCAATGTCAGGTAAGGGTTCCCCACCTTTTTTGCCTTACTGATGTCAACACACAAGTAATGTGTGTGTTGGGGAAAGCTAAAATGCATTATTAAATGTGGGATTATTTGGGTAATGGGAGTGGGTGGGGGGTTAGATGGAGATTGGAGGGGGGGGCAGTTTAAGTCTAGTCCTATTTTCATCATTCTTAGAAGAAAAAGTAACCAGGTTGTAGTTGGTTGCATGGGCTTTGAGGAGGGAAAATAGAATGCTTGAATTTGACCTTTGATAGTTTTGGGAGTGCAGAGGTTGGGGAGCTTGTCTTCAGTACTAGGTCAGGTTCTCTGACTAGAGCACTCATACTGAGAACCAAGTGTGGGTCTCTTGCTGTACATGTCTGTCATATAGACTAGTATTTCTCTTAGTGATTGGGTTTAGGCCCCAATGTACCCTTAATTGAAATAAGGATAATGAAGTAATGTGACAGTAAAGCAGTTTCTTGGAGGAGGCAGCCATTACCATTTATTCTGAAAATGTCCACTGTTGTCAAATTGCAAATGTGTTTCATTGTTCAAAGCTTGTGGCAAGAGGGAGGCACAGGTTTTTAATACTTCAGAACTGTCCAGTGTGTTTTCCCTTTTCCCTCAGCATTGCATCTGATGATGACTTCCTGAGGTTACTGTTACTAAACAAAAGATTGTAGCAGGGCTATTCACAGTCCAATGGGCATCCTACAAGGCACTTTAAAAATATTTCTTGCTTTTTAAGCATAAATGCTTAAGCCACATTCTCACTGCTTACTAACATTTTAAACCAGTGTTAGCCCATTTCCCAAGGAGCTTAGCTATCCTTTTTATGTAGCCTTTCTCTAGTTGTTTACCACTGTAACTATTTGGTCTCTGTTGAGTTCTTGAATCCTAGTGTGAGGGAAGGGAATTCACAAGTAAGAGTTTTTGTTGTCATGCTTATACTGACGATGTATTTATTACATGATCTTTAGCCCTATGTTAAGAATTTATCAGTTCCCTAGTAGTGATTCTGACTTTTTTCCCTGGAGTCTTTTTATGCCTTTGGGTATTTACTACTCTTTGTGTAGAAAACATCTTTCTGTGTTTGAATCTCCTTTCTTCTTCAGCTACCAAGCACATCAAATTATTCATGTTTAGGGTAAAAAACTTTTCACAGAAGCTGTTTACAAAGGTTTGATCCTCTTGTTACTTGTTGAGGGTGGATGTTAAGTGGCAGGAATCATGTTCTTAGAAGCTGGAAATTATTTTCTTCTTGGATAGGTTTGCCTAGAATATTGTCAGATGGTGTTTAAATGTAACCTGCTTGCTTGACTCCTTTCCACCACCACCCCCACCCCCTCATATTAAGTCAGTGGCTACATTGTAAGGAAGCAGAACTCTCTCCACCTTTGTTTTCTAATTTAGTCACTCTTCATGATCATCCTGTTGAATGAAACTGTCCAGGCTATGGATTTGGGTTAAAACTTCTTGAAGCCTCATTTAACACCAGCGTTTACTTCTTGCTTTCTCATCTTGGCCCAGTTTGAATGCACAATACAAACTGGTTTTATTACTGATACTAGGCAAGAAAGATTTCTGTGCTTTCAGTAATGGGTCATAAGCATCTCTGCCCTGATTTTGGCAATCTGAGTTCCTTTTTTTATCCCCTCCTTTATGGATTGCTGTTGTCCTGGATTTATGTAAACAAAATTGAGTCTTAAGAGGAGCCTGCTTACCCTTGAGGAGAGTTCATCTTATAGGGTGGGTTGTCCAGATAGACTTCAGCAGGTACCTGCAGGTTATTGCTGTTATCTGGAGCTTATTTTAGGAGTAGAAGCAATGTTTTTACTTTCTGAACATAAGTTTTGGACAGTGCTTGAGTTTCTACTGTAAGGATTGTGTTACCAATATGGTCAGTCATAAAACAAAGAGCTTTTTTCCTCACCAGAAATGAAGCTTCCCTAGTTCTTATCTACACTTCTGTCCTCAGGATTTTTCTTTGAAAATGTTACATGCTTTGAAGTTTCAGATTAGTCAGTGACCTACTTTGGTCTCTTTCCCCTGTCCATCCTAGTATATTGATTAGATTGCTGTGGAGATGGAAGAAAACTTGTATATTACAGAAAAAATTTTTTTTTTTAAATTCTGTGGGTTAATATCCCAAAGCTTCACAAGTGATTGGTAGGTGAAACATTTGTTCCTTGTTTAGAGAGCGACTACTTGCATTTTCAGTTGAAACCTGTCCTTCTTGACTTCTGGGTTGGATCAGTGTGTCGTACATGGAAGTGTGTGCTGTTTCTTTTCTCGGTGTGTCAGCTTTTTCTTCACTGTAGCAGTTTTAAATAGCACTGTGGAATGAAATTTGGCAAGTATACATTTTTAGAGGGTGGGATATAAACTAAAAAGAAACAGCTTGTCACAAGTTGGTATTAGGTCTTCCTAATTGACAACCAGAGGCACTTAACTGATAACTGAAGCAGTTTTTGTCCTGTACTTTTTTCCCTTTTGTGGTCTTCCCTTCCACCCACCCGTTTTTTTTGTTCCTTTTTTCCTCTGTTACAGTTTAGAAAACGCTAAACCCTCCTCCCAGGCAGCCTCCGTCACGATCCCTGATCACCTCAGCATCAACCTCTCTCAACCCTCCACCCCTTCTTCTTCTTCTTCCTCCTCCACCACCACCCCCTCGCTCGCCACAGCGGGGACCTCCGACGCACCCTCCAGCCTCCCCAACCCTCTTCCGACCGCCCCTTGTGTCTCCAGTCTGCTTGGCATGAAACCCATCCCTCTCCTGGCTCTAAATGTTGTGTCTGCTGCTAAGGGTTCCGGGGCTTCAGCTACCACCACCACCACCTCTGCTGTGCCATGTGTAACTAACAAACTGAAAGGCGAGAAACAGAGATTCTCCCCCTACTGATTGCATATTTTGAGGCATTCCCTCAAGTAATTCTTGGTTCTTTTGTTTTCCTTTGTTAACATTGGTGAGAACCAAACAATTGTGAGCTTGTGACATTTCCTTTTTACTATTTGGGGGGATAGCAGGGTGGGGGTGGGGGCAATGGTACCGTTGTTTAGGTTTAGGCCATTTCAGCTCAGTGCCTGTTTCAGAGTCTGACTTGTTGAATACTTTATCTGGAGCCACAGTTCTTGCTTTTTCTCATTCTGTTACTTTTTTGTAGCTTTATTCTGCCTTGCAATATAACAATGTGTTAGGCTCTGTGTTAATGAATAAAAGCTTCTCCATTAACCTTTATTTTTTAAAAAATTATTTAATGGTTAAGTTATCAGCTGGTCTTCTTGGCCAGATTTGTGTTTCTAGATGTAATAAAGTTGCCACAGTAAGAACCTTAGTTGACTGTGTGCTGTGAAGGGTAAAGGGGTGGGAACTTGTGACCTGTAGCTTCTTAACTAGGAAGTCTATAAAACTGACTGGCCCTCTTTGTATCCCTGGTTAATTTTTAATACTTTGCCAATTCCCACAAAGAGTGATGGGCCTGTCATGGGATTAAATCCTGAGGGTCTTTCATAATTGGCAAGAACCTTCTTCAGTGAACAAGTTTTCTCTGACTTTTCACATCCCTTACCTTGCCGACAGCAGCAAGTTAACCGGGGTGTCCATCTCCAGCTTGTTTCCTCTGATGGGGGTTACTCTGAGGGTCTTTTATAGGTCATACATACAAAGAGGTTATTTCTTTACCCAGAATAGGGAAGCAATTTGGGAAAAGTCTCAAAAGTTTGCCAGCTTGTCTACATTCCCCTGAACTGGCATTACTCCACTTTTATCACATTGGGTAAACCTTGAACAACCAACCTGTGTGTGGCATCACCCCAAATTTGACAGGATTATGTCCCGGTCATCCTAAATTAACCCTGATTTACTAGACTAAGTCCCTTTATCCTTCCATTTCTTGTTTACCCTTCAGTCTCCCCACCAACCCTCTATTTACCATGAGTGGAAAATTAAAATCTTAAGAAGGAACCATTAATATCAACTATAACTCATTTGATTACTCATTTACTCGATTTAACAAAAAATTGAGGCCCTAGGAAAATTCACATTTGCAAATCACATGGATGACTAGTCAGGACTTAAAACTCAAAGTGTACTTAATATCCCTGAAGACTTACTTTCCTTATTCTAAGACCTCAGTTCCTTGTTTATAAAAGGGTAGAAATACTGTGGGTGTAATGGTAAAGGACATCTAGTAGTATTCCATTCAAACTGAATACATATTGCCATTGTAATGACAGGAATGCTTTTCCCAAGCAAGACAGAGAAATACTGCAGAGGTTTTTTTTTCCTGATAACTTTTTCCTAAATTCCTTTTGGTTTATAGTGTTAAGAAAAACTAATTGTTCATGAGTATAGCGTTATATATTATCATGGTATTGTGGCCCCTCGAACCCAGATTGGGACTATGAGTTAGTTTTTACATGTTGAAAGTCCACATGGAGGACTTAGAGGGGCAAACTTCCCTTCATTGTCTAGATAGGACTTTTCTTGTTTAGTTGCTAGCTGCTCCTTTATCATGCAGTTTAGTTCTCCCTTAGGTGAGATGTTTTTGTAGTTTGGACTTAAATCTCAGTCTTGCTGATACCATCTTCCCCAGAGACTTCATAATTTTGTGTAGTTCTTGATTAGAAGGCCTCTTTACTTAATGAATTCTCCCTAAAGGAGGATGGCTGGGAAGGAATCCAGATGTTTAAGGGACTGACTACCATCACCAAGAGTCCACAACATAGTATTTGTGGTTGGGTTTTCTTATCTCCTTGTCCCCTTTATACTTGCCCCGTCCTTTCAATCCCTGCTAAAGCTGTGTGCATAAATTCTGGACAGTTCTTTCCAAGCTCTCTTTGGTGCTGAAGTGCTACCATTTTCTTGCATGAACATAATTTTTTTTAGGTCCTAGATCTAAACTGTTTCCAGCAAATCTTTTGTTGAACTTTCAGTTCCCCCTTACACTCTTATTCAGGGTCTGTTTACATTACCCTAGATTATCCCATTTTGTTGTTGGCAAGAATCTACTCTCTTAAGAACAAGGTATTCCTCTTTATGCTGATGTGGAAATACCACTTCTGGCATAAAATTAGTAGTTGAAAGACCTGTCTACTTATTGGCCCTTGTTTTCCTACCCCCTACCGGCCAGCTCTTGTCTTTCAGTGTTACGGAAGAGATAGAGATGGGGCAGTGTTCGTGCTCCCCTGACTAGAGACCACAAATAGGTTATGCCAGACATTTGAAAGTCTTTCTGAAATAAATTTTTGAAGTGAAACTTCAGTTGTAATATATTAGTTCTATTAAAAAGGTAGACTGTCTTGCTGGCTACCTATTATCAGTGAAACCAAAGGCCTTAGAGCTAGGTATGTTTGGGTGGAGAATTTGTCCTAATACCACAGATTTGAAAGCTTCTAGAATAGAAGGAGTTAGGGAGTTACTAAAACATTTTTTTGGCTTTCACTTTTAAGTCCTGAAAACTAGGCCTAAAAACTATAGGTTAAGTATACTTCTTGACTCATACATACTATACTTGCCCCTCCCTCTCTGACATATCTTAGCATTTAAAACATCATTATCTCTTAATAGTTAGCTAGTAATAGAATGTTCTAGAATAAAGACCCTCCCTCCCTTCTCCCCCCAACGCCCAGGTAAATTATGAGTTTATTTAGAAAATTACAGAGGTAGTGGAAGGAAGCCAGCTGGGCTGTGCAGGCTTAAGAAACAAGTTACAGAAGCAAAAGAAGGGCCCTTGGAGCTTAGGAGAGAGAAAGGCAAAGGTGTAATGCTCCTCGGGGCAGATAAGAGGGAAGGGAAAGGTCCATCCAGGTGAGCTCTCTAGAGCTCTAGAGGGGGAAGTGTGTGTCCCCCCCCCCCTTTTTTTTTTGAACCTGTCTTGGCAACCTGATAAAGGCTATTTTTACAGAAATGTTTTCTAAACTATTCTATCACTATCTTAGGAGTGGGAATAAGCTCAGCAGTAAAGAAGCATTGCTTCTGCTTTAGCAGATGTGGCTCGGTTGATTGCAGCATCCTCCCGCAAACGAAAAGTTTGCAGGGTTCAGTTCCTGGTTAGGGTACATGTCTAGGTTGCAGATTCAATCCCCAGTCCAGGCACATACTAGAAGCAAGGGATGGATGCTTCTCTCTTGCATCAGTGTTTCCCATTCTCCCTTCTTCTCTAAAAGCAATGAAAAAATGTCCTCAGGTGACTAAAAAAAAAATTTGCCTCTGTAGTTTGTGACTCTGACAGGAGACTTTACTATGTGGTATATTCTCAAAATGTTTTTTATAGAGAGAGGAACATCAACTTGTTGTTGCATTTATTGGTTGATTCTTGTATGTGCCCTGACTGGGAGAGTTGAACCCACGGCCTTGTTGTGTCAGGATGATGCTCTAACCAACTGAGCTACTCCACCAGGGCCATAAGGTGTTTAACATCTCCCACAAAGGTTCGAAAGAGCACAGTTTGAGGCATGCCCACAGTTGATAGCAAAGGTGTCCTCAGTTCACTTTGATTATTAGATAATTTGCCCTCATGAAGCTTGGATTGCAGGGTTATAGGCACATAGTTTTAGTTAGCTCAAGGAATCTTTAAATGTTACCCCTGATACTGAAACACTGATTTTGTTTCATATAAACTTGCCTTCACATTTCAACCAGGTTGAAAGTTTTGGAGGTGAGGTGCAGCGGGGCACTCAAGAAAACTAACTTTGAGTTCTTGTTTTGTGTTACAGGCTTTCTTCGGAGACGGGTGGCATGGGGAGCAGCTAGAACAATGCAGATTCATCCATAATCCCTTTCTGCTGTTCACCGCCACCCATGATCCATCTGTGTAGTTTCTGAACAGTCAGCGATTCCAGGTTTTAAATAGTTTGTAAATTTTCAGTTTCTACACACTTTATCATCCACTCGTGATTTTTTAATTAAAGCGTTTTAATTCCTTTCTATGTTCAGCTGTTAATGCTGAGATCCATATTTAGTTTTATAAGCTTCTCCCTGTTTGTTTTTGTTTGTTTGTTTTTTTTTTTGGCTCATGAAATTTTTTTTGTTTGTCATGGAAATGTAAGAGTGGAATATTAATACATTTCAGTTTAGTTCTGTAATGTCAGGAATTTTTCAAAAAAAAATTAAAAGATGGACTGGAGCTTTTTCTTTGTGAATAGAAACTGGATGCCACAGTGATTCATGTGGGTTTTATTCCTTTTGTCTTGCTGTTTTATTTTGTACCTTTCATCCCTCAAAGGACAAGGACCCTGCTTGGGTTGTTAATATGAGCCTTTATTCCAGTTGTTTCTTCTGTTTACCACTCCATCTTTTTTTTTTGTAGCCCCTGATTGGGTTTTTCCTTGAGGCCTGCATTGAAGTGATCCTAATAGTTAGAGCAGGCTGGCTGTGCCTTTGATTCCAAAGATGGGAGATTACATTCTCTAGGATTTACCTGTAAAGAATAGGCAAGCGATTCCACTGAGGGGTGGGGTGGGTAGGAGGGTGTGGAGAGGGCACGCACGCACACGCACACGAAGCAGTTGGAAATGTGTTGGGCTGGGATTTGGGTTGCTAGGAATGTCCTCTTGCCCAAGCTAAAGTGTCCTCATTTTTAATAACTATTCATGTACAGTCCTCTCCATATTGAGTGGGTGTTTTAAAATCTTTATCCTTTAGAGATACCTGCTCCCATTTATGCAGATAATTTTAGCAGGTTGTAACTTTTAAGGGATGATCATTTAGAGAGAAAGCATTAGAGGAAGAAGTAATGTGTCCATGGTCCTCACATAATGTCTGGAGCTCAAGGCTACTACTTCGGCATGTATGCTATCCCATTCGTTTACCAAGAAAACCCTCAACAGATGGGCCTGCATGGAGTGGTTATATTTCAAGGTTTTTCACAGGGATTACAATATGACAGTCTCCACCCCAATCAGGCACCAAGATAAAAGCAGGGACTTAACACCCCAGTTCTTCAGCCTGAGCCATCACATGCTTTTACAACCTTCTAACCTCCCTCCTAGACCCTAAGCCAGGACTTGGGCAGAGAAATGGAGGGACAAAGAAATTAGTTACAGTGCACCTGAGAAAACTCAAGAGGATAGGACCCAGCCTTAGTCTCCCTCCTCAAGTGCAAAATGTGTAAACAAAACAAAAAAGTGCGTTAAGTGGCTCCCTTTCTTCCTTAGGGTTTGGGGGAAAGGGTATAGAGGATCATAGGAGGCAAGTCTGGTTTCTCTACAGCCTGTTTGCTGAACATAATGGGGTGGAGCAGGGAGGGGCCAATTTGCCCTTACCGACAACTCTAGGGCAGTCTTTGTCCTTTATTTCCACAGCTGCCAGTATCCCTAGAGTTTATCAGGTGGATCAGTCAGGGGTTAGTCTCCCTTGAGCCTGACTTAAGGCTGGGATAGCCCTGTCTTCCTCTGTTGATTATGTGGCGCATATATATTATTTATATAAATATTTCTCTATGTACAGGAATAAGAGTGGCTTTCATGGAGGGAGGGAGGCTGGGGGCTGCAAGGCTTCGCCACTGTTGGAGTTGTCCAGTTCAGTGCTGTCACAGTCTGAGTCCTCGGAATTGGGAGGGCCCTGTGAAGAGTAGACATGCAGTGAGGTGTCAGGCTCAGCGTCTCTTGGCATAGATTCCTTCAGATCCCTTCACTGAAGTCTTTGCTTTAATAGCCAGCAGCTCACTGATTTTATTACCTCCAGATTGTTGCTTAGGCCATTCTCCAAAGCTCGAGGCTCCTAGTTTCAGGATTCCTCCCTGGCTGTGACTATAGAGCTACTGTGTAAGCAAACCTACTAAGCTATCCATCCTACAGGCTGCCTATTCCACCATGTGGAAAATTTGCTCTTTGGTATATTGGTGGAGACAGTTTAGATCCTGAAAGACCTGAATGATAAATACCCATGTTTTGGCCTCTGCACCTGTTCTTTCCATCAGTTCTCAAATGACTGTATATCTGTTTCCTGTCCAACACCTGGCTGTTTTTTGTTACTCACCTTGTTCCCTCTGAGTAGGTCCTGGTGCTGGATGGGCAAAGAGCTGGGTTCAGGGCCAGTAACTACCTCTGAAGCAGGTTGGTCCAGTGGGATTTCTGACCCTTGGGAACACATGTCATCAGACCGCTCATCTGGCCGCTCATCAGTGTTGGTACTGCCAACATCAGGTGTTCCGCTGGGGGATGGCTCACTCGCTGTACCTTCCTCCCCATCTGAAGGATTCTCCGAGCTGAAGGTCGATAGGGACTGGCGCATGTTCAGGCCCTGAGGCCACCTATGTCAGAGAGACAGCTACAGCTTGATGGCGCTCCTTGCAGCCCAGAAAGCAAATGAAGGCCATTATTTATTTTATTCCTTCATTCACCTCTGATTTGATGTCAGTTCTACCTCACTGTCTACCTCTCCTTCCTCTTCTTCTGATGATATGCCACGTTTCTGCAGGAGAGATGAGTGACTGGTCAAAAATGGGAAGAGGTATTTGGCCCAGGGAAGGGGAACATAATTACAAAGGGTTATGTAGGGAATGGCTTAAGATCGAGTTAATGGAATTGGACCCCAGGGGGAGAACAAGGAAAGGAGCAGCCCAGGAACTGTCCCATACTTTACCTGACTTCGAGTGACAGCAGCCCTGTACAGCAGTGCAGCTGGGGTCAAGTGCTGGGACCCAGCCCGGCTTCCTCCCCGTCCCGAGGTCCCTTCCCTTCCAGTTCCCAGCAGCCCCACACCTTCACTAGGCCCTACTGGTGGAGGTGGCTCCCCTTTGGCTCCCCCAGGTGAATCTGGGCTGGTGGAGCCAGGTGCTGAGCCCTCACTTGGGGGGGTGTCACCCCGGGCTGCAGGTGGTGAGCCAGGATCCCCAGGTCCCCCTGTGGCCCCGCGGCCCCAGGCTCCCAGTGCTGCTGACAGCAGATCTGGGGACGAAGAGGACATCTTGCGTAGCAGGAGATCGTGATGAAGCCCACGGAGGGCTGGAGGGCAGGCCTCCCAGGCTGCTGAGGGTCCCCCTCCTAGCACTCCTGGGCTTCCTGGTCCCCCAGGTTCATGGGATGGCAGAGCTGCACGAAGCCCGGGCAGGTCCCCGCAGCTGCCCTTGGCGCTGGCTTTGCGATGACGGGTCTTGCCACGGCGATTCCGTCCTGGTGAGGGGGGACCCTTAGGACACCCAGGAAGACCCACCCCACTCAGGGCTGCATCTAGTTTTGGTAGCAAAGACTCAGTCTTGAGGATATCTGGCCTGGTGGGAGAGGGAAAGGACAAGTTTGAGATTAACAACAAATTTATTGACTGTGAAAGCACTCCCTAACTTTGGGCCATATAAAGAGCACCTCTCTCCCCAACTAAACAAAATTTTTTAAATGACTTTTAGATGAAAGGAGAGAGTAATATGTTCCATTTATGCATTCATTGGTTGAGTCTTGTGTGTGCCCTGGCCAGGGATTGAACCTGCAACCATGGAATATTGGGTCAACACTAACTGAACTTCCTGGCCAGGGCTCCTTCCATTTAAATACCAGTATTCCTGGCATTATTGACTTCTACCCCTGCTTCTCCAGCACCCCCATTGCCATTTTTGAACCTCAGCACTTAACTCCAGTCCTACCTTTTGCTGTGGGGTGACAGCTTCTGTGGAGCATTCCTCTTCTTGATGAGCTTCTCCATTGTGTTCCCATGCAGTAGGCCACGGGAAGGGTGTGGCTTCAGCAGACCTGGGCACCTCCGCTCTAGAGCTTGCTCCCTCCTACAGACAGACGCCACTTCAGTTGGGCATGTGAGAGCAGGAACCAGGAGGGGGGCCCAGGCTCAGGAGGCTCTGAGCTAGGCACAGCTCCATGAAGATGGGATTGGGGGCAGCATAAGGGCCCCATGGTTTACCTGAGGAGCTCCCGTTCCTTGAGCTCCAGCTGCAACATGAGGGCATTAAGTTCCATGTACAAGTTGTTGGCTCGCTCCAGCTTCCGTTCATAGTGCTCCCTGATGTCCAAGGCGTGTCTAAAATGGTCAGAGAAGTCCTCAAGTTGAGCTGGCTTCACCTGGTACAATGCTTTGTCCCAGTCTCCGGGACCTGGTCCACAGTCCCTGCTTTAGGGTATAACCACCTTTCTAAACAGGCACACACCTGAGCTCCTCCCTCCTCCGCATCACTAGCTCCTCTTCTAGGCGGTGCAGACAGGTTCCTTCTGACTTAATTTTTTCAAAGTGCAGCTTTACCTCTTCACGCCACTCCGCCTGGGGTGTGGAGACACAGTGAGGGGTGAGAAACATGCCTTCACTGGGCATACCCGCAGAAGGCCCCTGCAGGTGCCCGCACTGTTGCAAACTGTTGGAACTAGTTGACCAACACTGGTCTCAGCCCTGCAAAAGCTCATCTATTCCATCCCAACCAACACCTCTTCCCTCAAAGAGCATCTCCACAAATAGAGGGGAGCTGAGATGTTCATCTTTCTACCCACAGCACACCTGGGACTTAAAATAAGTCTCCTGGGGTGTGGAAAGGACATCTGCTGAGGCGATGTCCAGATGTAGCAGGATCTGTCGGAATGATGGACGATTTCGTGGTTTGCTGTTCCTGGAGAAAATGGAGGTGGAGAAAAGGAATTTAAGGGAGGACCAGAAAGGAGCTAGGGCATCCTTTCTCAGTGTCCTGGACAATCCAATCCTACAATGTACTCTGTGACAAAAGAATTCCCTGGTCAACTATTTCTAGGAAACGCTATGCTTGTTAGAGTATCAAAGTCCTGCAGTAAGCAAACCTATTCAATCCTATTTTTTCACTTGTTTGCCAAAACAAAAACCTTTTTCTGAGTGGTGCCATTAAAAGAAATACATTTTGTGAAATATTTAACCAAAGATTAGAAATGTTCAACCTTCCATTGGGGTTCCAAACAAGGGTCCAGGGCCCTTCCCTCCTGCATTCTAAGGCTCATAGTCCTTGCCCAAGGTCACAGAACACCTGTGTGTCTTAGAGTCTAATACAGCCTTGCCGAGTACTGGTCAATTCACACATTGTAGTCCCCTGTATTCACACACTGAATCCTGGGGCCCTTGGGAGTCCTATCTGGGAGCTCTGTGCCCCTTTCCCTGTTCGGGATTCTGGGCCTGGATGTCTGGATTCTAGGTGATGGCTAGCCATCAGCAGTGCCCCTTTGCTTCCCAGCTTTGCCACAGCACTCCTACCAGCACTGGCGAAGTAGGATTTTGAAGCCATCTGGGCAGCTGGAGGGCACGGGCAGATGGAGACTGTTGCTTCCCACACCCCAGATGATGGCTGAAGAATCCACATCTTTGTAGGGGATCTCGCCAGTCAGTAGTTCCCATAGCACCACACCGAAGGACCTGGGAATAAGACGGGATGTCACTTGGGAGATGCTCCCTCCAGGGGGCCGGCTCACTGCAGCTGCATCTCACTTGCACTCAGGCCCTGAAAGTCCCCCTCCCTCCCCCCCACTCTGCTGGCTACTGCTATTCTCAGTCCTCAGCCCAGCCCTCACCAGATGTCGACCTTCTCAGACACAGGCTCATTACGAATCACTTCAGGGGCCATCCAGGCTACTGTCCCTGCAAAGGACATCTTGGTGCTCTTGTCACTCAGCTCCTTGGAAGTGCCAAAATCGGAGATCTTCACCACATCGTCGTATGTGATTAGCATGCTGGTAAAGAGTATAGTCAGCTGGGGTCCAGGCCCCTCTCCACACCTCATCTAGCTGCAGCAACTCTACCCTTCCATTAAGTCATTTGGGACACCTAGAGGCAGGGGGCTCACCACAGCCCTCCCAAGATAGGACTGTCATTGGGAGGGGTTTCTGAGATGACCACATGGACTTAAAACAGGGTCTGGAAGCAGGGAGATGGCCATGCTGATTTGGGTGGGGTCCCCTGCAGGAGACCATGCATATCAGCGTCTCCCTGCTTGCTCACTCACTTGGGGGACTTGAGGTCTCTATGGATAATCTTGTGCAGGTGCAGGTAGTTCATGCCACCGGCGATGCCCATGGACCAGTCAACCAGCAAGGAGGGGGTGACAGGGCGGCCAGCCCGCAGCACCTCGTACAGCTGGCCCTGGGCGCAGAACTCCATGAGGATGCAGTAGCAAGGGGCCTGGGTGCACACACCCCTGGGGGCCAAACAGTGGTGTGAAGCCGGCCCGTACTCACATCTGGAACCCCACTCCCACCCACGCCAACTAGGTATCTCCTGTAGAAAGGGAGGGTATAGCTCTCGCTGAGTAGCTCAGTTGGTTAGAGCATTGTCCTGATAGGCCACAGTCGTGGGTCTGATACCCAGTCAGGGCACATACAAGAATCAACCAGTGAATACATAAATAAGTGGAACAACAAATCAATATTCCTCTCTCCTTTCCTCTCTCTAAAATCAATAAATAGCCCAGGCTGGTGTGGCTCAGTGGATTGAGTGTCAGCCTGCAAACCAAAGGGTCACCAGTTTGATTCCCAGTCAGGGCGCATGCCTGGGTTGCGGGCCAGGTCCCCGGTAGGGGACCTGTGAAAGGCAATGGATAGATGTATCTCTCACACACTGATGTTTCCCTCTTTCTCCTTCCCTTCCCCTCTCTAAGAATAAATAAAAATCTTAAAAATAAAATGAAAAGGAAAGAACAAACACTAGAACTAAATACAAATTAAATGTAAACAAAAATATAAGTTTGTTAAAACCACCTTAAATAAAAGGGTGGGGTAGATCCCTGCTGCCTAAGTAGGTCCCTGCCCTCAGCATAGTATCCCCAAGCCCTGCCGTGAGCCTTACTTGAAAGTGATGATGTTGGGGTGTTTCAGCTTCCGCAGGTGCTTGATGTCAGTCTCCTTCAGGTCCCGCACCTTCTTCACAGCCACCTCCTCCCCATGGAAGCGCCCCAGGAAGACGGCGCCCTGGGCCCCTGAGCCCACCCACTGCAGGTCCAGGATTTCCTCAAAGGGAACCTCCCAAAGGTCTGTGGACAGGAAGTGCCACAAAGCTCAGAGAGCCACACTCAGGGCCTTATGATGGTCAGGCCCTGGGGAGAGGACTGGGTTGGCTGACATGAATGACTCAAGGACAGAACAGTAGCCAAAAAAGGTCAAGATGACTTGGTTGGAGGGGACAGGGAAGGCAATGGATGAATGAATGAGTGGCCTAAAAAGAAAGTGGGAAGTCAGTAGCCGATGGATGGATAAGGAGCTTGGGCCAGGCTCTGGGGACATAGGGTCATCAGCTGACTTAGGTGGGGTTGTCCAACAGATATCCCACACAGGGAAACAGAGCGAATCCCCTGAGGACACGGCCGACACAGCCTACCTTCCTGCTGCTGCTTGTGCTCTGTGGAGTAGGCTTTGCCGATCATAGTCCAGACAGGGCGAAGACAGCCAAAGAGGCCTTCCAGGAAGCCGCTGCCGCTCTGGCACTGCAGCCGCACCTCATCTGCTCGAACTCTGGGTGCCCGACTCTCAGGGGACCCAGTGGCTCCCCCTAGGCCCCCTGCATCCTGCTCATGTAGCTGCAGGACACTGTTGGCAAAAGGCTCAGGGGGTGGCTCTCCACCTGGGGAGGGGCTGGGCCCACCCCCGCCCTGCCCACCCAGTGGCACTACGTCTCGAAGTACACACTGGGTGGGTGTCAGGTCTTTCTCAGGGGTGCAGTCAGAAGTGTCTGGGTCCAGCTTGCGCATGGATGCCTCACTTAGGGTGGACACAAAACCCCCAAAGGAAGGGGAGGGTGTGCGGGTTTCATGGAGGCAGGCCATGACCTCTGGGCCCCAGTGTGGTGGTGAGCCGTGGGCCCTGTGGGAACAAAGGGAGAAATGGTCAAAGCCACAGGTTTGCCAGCTCAGAATGCTCAGCCTAGAGGCAGAGGCACAGGCTTCAGTGCTGGGCTCCCTACTGGAAATAATACTCGAGCCTCAGGTACCCTCAGGTACCCACCCCCCTCCAAGTTCCACCTGGGACCCATCTCAGGAAAGCTGATACACAGACTTCCACTCAAGCGTCTGTTAGTAACACAAGTCTGAGAATGATACTCAGGTATACAGGTAACGTACCTGAGTATCACTCTCAGGTAGACACAAGTAACAACCCTGATCAGGAACATACTGGTGAAACATATTTCAAAGTCAAGTATTATGGTAACAGACTAGTCCTTCTCCCTGGAAGACTCCTGTAACTTGCCTCAGGAACACACTTCTTTCACTCGAGGTTCACATGCACACACATGTCATATAGGGGTCTCAGGTGTACACCTTACTTTGAGTCTCAACCTCTGGCACACAAAAGTCACAAACCTAGGGTTCCTTTGCACTTAAGCACACACAGGTGACACAGTGCCACTCAAGCACTTTCATGTGACATCCCTGGGCCTTCTGCACACAGGCGACGTGCCTGGGCCTCACACTCGTGTCCTTATATGTGATACAGCTGAGGCGGCAGCCAGAACACTAAACCCAGGTGACAGTTGTCGTGAGGCACACTCAGGGCTCACATCTGGTCTCCCGTGAGGGTGGCCGTGCACACACCTAGGCCTCTGAGGTAAGTGAAGGCTGTAACCAATCAGCTGCACTATCCCCTCGGCACAACTGGGGAACAAGGCAAGACCGTCCGATGGGTGTGGGGAAGTTGTGTCAGGACAGCTGTGGCTACCGCTTCATCACGTTCAGCCCCCCTCGATCAGTGCGGCTTCTCCCCCCGGCGTCGGTTAGAGAAGACCCTGCCTCCCCTTTCTCCACTGCCCCATCCCCGGCTCCCCAAACCAAGACCCAGCTTTCCAGACAATGAACATTTGTTCCAATTCATCACTGGATATTATTTTAAAAGTGACATTAAAAAGTCTGAATCCCTGCCTTGTTTCTGCCACTTACTGACAGTGTGACCTCAGGCAGTTGTATTTGAGCCTCAGTTTCTTCAGATGTACAAAGGATAAACTAGCTATCATTTGGGCACAGCCAGTTCCTCACCCCTATACCAAACTTGTCCACAGTTTAACACAGGGGTCATTCTAGTTTCCTATCTCCTTCCACAACCAGGCAGTTGTCAAATACTGAGATGTGAGGATTCCGGAGGACAGCAATCCTCTAATTGTTCCTCATTATTCCTTAACTCCCTGCCTCAGAACCACTGAATTACATCAAGAGGCGGGTGTCAGGAATCTACATGTAGAAAGGCCTCACTGGGTAACAACGCAGACTGACATGGATGTTTGGCAACTCTGATGGTCTTAGCTCTTTAACAAATTCCGGGCCTCTCAAAGACTTTTCTGTTGGGAGTGTGGGGAGCCTAGGATCTGTGTAGATAACAACCACCTCAGGTGATTCTATTATGTCTGGCACATTTGAAAAGCTTCCAGCCAATGTCATTCTATTCTCTCTCTTTCTTTAGAGAGAGTGGGAGGGAGAAATAAAGGAAGAAAAACATCAATGTGCGGTTGCCCCTTGTGTGCCCCCTACTGGGGACCTGGCCCCCAACCCAGGCATGTGCCCTGACTTGGAATCGAACTGGTGACCCTTTGGTTTGCAGTCCAGCACTCAGTCCACTGAGCCACACCAGCCAGGGATATTCTCTATTCCCTAGTGCCATGTTACTGTCTTAATTCAAGCTTCACCAGCTGTCACCTGACCCAGGACAACTGCCTCTTAAATGGTTTCCAAATTCAAGCCCCCCAATCCCATCCTCCACCAGCCCTTAGAACAATCTTTCTAAACTACAACATGGCCAGCGCCCCCTCTTCTGCTTCAAACCTTTTAGTATCCCCCCAGAGCCTTTGGTCTAGCTGCCTCACCTCCATGCTCTGGCCCCTTCCCAGCCTCATCTCCCACTGCTATGGGCACCCAGGCCACACAGAACTGAGTCTGACACTAAGCTACATGAGGATTTTGTGACAGAACAGCTAATGAGAATGGCTAACTCTCGTGGAAGGCTTACTATGTATGTATGTCAACCTCTGTTATAGGCACATGAATCATTTAATCCTGAAAACTCTAAGGTAGTGTGTGCTTTGCCCACCTGACAGAGGTATTATTAAATAACCTGCCCAGGAAGCCTTAGGTAGTAAGAGGCTCAAGGTCCGTCCCTAGGTGTACTCTCGGCCTGATCGCTTGCCCTCCAATCTCACTTCATCCAGGGTCTCCCTCCCCGTTCCCACTGCTCCGGCACAGTCCTCTGTGCTTCCTATCACGGCTCCCATTGCCCTGGATGCGCAGTGTGGTTGGGCATCTGGCTGGCCCCTCTGAGAGCTGTGATTTCTCATGGGATCCCAAGACTTCAAACAGCACTGGCACGTGCTCAGTAAGATGGGCGACAATGCTCTACTCACCCCAGAGAACCGTCTGAAGGACTGGACCTACACTAACTACGCATTAGCGCCTTCACTTCTCTGGACCACACAGAGAAGGAGATATTATCATTGGTCCCTTTATGTTCTTAATTTGAGACTCAAAACTGAAGTCACAGGTACAGCCTCCGAATCCCTGACATATCCCACAAGGTATCAGCGGCTTCAAGAGGTTAGATGTACAGTATAACGCAAAAAACAGAACACAGGCCAAGCAACATGCCAGTACTCTGCAGTATTTCCTCTAGAAGGCCCGGGTGCTGTCGCCAGCGCCCTCCAAAAGGGGCTTCCCTTCCGGACCCCTGAGAACACAGGCCAGGCACCTCAGGCAGGCAGCAGGGCGGGACGGCAAGATCGGCGCTCGAGGAGGAGCCAGTGCGGCCGGAGGGCCCCCTAGAAGCCCGGGGAGGGGGCGGGGTGCGCATTCGAGGCAGAAAGGAAGGGGTTACGAGCTCAGCGTCCCCTCTGCTTTCCCGACCTCCTTCCCAGCGATCACGTGGCACGGGGCGGGGACCTGAGCAAGGGAGGAGGGGGTCCAGATGGGAAAAGGAGGGGACACAGCAGGTTGGGGAAAGCGCTGGGCGCTGCGGCGTAACCATGACGATTGGGCCCGAGGCGGCGCGTGAAGTCACCAGGACAAGATTAGCCCAGGGTCACGTGACAGCGGCGCTGGGGGTGGGGCTGCGCTGGGGCCCCGCCCATGACCCGGGCTGGCCCACGTGCTAGTTGCCTGGTTGGCTGGTGTCGTCGGCGGCCGCATCTGTGCTCCCCTCCTCCCCATACCTCCCCTTCGACCCCTCATGCAGATCTTTGGCCGGGCGCAAGTGGAGGGAGGGATTGATGCTGGCATTGGGAGTGCAGTGTCACAGCAAAATCAGGAAATTGGGAGAAAGACAGAATAAACAGAAAAGATGACAGAAACAGCCAGAGAGGGAGGGGCAAGCTGAGAGGTACAGAGACCGAAACAGCGTGAGCCAGGGAGAGTCAAAACTGAGAAGGATGGACTGAAAACCTGATTTTGAAAAGCAGAGAGAGCACACAGAAAAGGAGATGAAACGGGACCGAAGAACACGATAATCTGTGCCCTCTCCAATTCTTCTCCTGTTTAGAAGCTGATCCTTGAATAGGCACAACACCTGGTTTTTAAAAGGAACTTTTCAGCCTTCATTTGGTGTTTGGCAACTGAGAGGCTCAGGCAAAGAGAGGGTGACATGCAGCCTAGTCTCTCTCCAGTTCACCAGGCTTCCCCAGAGGGGCCCTCCGTATCCAGGGCCAGCAGCTGGGGAGAGAGGGAGAGAAGCCATTTCACCTGTTTGTTTCTTAGGAGCAGATGAAGAAAAAGATAGGTCCAAAAAAAGGAAGGAATCTATCCAGGCTCGATCGGCCCTCATCCTGCTCTCAGTCTAACGACAATTCTCTTCCAGACTGACCTGAAGGGGTGGGGAGGAGGGGAACTGAGGCCCCAGGGAGTTGTAGTAAGTAGAGATTTCGCTCTCCCAACCCCCTCCCCCTGCTTCCTTTCCTCTGAACTGCCAGCTGTGCCCAACTGCCCCCCAGCTGGGCCTTGGCGCCAGGGCTTTGGGGGATATCAGGGCTAGGAGCCCCTCGCCAGACGTTTGATCACCCTGGTGGAGGGGAGCTGTCTCCCCAGCCATCAATTATGCAGAGCATGGGGGAGGGGAGGGATATGACAAGAAGGGTAGATATATTAGTCGGTCATTATGTCCACCATATTTATTAAGTGCTTACTCTGCAGAACTCTGCTCCAGATAACGTCAAGGGACAGACTGGTCCCTACGCTGTACATCTTCCAGGATGAGAAGCTCTTTGGACACCCTGGGAGGCGCTAATTCAGTTTCAGTTACCCAGTTCTCTGCTCCCGTGCCGGTTCCCAGAGTGCCCCTTCAGGAGGCTGAGAAGCGAAGAGGGGGCAAGGGAATATCCTCCTCCCCCTTTAATATATCCTCCCAGGTTCTACAGCCTGAGATGCTAGAGGCCTGTGGCAAGGGAACCCTTTGAATTGCTTCTCCATTCTCCTGTTCTAACAGCTGACTCCATGTGCAGCTGCTTGTCTGGCTGTCTTGGGTGCTCAGTTGAGAGGCCAAGATATCTGTCTAAATCTTGGGCTTTCAGACTGAGCACTAGCCACTTGTTCTGGACTTCACTTGGCACTCAGGAAAAGGAGGAAGAGTCCCCTACTCTCTCAAGTGGGGGTGGGAAGGAAGGGAGGCATTCGTGGGGAAAGGAGATCCAGGCTTTGGAATGTTAGTTTCACATCTGCAGGTTTGGAGATTCTTAGAGGATGTAAGACTTGACTGTGCCTTCTGGTCATGTGGCTGCTTAACTTTACTTTGCATCTTAGAATCCATGGTCCCAGCTCCAGGATTCTTAGACGAAAACTACAGCTTTACTCAGTGCTCTCAAGGGGGAAATGCCTTTTCCTGAAAACCTGGGGAAAACTGGACATCACCATTCAATCCAGGCCCCCAGCCTCATACAGGTTAAGCCTTGAGACCCCTAGCAGCCAGCACATCTTCTCCCAACAGGGTGGGCAGGAAGGGGGCTGGGGGAATGTGGGGGGGAAGTATTGTTTAGGGAAAAAAGAGCCAACTTTGGATTGGGAGAGATCAGAACTAGAACCTTAGTTTTGCCACAGATTAGTTTAAGGAATGTAATCTCTCCAAGGCTTCCAAGGCTACCTCGTGGGCGGTGAAGGTTCAGTAAGACGATGCAGGAGATGCTGAGCATGGTCCCTGGCCCCTGGCTCAGTCCTCCTGGTTGGTAGGGCACCAGGGCTTTCTGTCCGAGCAAAAAGGGAGACTCGGTCTCCGACCACCCACTTCCCCAAGACAAGTGTCAGTTTCAGGTTCCAGGTGAACCAGGTCACCACAGCAGTGGTGTGCGAGAGACCCATCATTCCTCTACCGGGTCCTCTGTCCTTCCCCTGCAAATCCTGCCATCACACCTCCTCTGGTCTGAAGGGAAAAACCTAATTCTCTCTGCACCTCATTTTCATCCCCTGTCCAACGTGGTCCAAGATCTCCCTTCAGTCATACCCTCTAAGGTCTGAGGGGAAGTAGAGGGTAGGAGAAAGACATGATGGGCCACAGAGCTCACAAAGGGTCTCTCCTGTCCAGGAGAGCCTGGAAGAAGTTCATCGTATTATAATACATCGTTCCTGAGCTGAATGCGAATTTTAAAAGAACTTGAAGGATAGATACCAAAGTATACCATTTTCTAGGTAGGAGGAATTGTGGGTGTTTTTTCTTCTTGTGGCATATCTACATTTTCTAATATCTCAGCAATTGACTCTGAATTGTTTTAAAACAAGAAATTTCAAAATCTATTTTAAATTGAAAAAGGGAGACAAAAATGACAAGAGTGTCTATCCATTCCTGTCACCTAGCTTGGGACAATGTGCTATAGAGAGAGGGCGGATGACCTGAGAATCAAGAGGTTTGGTTGACATCCTGTCTCCGCTCCTGACCATCGGGGCAGCCTGGAGTAGGAGACTTCTTAGCAGGCCTCGGTCCCTTCATCTGCACGTGGGAGGTGCTTACGTCGCACTGTGGTGACGTGGTATACAGCGTGGGTGAGAAAAGCAGGCTCTGGGTCAGACAGACCCTAAGCTCCAGCCACATGGTGAATTCTTCACATTGAACAGATTACTTAAGTTTCAGCTTCCCCATCCCTCAAATAGAGATGATGATAACACTACCTATCTCTTAGGCTGTTAGAAGCATTAATTGAGATAATCCAAATAAAGTTCCTGGCCCAATACCTGGCACCCGGCAAGCCTCCTATAAGCATTGGCCATGTGGAAGCACTAGTAGGAGTTTTACACATGGGATTTCCATCCCTTCTTTCCCTTTCCCTCCTCCTCAAAGCCAGAAGCAGTAGGGAGGGTACAGGTGGAAAGGGAGGTGGATGAACAGGAGGGGAGAAAAAAGAGAGCAAGGAAAGAAGAAAGCAAAGAATAAGGGCTCTTTATCCCGAATGATCTTTGGTCTCTCCTGCAATAGTGCCCCTGCCTCCTTGCCACCTTCCCCCAATACACAAGAGCTTAGTCCTTCTGGGGGCAAATGAAGCAGACAGGTCAGTCTTCGTGGCCACCTCCCCCGTGAAGCCCACATCCCCAGCTGGCATCATCTTTACACTTTGCTCCTCTGCCCCCAGCGGGAACTTCTGAAGGAGTTGATCCCTAGTCCCTTCTTTCTCCCCCGCCCAGGCAGGGGAGACACAGGACTGCACACGGGGAACCATTTTGCCATTAGGTGAGTCCTGGGTAGAGGGTTCTCTCCCTGGCAGAGCCAGACCACCTCATCACCTCCCTCACTTCCAGGGGAAGGACTGGGAATACAGCAGTTGGTTTTTAGAGGGGTTCTGCTATCCTCAGCTGTAAGGACACAGAGAAGTCCTGAGCCACTTCCTTAAACTTCTTGCTTCCTCTGTGCGTAAGTGGGTTTAATTAGGGGATGGATATTTAGTTGTGCGTTCTCATGTGTGCTGGAGGTGGGTCTTCCCAGCATCACCTCAGTCTCCCACGTGAGTGAGTGGGTGGGTGAGTGGCAGGCTTGAGAGGGAAGCTGATTTTTGCCATTTTTAAGAGACAGAAAAGAGTAGGCCCTAAAAGCTCAGAGGAGTTTTAGCATCTGCATAGGGTCCTTTCCGCACATTGAGTCCTTTCTGCTTGCCTTCCCTTGATATGAATGACCGTCTGACTGAAAGTCAGAGTTCCCAGAGCCATGGGGTTCGTCCGGCAAGTTGGAAGGGAAACACAAGTTCTTTAGGGGAGGCACTGACTGGCTTGAGAGCTCTGGGTTGGGGAGAAGCCTCATGGGCACTCCCCTCCTGGTTGAGGACCACCCACCCACTCTCCTCCCAAGAGGGAGCAGGTAATGGAGCTAAAAGGCAGGACTCCTCCCTAAATTCTAAGGGACACTCCACTATTTCTTTCCACTATCTATAAAGCCTCTGGCCCCTTCTCTTCCCTACCCTCTGCTAAGGCCATGGTTATCAGGAGTACTCTGTGGAAAGGATTCTTGTGTATTTAAGCTAAGGAGTTTGAGGCATGTGCGGGGGGGGGGGGAGGGAGGAGGTTCGTGAAAGGCCTGGGCTGGGGAAATGGGTTAGGGGAGCCAGAGGAGATGGGGCCAGAGGGAGAAAAAGCCACATATGAATGGGGGAGGGGAAATTTCAACAGCTGGATGGAAAAGGTGAATACCACAGCTGGAGGAGATGAGGGGCTTCACAGCAGGAAGGGGAGGAGAACCATTGCCCGGACATTCAGGAACAGGTGCTTTCTGCCTATAATCCTCAGGACACAGCCTGCTAAGTGTGTACAGAGGGAGAATCCGAGGGGGTCGGTGGGCACACCAGGCCTTGTCCGTCCTTCCTTTCCTTCCCTCTCAGGGGCCAAAACTCATCTTCCTTCCCTCCTTCCCTTCCTGAGGATGAGTGGGAGGAGAGGAGGATGATCTCTGGCCCTCTGTGCTTAAGTCTGTTCCCCAATCATTCCCCACCCCACCCCCACCCCACACAGTCCTTTTCAGCTCTTGAGGCTCTTCATCTCCAAGCTGGGCCGCGGCGTCCCTCCGCTCCGTTCCTCTCCTTTCCATCCCCACAGGCGTCGGGTCCAGATCCACAGTTCCTCCATCCCCACAGCCTCAGCATCCCCGCTGCACCCTCCCCCACCCCGCCACATCTGCATCCCGACCCTCCCTCGGCACCCAGATCCCAGGACCCGGACCCACCCCGA
>PVIA01002328.1:0-216361 GCA_004024845.1 Tonatia bakeri | reverse complement strand
CCCACCCACATTCCCCCCTTTAGTTCATGTCCATGTGTCATAAGTTCTTTAGTGTCTACATTTCCCATACTATTCTTGCCCTCCCCCTGTCTATTTTCTACCTATTGTCTATGCTACTTATTCTCTATATCTTTTCCCCCTCTCTCCTCCTCCCACTTCCCTGTTACTAACCTTCCATTTGATGACTTTTTTTTTTTACTGTTAATATTTTTAATCTTCTTTTTCTTAGGTAAGTCCCTTTAACATTTCATATAATAAGGGCTTAGTGATGATGAACTCCTTTAACTTGACCTTATCTGAGAAGCACTTTTATCTGCCCTTCCATTCTAAATGAAAGCTTTGCTAGATAGAGTAACCTTGGATGTAGGTCCTTGCCTTTCATGACTTGGAATACTTCTTTCCAGCCCCTTCTTACCTGTAAGGTCTCTTTTGAGAAATCAGCTGACAGTCTGATGGGAACTCCTTTGTAGGTTACTGTCTCCTTGTCTCTTGCTGCTTCTAGGATTCTCTCCTTCATTTTTACCTTGGTTAATGTAATTATGATGTACCTTGGTGTGTTCCTTTTTGTCCAACTTCTTTGGGACGCCCTGAGCTTCCTGGACTTCCTGGAAGTCTATTTCCCTTGCCAGATTGGGGCAGTTCTCCTTTATTATCTGTTTAAAAAAGTTCTCAATTTGTTGCTCTTCCTCTTCCCCTTCTGGTACCCCTTTAATTCGAATGTTGGAACGTTTAAAGGTGTCCTGGAGGTCCCTAAGCCTCTCCTCATTTTTTTGAATTCTTGTTTCTTCATTCTTTTCTATTTGGTTGTTCCTTTCTTCCTTCTGGTCCATTCCATTGATTTGAGTCCCAGTTTCTTTCCCCTCACTATTGTTTCCCTGTGCGTTTTCCTTCATTTCTCTTATCGTAGCCTGCATTTGTTCATCTAATTTATGACCAAATTCAACCAATTCTGTGAGCATCCTGACCAGTGTTTTGAACTGTGCATCTGATAGGTTAGCTATCTCTCGGTCACTTAAAAAAATTGGCTCTGGGGCTTTTAATTCTGTTTGAGCCATCTTTTTTATTTTTTATTTTCCTTTGATCTGGTTGTGGCTGTTTCGTAAGGGCTGCGGAGCCTTAGGTATTCACCAGGGCGGGGCACCCCAGTTGCTGGGTTGTAACATTGTATGTGGGGGCGGGGTCCAAGAGGGAACAATGGCGCCTGCTCCGCTGTCTCCAGGACTTCAGTCCCCCTTGTCGCCTCCCAGAAGCAAACTGGGCCCTTCTGGTGCTGGCTCCTGGGCGGGTGGGCTTGTGTACTTTCTTGGACTCTCTGGGATTCCCCGAGAAGTCTGTGAGGCTGAGAGAATCTCCCAGCCTCAACTTCCACAAGTGTTTTCAGTCGGTGCTTTTAGGCTTTGTTTCCCGACCCTGGGGCCCTGGGTTGTGAGGTGTGTGTTGCTGCCCGTTTTCACTTAGTTTGTCTGCATGCGAATGTGTGGCTGCGAACAGCCAGCTGCATTGCCTCCCTTGCCCAGGGTCTGACACCAGTCCTTCAGCCACTTTCTGCGCCTTGCACACCCGCGTCTGCCAGCCAGCACTTTGTCCTGCTGGGACCCCTCCACCCCTCTCCATAGGCCTCCGACTCCACCCCTCCTTACCAGTCTGGATGTACCGTAGTCAGACTTCCGTTCAGTTCATTTCTCTCTGTTCTGTTTGTTTTTTGTTTCTCAATTTTTGTTGTCCTTAGTTTTGGTTGCGCGGGGAGGCACAGTGCAACTACCTATGCCTCCACCTTGGCCAGAAATCCGTGATTTGGGAGTTCTTTATGTATTCTGGATACAAATCCTTTATCAGATATGTGATTTGCACACATTTTATTTCCCATTCTTTGGTTTATTTTTATTATTTCAAGGTCTCTTTGGAACAGGAGATGTTTTTAATTTTGGTGAAATATAGCTCATCCATTATTTTTTTTATTATAGATCATGCTTTCGGTGGAATTTTTGCTTAACCCAAGGTCACAAAGGCTTTTTTTTCTTTCAGAAGTTTTCTGTGTTTACATTTTTTTTTTAGGTCTGTGGGGTTTTTTTTCAATTTTTTATTTTATTTTTATTTTATTTACTCTTCACCCAAGGATATCCATTGGTTTTTAGAGAGAGGAAGGAAGAGAGAAAGAAAGAGAGAGAGGTATCCATGTGAGAGAGAAACATTAGTTGGTTACATCCCCTATGCACCCTGACTGGGGATCAAAAGTGCAAATTAGATATGTGCCCTGACTGGGAATCAAACCCATAAATAACCTTTTGGTGTACTGGATGATGCTCCAACCAACTGAGCCACACCGGCCAAAGCTGTGAATATGTTGAATTAATATTTGTATGCAGTACAAAATGTGAATTGAAAATTATATCTATATATAGATATCCAATTACACCAGCTTCATTTGTTCAGTTCCACTAAATTGCCTTTGCAATTTTGTTTAGAAACTGTTTCCTATATATGTATGTGTCTGTTTCTGGACTGTATTCTGTTCCATTAGTTTATGCTTATACTTTCCCCAGTATTACAGTAATTTTATAGTCTTGAAATCTATTAATGTACATCTTTCAGTTTTGTTTTTTTTCTGAATTGCTTTGGCTACTCTAGTTTCTTTGCCTGTCTCTTAATTTTTAATAGTAGAAAACTCATAGGATAGTAGGTGGCTTTATTCAGCCTCTATTTTTACTCCCAGGAGAGTGAAGATAATCAGTTTATATCTTCTGTTATGCCAGTTAGCCTGTTCTGTCAGCTGACTAACTATTGTAAAATGGGAAGGATCTGGCTGGTTTAGTCCTCTTTATCCTTTTGTTGAGGATACCTTCCAGTATTTTTCAATTAGACAAGAAATTGACTTTCTTTTTCTATCTATAAATATATTATAAGCCTTTAGTAATTCACATGGTTGTTTTTAAGATCTGCAGGTCTCCCCAGTGTATTACTCTTAATTTTTTTTAAAAAAAGCATCCATAGAATCATAGAAAAGATCAAGAATGGAGATGTATTTGGAGTAAAAGTAAGAAATTTGGACTGATACTTAAATCCCAGAGATAGATATTGAACTCACTTAAAATTCAAGGCAAAGATTGTAAATTAAGCTGCTTTTCAGAGAGCATTGCATATAGGAGAAGGCAATTAGAAAAATTTTTAAAAGAGGGTTTTTTTCTTAATGGAAAGAGGTATAATAAAAATCATTGCAAGAATCTTAACCCAAATCAGATTAACAATGTTCTCTCTTCCTTCCCCCTTTCTTTCTCTTCTCTCTTCCCAGTTGTTATAAAATTCTTAGGGATTAAACTGTTTAACAGAAATATTTAAACGTCATTTAAATTTTTTTTTTTTTTTAGTTTTCCTAACATTAACACCTAGTTTATTTTATTATCTGGGGCTAATTTCTTTTTAATTTTCATAAAACTAGAAATAAAAAGACTTCATATGTACATGTAGTCCTCTTATAGTTTAAGACATTTCCTTTCATATAATGAGAACAGTTTGTGCTACATCAGTGTAACCGGACAGCCAAGGAAAGTGGTCTGAAATGTGCATGTGTGAGCAATGATAACTTCACTGTACTAGTTATTGGGGGAGTAGACGCCATTGAGTGAGCATGTGTACTGTGAGGCTGTTACATTAAAAATAACTGAGTAGAACAATGAATCTGCATTAAAATTTGTGTTAACCTTGAACATTCTTCCATGGAAACTATTCAGATGATTCATAAGGCTGCAGCTA
Source organism: Tonatia bakeri (assembly GCA_004024845.1). Classification (NCBI taxonomy): domain Eukaryota; kingdom Metazoa; phylum Chordata; class Mammalia; order Chiroptera; family Phyllostomidae; genus Tonatia; species Tonatia bakeri. The sequence continues at coordinate 212,611 of PVIA01002328.1, read as the reverse complement.
TGGGCAACTGGTGATTGGCAGCTTCATCACCACAATGTGCCCGCTCATGCATCATGTCTCTTAAAGAGTTTTTTGGCAAAACATCAAATCACCCAGGTGACTCAGCCTCCCTACAGCCCAGATTTGGTGCCCTGTAACTTCAGGCTTTTCCAAAAAAGTAAAATCACCTTTCAAAGGGAAGAGATTTCAGACTGTCATAAGGTTTAGGAAAATAGAATGGGGCAGGTGATGGTGATTGGGAGAACTGTGTGAGGTCCCAAGGTGCCTACTTTGAAGGGGACTGAGGCATCATTATCCTATGTCCAGCGTTTCTTATATCTTGTATCTTTAAGAAATGTCTCCATTTTTCCTATTAAATGGCTGGATACCTTTTGGATGTGTGTGTGTGTGTGTGTGTGTGTGTGTATCTTGCCTTTCATGTTCTTGGGTGAAGATCTTTAAATTGTATTAGAGAACTCTGAATGTAGTATATGATGATTTTAGTTTAAAAGTCTACATCTTGGGAAAAATAGTTAGATTTTAAAATTTCAAATGAAATTTTTTTCAACTTCAGAAAGTACTGATATAAAATCATCTACTTTTTCACTTTTCAGACACAAGGTGGTGTACTATACCTACAGTCTGAAGTTCTGTTGGTAACTTTCTTTAACAGCCTGATAAAACCTAATTTAAGATAAAACAGAACATTATAAAAGTTTACTTTGGTCACTAATACAAATTTTTATGAAAGCAAATAGTTTTTTTAGAGGAATCCAGTTCTATTTGAAGGGGCTCTGAGGGACTTTGACAAAGAAAAAAATAATGCATTTTACTGCATTATTATTAAAGATTTTTGTTTGAAATAATTTGTCATAGTAAAATATCACAAGAATAAGAGTAGTACAAGAAATTTCCATATACCCTTTACCTAGATTTACCTATCATTGTATTTTATTCCATTTGCACACCTGTGTATGTGTGTGTGTGTGTGTGTGTGTCAAACATCTGAGGCTAAGTTACATACCTCAAGACCCTTTACCACTCAATATTACATTGTGCTTTTCCTCAGCATGGTGGTGTTCTATCTTATATAACCACAATACAGTGTAACTTCAGTAATTACATTACTCATTTCCATTTGGGGATTTTCTGATGATACAACCTCATGATACAGGTTATATATTCCCACTAGAATATTACATGGGTGATGTTGTGTCTTTCTTAGGGTATTTTATATGCTTATGGTCCTTTTTTAATGGTGATGTTACATTACATTTTTGCTCAAATCATTTTTTGTAAATTTAGTTGTATATGTTTAGAAGAAGAATTCAGTGTCCATTCAGGATGTGTAAGAGCAAACATTTTCTCTTAAAGGAAGATATTTACATTAGTGCTACCAAGTAGGTTAAAATCTAATTTGACTATAAGGCTTGAGGTAGCACGTTTTAACGTTATTCTTTGGAAAGCCCTTAATGTAGTATATTTGCATTCACTCTGCCCTGGATTGCCAAGAAATATTGTTGATACCCTCCCCGGGATCTGCCAGTCAATCCAGTGAGAGAAAAATATCTGAGTAGGTGGCATTAGACAGAAAGAAATACACAATACAGAGCTATCTCAATTATAAGTCTCTTAGATATTATAATTAATACCAAATTTAGATTATTTTGTAACATCTATCAGAGTTCATGCTTGTATTAGTAGACATGTTTTAGTAGAGTTTTAATATAGAACAAACATGTAAGTTCCAAATATGTTAACTGGAAATAATATTGTAAACTTCTTAATGAAATGATTATGTCTTCATATTTTGGTTATTAAGGAATTGTTATTAAGTGGATAGAGATAGTTTTGTCAGCCCTGAGCAGCATGGCTTAGTAGGTTGAGTGTCATCCCACAAAGTGAAAGGTCACAGGTTCAATTCCCACTCAGTGCATGTATGTGGGTTGCGGGGCCAGTCCCTGGTTGGTTAGGGTGCATGAATGAGGCAACCAGTTGATGTTTCTCTTGCACATTTATGTTTCTCTCCCTCTCTCTCTCCCTCCCTTCCCCTCTCTAAAAATAAATAAATTAAATCTTTTTTTAAAAATAAATAGTTTTGTGAGTAAGGAAATTTCCTAAACAATTTTAGTATGTTAATTTTCGGATGTGTATGTATAAAAATTCTCAGAAGGTAATGGATATTTATTTGAAAGAAAATAATCATTTTGAATATTTGAAATTAAGTTGACCATTGCTGGAAACTATTTATAGTATCAATATTAAAATGGTATATAATACCCTCTAAGAAAGAACATTAGTTCACTTTGCAGCTCTGCTGCAGAACATGGTAAGTCAAAACTTTTTTAATGCATGCTCTTGAACTTAATCTATTTACTTCGGTTCTATGTGTATATGACATATGAAATATGAATTTTCCCATGTACTGTGGACATCAAAGCATTTGAGATACAAAATTAGATGAATGTAAAATAGTTTGCAAAGTATCCATTAAATTTAACAGTTGAACTTGAAAAATTATTGGCTTTATCTGTGATTTCTCCCATTAGCTACTATGACGGATATTGGAAGGGAGAAAAAATTACCGCCATATTTCTTTCAGGTTTGCCCCTTGATTTTGCAAAGTGTACTGCTTAAATTGGTAGTAGTTCATAGCTGCTGTTTCTGACACTTGTATACGTGTTTCTGTGCCCTGGAGGCTGAGAAGAATTCACTGTGTCTTCCCAAGTGTCTAACTTAATTCTTGGATATGGAGCTCTAAATATTACCTGATTAAATGTCATTTTAAAAATTATTTTTATTTTTATTCCTCAGACAAGATATCTGTACAGATTCTACTTCATCCCTGAGAGAGAACAAGCAACCTGAAGGTTTGGAACTAAAACAAGGTACGAATCAAGAACTTAATTTTTGTGTAACATTTACCTGAAGATTATAAGCATTTACCAATAATAAATTTTCACAATATTTCAGCTTACCCACATTTTACAGATAGGAGAAAGAAAAAATTATCTTATCCAGGATCTAAAGAGTAAAGGTTGCATCCTGTATTTGATGAATCCTTTGGCCACTGGAGTAGTTCTGCCTCAGTGATGAATGGTTGCAGGCGCCATCAGAAAGTTGTCATTAACTAGTTTTAATTTGCAATCTTTATTATGTATTCTTAGCTGTAAGATATTAGAGATTTGTTCACTGTGTAGCTTTGGGTTGTATGTGGAAAAAAATAAGTCTGCCAACTTACATTTTTTTCGGTTGCAGAGATATTTTGTCCTTGTTTACTTCCTTATTTATTGTTTTCTGCAAATCAGTAGTTTTTAGCATTACCAGTTACCAGAAGTGGCAGTTTGTGATTTATTCAAGCCAAGTAAATCAATAGGGCCAATTTTTTACATGTATTTTTTGTTTGTTTCTTCGAATCCTAATTGAAGAAATTGAAAGTAAAATAAATTTTTATTAATTACTCACGAAACACATTTTTCCTTTTTCCTGCTAACATTACTACAGAGCAGTGATAACCTATTGCAGCCAAGAGATTTGTTAATTATATATGTAACTAATCTTTGATAACTTAGAACAGTTTCTCTAAGACTTGAGTTATAGAAACTTATTTGGTAGAGAGAAGCTGGTTATCAGTTTGTTTAGGCAGAGTTTTTTTTTAACTGGTCTATGTCACTAATGCTTAATTAACAAAGTGAGAAAAAGTTAAATAATTTTGTGCTTTATCCAGCTTACAGAGAGAGAGAACAAACTCTAGATATTCTGTAAGTTTAACTTACATAGTGTTGGGTTCATAAATATTTCTGATGGTCTTGAGAATTCCAGTGATTTCAGAAGTTCTGTTTTGTTAGCCTCCTATTCAGCCAACTAAAGTTACATCTTTGCATTCATACTACTTCAGAGCACCCTTCACAGACAGAAACTCTGGTTCGTCGTTTTCATTTACATTGATTTATCATATATAAACACTACGAAGCACACATCATTTTTATAAAATGTAGTCCTAGTCTTATAGCTCTTGTATCATGTGTATTGTAACTGGGCAGCATTGCTGTTGTTTCTGCCTTTGTTTCCATTGTTTGCATAAAGTGAGCAAGCCGTGTAGATTATACCACTAGAACATCTGTGGAGAGAAGAATGTTAGGTAAAGGACAGAAAAAAGCTAGAATGGACAGGCTGATCCTAGTTCCTAGGGCAAAAGGAATGGAGACCTCATTGTACAAAGTAGCTACTACTGCCCTATGAAAGAAGGTCTTTTCTGCTCGCATGTTCAGGCACCTGGAGCTCTTTAGAACTCCCTTCCCAGTGTCAACCTGTTTCACTTTGATTTTTCTTATGGTAACTTAAGTAATTTGAAAACCAACCATACAGGAAAAGACAGAAAGAAAAAGGACTCAGAGTAGCCAGATACCACAAAGCTTTTATACATAAGAGGTTTTATAGACCAGTTTTAGGTTCTCACCTAAGCATCAGAACTGTCAAAAACACACTGTCATCAGTAAGTTACAGTAAGCAGAGGTGAGAAAACATAAGACCAAAGCACAGCAGTACCATTGTACAGTACCGTTGTTGTGACTAACTTTGTAGAAAATGATTAAATTGAGTTGCAACTCTTTTTTTGCAGAAAACAGGGAAGTAAGTAAAGTCTTTTAGAAAAATGTGAAAATGGTTAAAATATAAAATGTTTTACTGCATAATGGGATGAACATGAATTATCTAGACGATTCAATTATGTAGAACATGTTCCAGATAAATATTTGTATAGCTGAAATATGAACCAGCTAGCAAATAACTTGCTTGGAAATAGGAATTCTGGTCGGCTCGATAAAAATTATTGCCTTTTGCCATGGCTGGTGTGGCTCAGTGGATTGAGTGCCAGCCTGCAAACCTATAGGTCACCAGGCTAATTCCCATTCAGGACACATGCCTGGCTTGCAGACCAAGTGCTAGAGGCAACTTATCAGTCTTTCTTTCCTTCTCTTTCTCCTTCCTTTCCTCTCTCTAAACATAAATCAATAAAATCTAAAAAGACTATTGCCTTTTTTCTAAATGAATTAAAATGGCCTATTCTTAATATGTAAAACTTTCAAAATTGATTTAATATTTTCTCTTTTTTTTGCATAGCAAGCTATTCTTGCTCATAGTGAGATCAATAAAAACAGAATATAATGCTCCTTGTGAATGCATTGTCATTTCATTTAATGGCTTGGTCATTTAAGAAAATTCACTGAAGCTTACTTAGTAAAGTAACCCTTTGTTCAGTAGACCAAAATATAAAGCAGCATTAAATTTTCTCTGCTGTTTCGGAATAAAATAAATCTTACTTATGACCTGTAATGGTGTATGATGCTGACAGGTTATTTAAATTACACTTTCAGTTTTTATTTTCTAAAACACTCAAACATTGATAAATATTAACTGTGAGTTAAATTAAAATTGGCATTTCTTTGTTTAGTACTGGTTTCATTCATCTTGTTGATAGTAAATAACATTTGTGAAACTGGTTGTTCTGATGATGAGTATCAAATTTTATACTAACTTGTATCACATTTTAGTAATGGATTAACACCTGAAGATTTACCTTGCTGTGCAAACATTATTTAAATGTAAATATAATCTACTGGTTGGTTGATTGGTCCTGTAGTAAAACAAATTCTTCTGTTGGGGTTATTTTCCTGAGTCGTTCATTTTTAGCAAGAGAGCAGTTGTAGAAGAAACACCAGGTACAGCTTTGCTCTTCATCGTAGCACAGCTGTTTGTGTGCACATGCACATGCACATACGCAAGCCTGAGATCTTGTGTTAGTTTCTAGATGATTCGAAGGCTTGTGTTATTGAAAAGGTTTAGCTCAACTTTTATTTATTTCTTTTTTAATCATATTTTCCGTTACCATTTATTCCCCTTATACCTCCCTCACCTCCAAATAGTCCGTGTCCGTGAGTCCTTTTTCCTTTTCTTTTGATCCCAACGTGCCCTAACTGCCCTCCCCAACTAGAGCTGTCAACCTGCTCTCGATGAGTCTCTCTTTTTCTTGTTAGTGCAGTTTTTTCACTAGATTCCACATATGAGTGAAAACATACGGTATTTGTCTTTCTCTCACTGGCTTATTTCACTTAGCATAATGTTCTCCAGGTCTATCCATGCTGTCATAAAGGGTAAAATTTCCTTCTTTTTTTTTTTTTACAGCTGAGCGGTATTCCACTTTGTAAATGTCCCATAGTTCCTTCCTTCATCCACTCATCTACTGGTGGACATTTAGGCAGCTTCCATATCTTGACTATTGTAAATAATACTGCAATGGTGATAAGAGTGTTTATGTTCTTTCAAATTAGCGTTTGGGTTTCTTGGGATATATTCTTGGAACTGGAATCGCTGGGACAAAAGATAGATTCATTTTTAATTTGTTGAGGTATCTCCATACTGTTTTCCACAGTGGCTGTACTAATCTGCATTCCAACAGAGCAAAAGGTTCCCCTTTCTCCACATCTTCGCCAGCACTTGTTGTTTGTTGATTTATTGGTGATAGCCATTCATTTAAAATAATAATGATTTTTATAATTTTTAAAAATTTAGTTATTTGTGCTGTAGTTTACCAAATGAAAACTACTATTTGTCAAAGGTATTAAATTTGTAGAAAATATTTTTAAAATACCAAATCTCTGCTAATGCTCATGAGTTTTTCTATATATTTATATGCTCATGAGTTTTTCTATATATCTGTAAACAAATTAGCTTCATTCAGTAATATTAAAATAAGTCTGTATTTAAATTGTTGCTTTATAGTTTACAACTGGGGGATATGTGTAATTTTGAAAATTATTCCTCTTTGTAACTTCAAAAATTAGGTTCTTGTGTTTGCATTCCTTCTTGGAAATTTTTAGGGGAAATTTTTTAAACTATAAATAGGAAATAACCTAAGTTAAATGTGGGTATTTAGGTTGAAGATAAAAGTTGAGGTTTCTTGAAAATATTTGAAAGGCTGTCAAATGGAAGTCATTAGGCTTGCTTTGTATTGCCTTTGAGAATAAAAATAGGGCCAGCAGATAGAATTACCATTTGACTATTTCAAAGAATCACAAGTAACAAAATGCAGTGGGCTGCCTTCTGAAATATGTTCCTATTGCTAAAGGTGATTGAACACATGTTACATACATGGCCACTTGGTGGCACTGTTGTAGAGCTGATTCAAGCAATGTTTGGCTGTTTGGCCTTGATCTTGAAGTTCCTTTCTAGCTGTCAGATTTTGTAAATAGCAGTGCCTAGTGCAGTGTCTTCACTTGAACAGAGTGCTTAATAACTGTTTTCTTAGATTGTTTAATGGAACCAGAATCAAATATACAACTTTTTGTATCACTACATATCTTTTTAAATTCTATTAGTACAGAAGAAGACTTGATTTAGTCTTTAAGAGTATTATGGTTCTGCCCTGGCTGGCGTAGCTCAGTGGATTGAGCGCAGGCTGCGAACCAACACATTGCAGGTTTGATTCCCAGTCGGGGCACATGCTTGGGTTGCAGGCTACAGCCCCCAGCAACTGCATATTGATGTTTCTCTCTCTCTCTCTTTCTCCCTCCCTTCCCTCTCTAAAAATAAATAAATAAAATCTTTAAAAAAGAGAGAGTATTATGGTTCCTTGAAAGGCATACGTTTGAATATAATCATAAAAACAAGTACATAATCCTGTGGTATATAAAATGATCAAAACCAATAAGACATTTACTACATTTTACTCTGAATGTTCTACATTAGCTATCTCAGGCAGAGTTTTGCTGTGGTAAGGCTCAAATTTTGCCACTTTCTCTTTTTCTATTGAGATAACATTGGTTATAACAGTGATTTTCAACCTTTTTCATCTTATGACACACATGAACTAATTACTAAAATTTTGCGGCACACCAGATGTGACAAAAAATTAGGTGTAATTTTGATTTATTCACACTGGATGGCTATTGTGTTAGCTGTTGTCATTTTTTTTATTTGACATTCTAATGGCAAAGAGGTCAGTGCCTCTGACTAAATAGTCCAATATTACATGTTTTAAAAATTCTTGCAACACACTGGTTTGTAACATTATATAAGTTTCAGATGTACATTATTATACATAATTTGACATGTTTTTTTAAAAATGTAGTTACCTCATGAGATTATAGTTTGGCCTTCTAGTTCATGAGTTAGTGAATTATCTTTGAGAATTATCTTCTTAACAATAGCTTCAAAAAATTGAAAAGTAGAGTTTAATAGGAGAAAGATGTTTTCAGTGGATAAACTATGTGATGAAAGTTTGGAATAGATATTTTCTTGGGCTTCTTTTAGCCTTTCAGGGCACTAGACACCAAAGTGTGATTATATACACTCCCAGAGAATGAAGAAAGAAAACACTAGAGCTTATATAATAAATAAATATATATAAAGTTATGTATTTAAATATTTTTCTTTTAAAATTTCTGATTACATGTATATGATTGTAAAGTATATATTAGTTTATTAGTAAATAAAAATATAGTGTGGCAAGTACTTAAAATTGATTTCACTGGTAGGTTTATTTAGATAGTGAAGTTGAGACCACTCTCTTAGGCTATCATAAAGAATTGATAATGTCCATAGCTTACATTTATTAATTCTAAAAAATTAAATGTGATATGAGATTTTGCCATCATTTAGCAAAGGTGTTAAATGTAAACCTATCTGAAACTATTTCAATCCTCAAGGTGAAGGATAGACGCAAAAACCCAGTTAAATCCAATGCTTGTTGCTGTCGTTACTGTTCTAAGGTAGTGCTGCACTAGGGGAGGCAAAACCGGGTAGGTGGAGGGACTAGAATAAAAAGAAATTGATTTGCAGTTAAAAAGATGTTGAGTTTTGCTGAAAAGAACTTCACAGCCATACCTTGAAGAATAAATACAGTTATAAAAATTAAAAAGATAATGAGAAAAATATCATCAGGGACTTTTGTTGCTTTGCAAAGACAGAATAAAGATTATCAGTTAATTAAGCAGCATTTGTAGGCCAAGAGTTCCCCATGCCTACCGTGTATATATTGCTGAAGAAATCCCTGGATTGGCACATGAACTCTATGCTGCTGCTTCCTCTGTGTATCTGAGTGTAGGCATGAGTGCTGGAAAGCTGCAGGGGGCTGAAAAGAAGGTGTTTACAAGGCTGTCTGGAGTTGGAAGCAGAGAAGCACATGTACCACTGATAAACTCTGAGTCTAATTCCTTTCTTCCTAACCTGGTTTACCTTCTTGACTGGCTATAACACAGAATGCAACTTCTCAAAATCAATTAACCTCTTTACAAGATTTTTAAAAACTTGTTTGGGGGAAATGCTGTCCAATTCAGCAATTGGTGAAGGGAAAAGTGGTATAACCATCAGTGCTCCTTAAGAATTTTCATTTCTTCTCTCATTCCTTTGAGATTTTCACAAGTTATTACCAGCAATGGCACCAAATGGGATCCTCCCTGCTTTTTAATTTGTCTCTTTCTATGAGTAGTAGTTAAATGAAAGGATGAAAATTACATTTTGTATGGCAGGTTAGCCCATACTGTTTCTGTACCTTTTGAAGGGCCCTCTGTTGTATTGAAATGTGAGACTTCTCTAGATTTTTTTTGTAAGTAAACTGTTGAGGCTCTTGGATACATAACGCCCTGCATGTTTTATCAAGAATGAAATTACAAAGAATTTGATTCAATATTCTGAGAGAAATATTTCCATTTTTAAAAAAAATTATACACATTTTAGCCCTGGTTGGTGTGGCTGAGTGGGATTGAGTTCCAGCCTATGAACGAAAGGGTTATGGTTTGATTCCCAGTCTAGGGCACATGTCTGGGTTGTAGGCCAGGACCCTAGTAGAGGGTACACAAGGAGCAACCACACATTGATGTTTCTTTTCCTTTGTCCCTCCTTTCCCCTCTCTAACAATAAATAAATAAAATATTTTTAAAAATTACATGTATTTTAAACATTTTATCTTGTGATGTATTTTAAAGGCTACTAGACCTACTCTTAGGGCAACTACCTTGGAAGTTACAAGCTCCAAACCATCAATTGTTTAAATCCTCTTTGGATCCTCTGTGCATAATTCTAGTCATTATGTTCTTGTCTAGTTCATTGAGAAAAGTACTTACTTACATAGTGACACAGACACCTGCTGGCAGTGTCCCCCGTGTTATGGATGAGACATGAGATATATTCACACGGACTACTGAGTCCTGTGAAGGAAAAGGGACCACATGGCTACCCTCTCAAGGGGAGGGTGCCTCGGAGTGGCCTGGCCACTCTTTCTAGGTGAGAGTGTGCCAATCCTTCCCCTCACAGGTTTTTATTGGAATCAGTTTGCACAGGAATAGGGGTAAAGTTCATTAATCATTGTAGGCAATAAGGATCAAACAATAGATAGAGTATGAGTCAGGGTCTGTTAGCTAAAGGGCTACAAAACTTTGAGGAACAAACTCATTTCCTGCCTGGACCTTTATCATTTAATTAAGAGCATTCTTAGCAAAGCAGGTTTCACAGCAGTTTATGTATTCTTTCTCAGGCCTGATCACCTGGGGAACCTGCCCTTTCCAGCACAGGGCTGTACTGCCCTCTGTCATTGTTTCAGGATTAAGTCAGGCAGAGGAGGCAAGACAGCCAAGAGATAGGAGACTTCTTGCAGACAGAATGAGGACTCAGGCTTTGTCAAAGCCAAGGGGCAAGGATCCATCACCTCCTTTTGCTGTAGCCCCCCAAGCCCTTCCCTGGGGCCTCCATGTGATCACACCTGTCTTAGGTCATCCCCCCCACCCCGGGGAATCTTACCCATCATTGGCTAACTGACCAAGCACTGGGGGCCAGTTATGGAAAAAGGAACAGAAGCGGCACTCCTGCCAGGGAGATAAGCTTGTCTCCTTAGTGGCTTATGGTCTGAAGGTCACTCACTCAGCCTTAGCCATGAGGGGGTTACAGCTCCTGAAACCAGGCAGGGTGGTTCCCAACAGTGTAGAAGTGCAACTACTAAAGGAATAGTAAACATTAGGCTTGAAATTAGGTTTTGTTCTCAGTTCTTGACCTTTTCACACATCCCATACTGTAGTCTTTTATTTAATTCGAAGTTTTGGTTATCACATCATATAGTTGACACAAGTTGAACTTACAGATAGCAGACTTTAATTTTTTAAAAAATTAATATTCCCTAATTTTTTGAAACAGCTTTAGGCCTGCAAAAAAATTGAGTGAAAAGAAAGTACAGAGTTCCTGTATTACTGATTACCTCATCTTCCAGTTTCCCTTATTACTTATCTTGCTTTATTGTGGAAATTTTGGTATAATTGATGAGTCAGCATTAACACATTATTATTGACTAAAGTCCATTGTTTACATTAGGGATCATTCCTTGTTTTATTTTTGGGGGGTTTTGTTAACTGTATAATAACATATATCCACCATTACAGTATTATATAGTATATCTTCAACCATTCTTCTCTCCCACTTACGCTCCTCCAGACTCCTGGCAAACACTGATTTTTTACTGCCTATTTTTGTCTTTTCTGGATGTCATACAGCTAGAATCATATAATATGCAGTCTGTTTAGATTGTTCAATGTGCATTTGAGGTTCATCCATGTCTTTTTGTTGCTTGATAGCTCACTTCTTTTGTTGCTGAATAATCCTCAATTGTCTGAGTGAATGTACCACAGTTTGCTTATCCACTCACCTGTTGAAGGACATCTTGTTTGCTTCTAAGTTTTGACAGTCGTAAATAAAGCTGCTATAATCATTTGTACGCGAATTTTTGTGTAAATATAAATTCTACTCTGGGTAAATAATCAAGTTTGGTTTAGTAAGAGACTGAAAAACTGTCATCTTTCAAAGTGCTACACCATGTTACATTCCTGCCAGCAATGAGTGAGAGTTCCTGTTCCAGATTCTTGTGTGTGGCACTATTATTGTTTTGGATTTTGGTCATTCTAATAAGTATATAATGTTATCTAGTTTTATTTTGCAATACCCTAGTGACATTTGATGTTGATTGTCCTTTCATGTTTCTTGCCATCTATATATCTTATTTGGTGACTTGTCTCTTCAGATTTTTTGCCCATTTTTAAATTGTGTTGTTTTCTCATTGTTGGATTTTTTAAATTATATTGATTATGCTATTAGCAGTTGTCCCAATTATTTTGCCTTTGCCCCCCTGCCCCCAGCCCAGCATCTATTACTCCTCAGGCCATCTCCCCACACTGTTGTTCGTGTCCATGGGTCATGTGTTTAAGTACTTTGGGTACTCCATTTCCTATACTGTACTCTACATCCCCATGGCTAATCTGTTACTACCTGTTGGTACTTCTTAATCCCCTCACTTCTTCACCCATTCTTCTCCACACCCCTCCCATCTGGCAGCCATCAAAGCACTCTCCATATCCATGATTCTGTCTCTGTTCTTGTTTCCTCAGTTTGTTTTTTAGATTCAATTGTAGATAGATATGTATTAATTGCCATTTTACTGTTCTTAATTTTGATCTTCTTTTTCTTAAATAAGTTCCTTAAACATTTCATATAATAATGGTTTGGTGGTGATGAACTTCTTTAGTTTTTTCTTGTCTGGGAAGCTCTTTAATTGCCCTTCTATTCTAAATGATGGTTTTGCTGTGTAGAGCAATCTTGGCTGCAGGTCCCTGCTTTTTATGACTTTAAATATTTCTTGCCAATCCCTTCTAGCCTGCAAAGTTTCTTTTGAGAAATCAGCTGACAGTCCTGTGGGAATTCCCTTGTAGGTAACTAACTCCTTTTCTCTTGCTGCTTTTAAGATTCTCTCTTTTTTATTTTTAGCCTTTGCCATTTTAAATATGATGTATCCTGGAGAGGTCCTCTTTGCATCCATCTTGTTTGGGACTCTTCTGTGCTTCCTGGACTTCTATGTCTTATTTCCTTCACCAAATTAGGGAAGTTTTCTTCCATTATTTTTTCAAATAGATTTCCAATTTCTTGCTCTTTGTCTTCTTTTGGCACCCCTATGGTGGGAATTTTAGAGTGCTGGAAGTTATCCCAGAGGCTGCTTACACTACCCTCATTTTTGGAGGGGTTCTTTTTTCTTCTTGTTGTTCTGATAGGTTGTGTTTTGCTTTCTTATTTTCCAAATCATTGATTTGATTATTGGCTACATCCGCTCTACCATTTTTTCCCTGTAAATTTTTCTTTATTACAATTAGTATATTCCTTGTTTCTGACTGGATATTTTTTTTGCTATTGAGGGCCTTACTAATTCCCTGGGGCACTCTTATAACCAGTGTTTTGAACTCTGTATTTGATAGATTGCTTAACTCTCTTTTGTGTAGTTCTTTTTTTGGAATTTGGATCTGTTCTTTCATTTGTGCTGTGTTTCCTTGACTCCTCATTTTCACAGCCTCTCTGTGTCTATATATTAGGTAGAGTTGCTTTGACTCCGTGTATTGGTAGCATTGTTGCGGAAAAATAACTCACATGCGGGAGAGAAGGTGGAGCACGATCCTTTATTACATGCACAGGCTCAGAGGAGGCAGTCTCCAAATTCAGAGCACTGAACGCTAACTTTCCGGGGTTTAAATAGCCTCGGGCCCCTTGCCTACATGGCAAAGCGAGGTTACAGAAGCTAAATGCAGAAGTTAGGTCTGACTACCTTATATGGGAGACAAAGAGCAAGGCGAAGAGTCAGAGAGCAGGGGCAAAGGTTGCAGGGCTACGTGCAGAAGTCGAGGCCATCCCTCTTATCTCCCTTACTTGGGGAACAAAGGCACAGGCCGCAAGAAATGGAATTTGCTAAAACTACAAAGCACAGAAACTTAACAGGATTACAAGGTACAGAAACTTTAACAGGATTTTCCTACTACAGCATAGCCTAATGTAGTAGGTGTCCAGTAGGGTCCAATAGCACAGCCTCCTATATCACCCAGCCTGGGTACATGAGGTGTTCCCTTGGTGTGGACTGACTATACCCTTCTCTTGTAGTTGAGCCTTGATTGCTATTGGCAGGTCAATGGGAGGGATTTACCCAGGCCAGTTAGCTACAAGGAGACTGGCCATGACCACTGACCACCAGCCTCTACCCTGCGTGTAGAATCAGCTATGTTGGAGCAGAGTGTTGCTCTGACAAGGTTTATAGCTGTCCACTGAGCGCACAGGCTCTGGGGTTTCCCTGGCAGTTCAGGCCAAGGTCAGTCCCTACTGTGTCTGTCCAGGGCCACCTTGCATGAGCTATAAGGCAGTCTGAGATGGCTGCTACTTGTGCTGGGCTTAGAGATTCCCAGGTAAAGCCAAACTGAATCTAGGCTGGTTGCTGCTAGTGCTAAGCCTGGGGCCATTTAGCAAGAGGTAGAGGGTAGGGGGTGGTGCTCACTGAGGCCAGTTATTGTTTGTTTGAGAGGATTTAGTAAGTTGTGATGCATGAGCGGAAGATCAGCCATTCATATGGAAAAATCACTGTTAATAGTTTGAGTGGGCCAGTAAATTGGATAGGAGGGAGTCTCAGGGAATCTCTAGGGTGGGGCAAGGCAAACAGTATTAGGTTGATGGAGTCTCAGATATGACACCTGCCTGCAATCTCTGTGGCTCTGTGTGGGGAGGGTTTAGAAGAGGGAGGATGACCTCTGCTCACCTTTCTAAGAGAAAGAAAGAAAAGTCTTCCAGCTCCCGCCTTGATGCCAGCCACTTCAATTCCTTCCCATATGCCACTAATGCCTTTCAAGCTGCTACACTGGTGGAGCTCAGAGAGACTCTGAGTAAGGCTGTGTGCGGTTCTTTAAGAGGAACTCCTTGGGACTTCAGAAATTTTGTCCACCAATCTGCTGGTTTTTGCAGCCAAAAGTTAAGTAGACTTATTTTCCTGGCATTGGAACCCTGGGCTTGGGGGCCCTGGTGTGGGGCTGGGACTCCTTGCTCCTGAGATATCCCTCCTGAATTTTTACCCACCACTTGTGGATGTGGGACCAGCATCTCTACCCCTCCTACCTATCTGGATGGAGGTGGTTTCTTTAATTCTGTAGTTGTCAGACTTCCATTCAACTCCATTTCTGATGGTTCTGGGTGATGGTTATCCTACATTTTATCTGTAATTCTGATTGATGTGGTTGCATGAGGAGGTAATTTGTCTTTACCTATACCATCATGTTGACCCATTGTGCCCTAATTTTTGAGTTTTGACAGTTATTTAGTTTGGATATGAGTCCTTTATTAGATGTGTTTTGTAGATGTTATCTCAGTGACTTGTGTTCTCATTCTCTTATTTATTCATGTTTAACACATACTTTTTAGATCTATGTCTCCTACATATTATACTTATTCAAGTGGGTTTAAGGGACCTATGAGAAGACAATATATTCAGCCTGAATCAACATTCTGATCCATGAAGCTTGTGGTCATTCTGATTCTGTTAAGATCTGGGAGGCTGAACAGAATGTTTAAATGCATAGATTTTTAAAATGTACTCATTTGATTTTTGGTTCTGCCATTTTAGTTTTGTGGATGAGGACAAGTTACTTAAACTGTCTGTCCCTCAGTTTCCTCATTTATAAAACGGGGATGATGAATATGAGTGTCTATTATTATGTTGGCATAAAGATTAAAAAGTTAATACATGTAAAGTTCTTTAGAGAAGAACTTAGTAATAATAAGTGCTCAATAAATATCAGCTCTTATTATAATTATTTCTACTGTCATTATTGCTGTAATTAACTTTTTCTGCCTCATCCCCTTGAGGTCATCCTGGCTATCTCTAATTAGTAAAATTGGTTCTGTATTGAAGTGTAGTCTGTCTTTATGTAACTTCTACTCATTTTTCCTCTTGTGTTCTCTGGAATATAGAAAATGAACTTAATGCCTCTTCTAAATGATGTCTCTTTGAATTTTGAAGTTGATCCCTTGTTACAGCATACTAATTTTTGTTTTGTGCTGCTAGTCACCAGGGATGGAAAGATAAGTAAAATGTGGCCTGACTAGGAAAGAACTCGTCTAATAAAATAAAACAGATATGGAATTAATCTCTTATATACACCTGCAACTGAATGTACATTTCTTTCTCCTTCCTGTTAGAAAGGATGAATTCTTTGAAGCTGACCCTGGCCCCACTATTTGTGTAGTTATGACATTTCTCTTTGGTACCTGAATGTTTCTTCCCTTTCTCTAATTAATGCCCCCCTCCCAAGTAAACTCTTGCCAGCATCCATTTCTTGGCCATTGCTGAGTCCTCTTCTTAACTTACTAGCCACATTTAACACCATTGATTGTCCACCCGCTTGCTTCTTGACATTGCATTTCTTCTCAACCCCTTTGCATTATGTTCTCCTGTGCTCATCTTCTAGAGGGTGAGTGTCCCAGGGTTTACTCTTTGGACTTTTTCTCTTTTCTGCATTTTCAGGTGGTGATTTTATGTAGTTCCTGGTCTAGCAACTACAATTTTATATCTGCAGTTCAGACCTCATTTAGATAGCCACTTAGATAGCCACTTTATTTTAGGTTGAATAACTATCTTAAAACTTAATACATCCCGACTTGGGGACTTCTGGCCAAGATGAAGGCACAGGTAGACAAACTGTGCCTCCACACACAACCGAAAGAAGGACAACAACAAATTTAAAAACAAAAAACAACCACATCTGACAGAAAATCAAATTGTATGGAAGTCTGATAACCAAGGAGTTAAAGAAGAAACATCCATCCAGACTGGTAGGAGGGGTGGAGATGGGCAGCAAGGCGGAGAGGACTCGAGGCAAGGCAGCGGCTGGTGGACTGGGTGGTCTCACATTATCGTGCAGATAAACTGAGAAGAACAACTGGGGAGCGAGACAGACCATGCAACCCAGGATTCCAGTGTGGGAAAATAAAGCCTCAAAACCTCTGACTGAAAACCCCTCTGGGGGTTGAGGCAGTGGGAGAAACTCCCAGCTTCACGGGAGAGTTCATTGGAGAGACCCACAGGGTCCTAGAATGTACACAAACCCTCCCCGCCAGGAATCAGCACCAGAAAGGCCCAATTTGATTGTGGGAAGCGGGCAAGTGACTGAAAACTGGCAGAGAGTTTGAACAAGCAGCATTGTTCCCTCTCGGACCCCTCCCCCACATATAGTGCATCACAAAGCAGCAATGTGGGTTGCCTCACCCTGGCAAATACCTAAGCCTCCACCCCTTACCATGTAATAGCATGCCAAAACAAACAAACAAAAAAAAAGGTCCAAATGAAAGAACAGATCAAAGCTCCAGAAAAAATACAACTAAGTGACAAAGAGATAGCCAACCTATCAGGATGGCTATCACAGTTCAAAATGCTGGTAATCAGGATGCTCACAGAATTGGTTGAATATGGTCACAAATTAGATGAAAAAATGAAGGCTATGCTAAGTGAAATAAAGGAAAATGTGCAGGGAACCAACAGTGATGGGAAGGAAACTGGGACTCAAATCAATGGTGTGGGACCAGAAAGAAGGTCAAGTTAAAAGAGTGTATCACCAAGCCATTATATGAAATGTTAAAGGGACTTATCTACGAAGAAGAAGGTCAAAACTACGAACAGTAAAGTGACAACAATCTCACAGTTATTAACAATGTAACCTAAAACAAAAACAAAAACTAAGCAAACAACTAGAACAGGAATAGAATCACAGAAATGGAGATCACATGGAGGGATATCAGCAGGAAAGTGGGAGAGAGGGCAGGGGAAGGTACAGAGAATAAGGAGCTTAGATGGTGGGTAGAAAATAGACAGTCGGAGGTTAAGAATAGTATGGGAAATGTAGAAGCCAAAGAACTTTTATGTATGACCCATGTACTGAACTAAAGGGGGGGAATGGGGGTGGGAGGGGGTGTGCAGGGCAGAGGGGAATAAAGGGGGGGTGGGGAATGGACAACTGTAATAGCATAATTAATAAAATATATTTAAAAAATACATCCTGCCCTGGCTGGCGTAGCTCAGTGGATTGAGCACGGGCTGCGAACCAAAGCATTGCAAGTTGATTCCCAGTCAGGGCACATGCCTGGGTTGCAGGCCACGGCCCCCAGCAACCTCACATTGATGTTTCTCTCTCTTTCTCTCTTTCTCCCTCCCTTCCCTCTCTAAAAATAAATAAATAAAATCTTTAAAAAAAAATACATCCCAACTTGGGGTGGTGAACACACAATACAATATGCAAATGATGTATTACAGAATTGTTCACCTGAAATCTATGTAATTTTTTTAAACAATATCACCCCAATAAATTCAGTAAAAAAGTAAAGTTAGTATGGCCCAGAATAAATTCCAGATCCTCTCCTGATGCCCCCAAAGCAATAAATAGCAGTTATATTCTTCTCGGTGTCCAGGCCAAGAACCTTGGAATTATTCTTGAGTCCTTTCTTCTCTGTCAACATATCAGCTCTACTTTCAGAATATACTAGTTCAACCACCTCACACATCTCAGCCATATGATTCTGGTGTTAATTTTATAGCATCCTAATCTCTCCATTTCTGTCAGTGCTCCCCTATAGTGTTTTTTCCTACACAGCAGTCTGAATGATTATTTTAAGCTATGAGAATGGACATGTCACTATTCTTATCAAAGTCTTCCAGTAGCTTCTCATCCTAATACAAAATCTGAAGTCCTGTGCTATATGCAGTAGTATGGCGTGTCACTCTCCCCCTTGTTTGCTGTTTCTTCTCCTTGCTTTCCTCCAGCACTCCAAGCACTCTGTGTCAAAGTCCTGACTTTCGTTCTTCCTCTTGCCTGCATGTTCTTCCCCTAGGTAACCATGTGAGTCTTCCACACATCATTTAGATCCCTGATCAGATGTTACCTAATCTATGTAATTAGCATTACTTTTTTTTCAGAGCTTTTAAAGCTCTTAACAAACCTCGAGTTTTACTGGGAATTGATACCAGGTCTACTGTACTGTGTAGTCTTATAGAAGTCACCTTCTTGTGCAAACTAGAACTGTATTTCAGTGTGTCTAGTTGACAGCATATCTCAGAATACAAATGGAAATCTATGAGTTGTACAAGTTTTAGTATCTGTTACTGCAGTTTATTTAAATCTGAGACTCATTCTCATTCATGCTACTGGTGTACTCTTATTTAGGTCACGCTACTTGTCCTTTAGGATCAAACATCTCCAAATTGGTGAGGTCTTCCCTAACCTACTTCTGCTAACCTCACCTCTTCTCTCAGTGCTGTCTATAAAAATAGACATGACCTAGTTCATAACACTGTTGCCTGTCTGTTTACTTCTGTTATATCATAATTAATTGTTTTCAACTCAAGAAACATTTACGACTACCTAAATACTGCTTTGAAATGGTCTGTAGCCCTAAGTTGCTTCATTCTGGGGTATTTCTCTTTGTTTACATGTGACTGTCATCTTTAAATGGAGAACTTCTATAGGGTGATGGATCATGTATGTCTAAGGATCCTTTGAGCCTTCAGTGCTTGTCTGTAGTGGGCACTTAAATTCCTTTGAATGAATAAGTGGATGAATAGATAACTAAAAGAATCCCTTTGTTCTTTTCTACCTTATCCAGTGTGTACATTATTCTTAATAGAGGGGATGGAAGCAAAAGAGAGTATTAGTTACTTTCACCTATTATTATTGTAGCTCCTACCCCAAAGAGTGTGTTGCTTTAAGCTTGTTTTTCTTTCTGGTCTTAACAAAACGAAGTCTTTTTGTTTGTTTTTCTTACTTATATAGATTAATACCAGTCTTTTATATTAATTATTGATTATGTGCCCTTTGTAAAATATGTGGTCATCATAGATTCCTCAGTAGCTTATAATTCTTGGATATTTCCTCATTTCAGTAATGTTTGGATAGAGTTTTATTTTTGAGGATCTTTAACTATCCTTCCTCATGAGATTACACCTTTTCTCCAACCATTTTGAAAACATACAGGACAGTTTGTACTGCGTTTCCCACCTTAACAATCATACTGTAAGATGACATAGTTATTTTTCCCAAAGTCTCTCAGTACTTCCATTTCATATATTTTCTACTATGGGAAGAATTAGGAGTTAAACTGACCATTTTTATTAGGTTTCTTACTTATTTAATAAAAGTGTTTTTAATTTTAGGGTAGGATTTCTATGTTTTATAAATACTACCACTTTTTTGAGTAATGACTGGCTGCTCACTACATGCGTATATGAGATACTTCGGCATTATCTAAAATTAGAACCAAGTCTGTAGTATCTCTTTCTGAGCTTTTAGAAGCAGATGCCCCAGGAAACAGGACAATGTGTGAAGTAGACAGTGAGTTTGAGCAGGCCTTCCTTGGAAGGACAGATTGTGCAGCACTGAGATGTTACTAGCAGAAGATATTTGAGTGTCATGCCCTTTTAAATGAATAAATTCCAACAGGTTGTTGGGGGTGGATGGAGTTGCCTCATTCTAAACTCCAGTGCTTATAAATATGAGTATCAAAATAGCTATTTCATCTTCATGTTTTCCATTTTACACACTATCATATTTATTCCTAGATTTTTTTTTTTACTAGATCACTAGCTTATTATAAAGGGATGTGATAGAGCATACTGATGACCATTCAGACAAAAGAGGGGTTCATAGGGTAAGATGTGTGGGTGGGAGCTTGGAGCTTCCACGTGCTTTTGGAATGGAGCCCTTTCCCCAAATCTGCATATATTCACCAAAGCTCTCCACATCCTGTCCTCCTGGGGTTTTTAGGTGGCTTCATTACATAGGTATGACTGATTAACTATTGGACATTGATGATTGATTGATCCTCTAGCCACCTCCCCTCCCCAGAGTTTGGGGAGATGGACCGAAGGTTCCAATCTTCTGTTCACTTGGTTAGCTTCACTGGCACAGCCCCCATCCTTTGGTACTTTCCCTAACATCAGACTTTTATTCTAAGAGAAGCCTTTTTAATCAGATGGTAGGAAAATGATAAGTGACATTTTTAAAGGTTTTCTTCCTGTTTATTTTTAAGTTAATAGAGGAAAGATTATAGTCAGGAATCTCTCATGTGTAAGCCTGTTACTGTGCTCCAGTGTGACCCCAAAGTACTCACCAAACTGATCCATTGTAAAAGGCTGAGAGGAGGTCCTTATTGTGTGTTCTGTCCTAGAACAGTGGTCTTCAGAGATAGTAACTTTGGATGCTATCTTTTTATACTCCTGTGTGCACTTTATTCTTGGTAGGATCACATAAGTCTTTGCTAAGCTTAGATCTAGCACTTTGCTTCTGTCTGTTTGTCTCTCACACGTGGCCATAACCCTATTAGATTCTAAGGCCTATTTCATATCTCATATCTATGATGATCTCCTTCACTTTTCCCTATTGCCTTATACATTCTGAAATTCTTTTATACTTTATATTGTGCAACTTAACACTTTAAAGTATGATTTTCATATTTCAAGCAGACATAAGCACTGTGAACCATGAACAAAAACTATGTCATAATCACGTCACAAATACTTAGTCTACCCCACCTGTGGCATTTTATAAAACCTACCTCTTCAGCGGCCCTTATAGCTTCTTGTGGTATATGTAATAGGTACTGAATGAATGTTTGTTGATTATTGGAGTAATTTCTTGATGTATGATTCTTAAAAGTTAGGGTTACAGGCTAGTGGACACTCATGTTATCTGGAAGTCCAATGAGGGTTTTGTAGAATATTAGACAGGTTTTCTGTATTAAATTGTTTACATTTTCTTCTTTATTAGAAGCAATCATTTATGCCATGATTAAATTTTGAATACAGGGTCTGACACAAATAATGCCCCTTTTTTATTACAAAAACACAATCATGTAATTCTCTAACATAACAATATCACACTCAAGCACACCATATAACATTTTAGGTGAATTATTCAAATTAAAACTATGAATTATTGCACCCATATTGTTGCTTTACCAGCCACACTCAAGCAGGCCTTACTTCTGTCATACCCTAATAATGGTTAACATGATGCACTTAAATATAAATCTGTAGCTTAAAATACTACATGAGAAGAATAATCAAGTTTTATTAGTTTTACTGAGAGGAATATCGAAGGCCTCTATGGAAAGAATTTGCAGACTTTACAAGAATAACTGTTTTCAGAAAATAAGTTCTCGTGTCTTGAAAAGATACTCAGTAAAACTGTTAAAGTTATCAAGCCGACTTTCTACATTTAGAATACATTAGAAATGTGTTCTTTATGACTTAAAATTTAGTAAAACCAAAATTATCTGTTGTCTAAGAAAAGAAACCCGTGGAGACGTAGCATTACTGTCCAGTATAGTGTATATCATAGACTTTGCTACCAGTGACATTCAAGCAGATCCATAACACTTGAGGCCTTGGAGAGCTAACGTCCAGGACCTAGAGAGAAGGATGGTGAACTCTGTTCTAAGCTTCATAACCTTAGAATGTGAATAACTTAAAATCAGGTATGAAAAACTACTTAATTGAGAATATAAATAATTTAACCCTTTTTATAACCATCTCTATGACTGTCTGATAGAAATACAAAGTTTCAGTTTTTTCATGTTCTCCAGGATATACACATACTTGTTTTTAACATTTTTGAAAATGTCGTGTAGGTCTCTTAAGTGGAAATTAACTTTTTAAAGAACTTTATCAGAAATTTTCAAACAAAAATAGAAAAGAAAGCAGACATATTAACTCCCTTACTCAGCTTCACTTTCAACAATTATTTGCCTATGGCAATCTTTTTTTTTTTTATTATATCTCCAACTGCTTAATATCCCCAGGTTATTTTATAGCAAATCTTAAATATCTTTTCAGTTCATCTGTGAATGTTTTAATATGTGTGTATCTCTTAAATATGAGATCTCATTTTAAACATAATCATATCTCCTTAAAAAAGTAACATTTAATATCATCAGATATTCAGAAAAATTCAAATTTAACCTAGTTTTATTCACTAGTGGAATTGTGATATGAGGAATGATTGATTGGCACTGGCCATTGTGGTTCAGTTGGTTGGAAGCATATGGGAGGCAACCACTAGGTGTTTCTCTCTCACTTCTTTCTTTCTCCATCTCTCTCTTCCTTACTTTCTCTCTAAAACCAATTAAAATATGTTTTAAAGAAAGAATGATTGATTGGTTCAGCTGTTGTCAGTCTTACATGTAAGGGTTTTAGAGGCTGTTTATTATGGTCTAGATGCATTATTACCTTGGGGGTTGCAGAGTAATGAGATACACACACACGCAAATATATTTTATTGATTATGCTATTGCAGTTGTCCCATTTTTTCTCCCCTTTATTGCCCTCTGCCCTGCACCCCCCTCCTACCCAAATACCCCCACCTTAGTTCATATCCATGGGTCATACATATAAGTTCTTTGGCTTCCCCATTTCCCTTACTGTTCTTAACCTCCCCCTGTCTATTTTGTACCTACTATTTATGCTTCTTTTTCCCTGTACCTTTTCCCCCATTCTCCCCTGCCCCGTCCCCAATGATAACTCTCCATGTGATCTCCATTTCTGTGATTCTAGTTTTTTGCTTATTTGTTTTTAGGTTCAATTGTTGATAGCTGTGAGTTTGTTGTCATTTTAGTGTTCATAGTTTTGACTTTTTCTTAGGTAAGTCCCTTTAACATTTCATATAATAAGGGCTTGGTGATGATGAATGCCTTGAACTTGACCTTATCTGGGAAGCACTTTATCTGCCCTTCCACTCTAAATGATGGCTTTGCTGGATAGAGTAATCTTGGATGTAAGTCCTTGCCTTTTATAACTTTGAATACTTCTTTCCAGCCCCTTCTTACCTGCAAGGTTTCCTTTGAGAATCAGCTGATAGTCTTATGGGGACTCCTTTGTAGGTAACTATCTCCTTTTCTCTTGCTGCTTTTAAGATTCTCTCCTTCTCTTTAATCTTGGGTAATGCAATTATGATGTGCCTTAGTATGTGCTTCCTTTGGTCCAACTTCTTTGGGACTCTGAGCTTCCTGAACTTCCTGGAAGTCTTATTTCCTTTGCTAGATTGGCAAAGTTTTCTTTCATTATTTTTTTCAACTAAGTGTTCAATTTCTTGCTCTTTCTCTTCTCCTTCTGGCACCCATATGATTCAGATGTTGGAATATTTAAAGTTGTTCCAGAGGTTCCTAAACCTCTCCTCAAGTTTTAATTCTTGTTTCTTCATTCTGTTCTGTTTGAATGTTTATTTCTTCCTTCTGCTCCAAAGCGTTAATTTGAGTCTTGGTTTCCTTCCCTTCATATTGGTTCTTTATTTCACTTTTCATAGCCTCCACTTTTTCTTATATTTTGCAACTATACTCAACCATTTCTGTGAGCATCCTGATTACCAGTGTTTTGAACTCTGAATCTGATATGTTGGCTTATCTCTTAGTCACTTAGTTGTATTTTTTCTGGAGCTTTGATCTGTCTTTTCATTTGGTCCCTATTTCTTTGTCTTGGCACACCAGTTATGTAGTAAGGGATGGAGCCTTAGGTATTCATCAGGGCGGGGCAACCCACCTCCTTGTTTTGTGGGGGAAGGGTCCAAGAGGGAAAAATGCCACTTAGTCAGCTCTCAACTGGCTTTTCATAAGCAAATTGGGTCCTTTCGGTGATGATTCTCATGTGGATGGGTTTGTGTACATTCTAGGAGCCCACAGGTCTCTCCAATGAACTCTCCTGTGAGGCTGGGACTTCCTCCTGCCACCTCACCCCCCACTGACTTTTATACTCAGAGGTTTTGAGGCTTTAATTCCCCTGGAATCCTGGGTTGTGTGGTCTGTCTCACTCCCCAGTTGTTCTTCCTGGCTTATCTGCCTGCAAGTGTGGAACCACCCTGTCTACCAGCTGCCCACTCTACCCCAGAGGCCCATCTCCACCCTTCTACTGGTCTGCATGAATGTTTCTTCTTTAACTCCTTGGTTGTCTGACTTCCATACAGGTCAGTTTCCTGACAGATCTGGTTGTTTTTTGTTTTTAAATTTGTTGTCCTTCCTTTGGTTGTGCGAGGAAGCAAAGTATATATACGTATGCCTCCATCTTGACCAGAAGTTCTAATATTTATTTTTAATCCTCAGATATCCAGTGTTCAGAGTTCTGATTGTCCTATACTTTAAACTATATGTGGATGAATCAGGGTCTGGATAAGGTCCCTATTGCAGTTGGTTGATAGTAAATGTCTTTATTCTATATGCTTTTCCTTCTCCCTCCTCTTTCCTACCCTCCCTCTCTCCCATTTTTTGCTGTTTATTTGTTGAAGAAACTGGGTACATGCTAGTTGCTCAGTCTGAATATTGGTGATTGCATTTCCTTTTTTTTAAAGTACATAATCTTTATTATATATTTTTTTCATTACCATTTAGTCTCCTTAAACCCCTCTCCCCACAGCAGTCCCCACCTTGTTGTCCATGGGTGATTGCATTCACTTCATTTAACATTCCTTTATTTTCTATAAACTGGTAGTTAGATACAGTGACTTGATTATATTCATGCTCAATTTTTGGACAAGAATATTTAGAAGCAGTATTGTATTCTTCCATAAGGAGGCATTTATTACTTCTCTTTTGGTGTTGTCATGTTAATAGCCATTGGGATATATTGTCCACAGTGGCTGATAATAATACTTGTGATTCCCTGTAACTGGCTTTAGTTGGTAATCTAGGTTTTTTCTCCTCTGGGCACTATTGAGAATTAAAAAGAAAAAAAGATTCAATATCAAGTTGTGGTCTTTTCCTGGATGCAATGTAGGTTTGATATTGAGCACTTTTTCTGTGTGAAGACCTTCTTCACCTTAGATCAGTTTTCTTCTAGATTAGTTTTATTTTCTTATTTCTTTATTTTCCCTCTCCACTGTCTCTTTATTGCTTTCTGACTTGTTCTGTCACTTTATTCAAGTCTCTGCTCAAATGTTACTTTATCAGACCACAATAATCACTCTGTGAAGGCATTCTCCTACTACCGTCTTCTTTTCCTTCTTCAGTTTTCTTCATAGCATCTGATATTTATTTATTTCTCCTGTCTCTCCTGTGACTTAGATGTAAGGCAGGGAATTCTTTTTATTTACTGCTATTTCCTTGATGTTTAAAAGTTTCTTTCATATAGTGGGCACTCAGTAATATTTGTTGAATTAATGTATTACATTGGATTCTCATCTTTCAACTTGTGTTGCATACTTTAAATATAATATATTTTCTACATTTTGAAAGTTCTTTTTAACATTATCTTTCAGCAACCATTGACCATTTGCTTTTGATAACTGTTTGTAAATTCTAACATTTCTCGTTCTTTGTTTTTTTCATTGTATTGTGTACTTGTTTCATGGCTGCTGTGTCCACTTGTCTCTCTGAGGCTGCCAAGTAAACTCTCCTACCTTGCCTTCCCCTTGCCCACCTGATAGGTTATCTTTGGATCCCTAAATTTTCTTTATTTCTTTCTTTGTTCATCTTGGTCGCCCATTTCTTGAAGCTGAGTTTCACTGGTCCTGGTTTATGCTTCTTCAGTAGTTGTTTGGATCCATTCCTCTAATAGATCTTTTTCTTTAATGTAATAAAAATAGCACTCCCGTTAGAGTGTTTGAGCACATGGCAGGAAAAGGGAGTGTAAGAAGGGAGGCTTCAGATGGCTCACGGACTCTGAAATTAGTTTTAATTGCATTGCTTGTTTGTCCTACAGCTCAGTCTTCCTTGCTTCCAAGACCTTCTTATCTGTGGAGTGTTTGGCTGTGGTTTTGCTTTGCTCTTATTTTTCTGTCACTTTCATTCTGTCTATCTGTATTTTTTAAATACCCTGAAAGTTTTCTTTTTAGATGGCACCCTTTCTTGTTATCCAATACCATGATTTTATTTTTTCTTTTTAAACTTTTTACAAGGTTATTATACTGAAAATGATTGAAGAAATACATGATGTTCATAGAGTGAAACTGGAAATCTTATTTTCTTCTCTCTTTTACTCCCCTCCACAGAAGTAACCACTATTAATAATTTGTTATTTTTAACATATATATGATTATCACTCTTTATCTTTTTTGATTTGACAATATATCTGGAACATTTTCCCATCATGCCAACTTACTAATTTTTTTCCAGATTGATAAAATTCCTGGTTTTTACTGAATAAAATGTAATATCTTATTGTTTTAATTTGCATTTCCTTGATTAAAAAGTTTTATTGTTCAGCATTTTCTCGTTAATTTTAAGATGGGACAGACAATTTTAAAATTTTAAAAAGGATAACTATAAAAATATATACAATGTCTAGGTATATTTAAGAAATAACTAAAGACATGGACAAAGGGTAGAAACAGGTCAGCATTTCACATATATAGTATAAATCCTCAGGTATCTTACAATTTTTATACTGTTATTTTAAAATACATCTCTTCTGTCACTTCAGTGGGTTCTTGGTAAGGAGAGGAATTAGATATGTGTGCTGAACTTGCCCTATTTAGCAGGAATTTAGACAGATATTTAATTACTCCATGTTCTACGGTCTGACTTACTGAATTTAAGAAGCCATATCGGGAAGTCATAAGCATGCAGTCACTTATTACATATGTTTTCATTTTATGTATCAGAACTATGAGGGGGAACCCCCCCCCCAAAAAAAAACTCAGAATTAATCTTCTGGAGGGTGGGTTTCTTGTAGTACAGACTTCTCCCACTAGGTGAGTGTTCCAGGAACTCATCTGTATCAGTGTACTAGCTGGCATTGTTGTGAGAGGCTGTTTGGCTTCTGTGAATTGTTTTTGAAGACTCTTTTAACACATTTTCCCATTTCTTGGTGGGTGATTTTTGAGCACACCTGCCCACACCATGCTGAGTGTTTGGCAGTTTTTGACCAAAAAAGGCATGACCCCTGTGCCCCACCCTCCCTATTCACCTGATATTGCCCCAGGTGACCATTCTTTTGGTTTCCTTGGATTTAAAAAGTCCTCAAAGGGAAACATTTTGCCAATGTGGAAGTGGTGAAACATAAACCAGCAGAAGCACTAAAAGACATCAAAATTGACAGGTTCAAAAACTGTTTTGAGCTGTGGAAAAAATGTTTCAATAGTTGTGTTGCATCAAGTGAGTACTTTGAAGGTAACTGAAATTTAAATTTGTAAGAATAAATACACAATTTTTTATAAATACATTCTGGGTTTTCTGGGCCCCCCTTGTATTTGATAGCTTGAATTATCGACAAGTAGAATCTTACAGGCCCTATTGATGTTTAGTTGGACTTTAGAGATATCATAGAACAATTTGCTTTAATGTTTACAAACTGTGTAAGGTAAGGGATTTGCCCCTAATCACATATGTAATAGAGGAAGGTTTAGGACTCAGGTATCCCAACTTTCTGATGCTCCCTCTCTTCCCACCCACCCATTATATTATTTTGCTCTTCATTGTCAAGGTACAATTTCTGAAGAATAATCACATTTTTTTTCAAAAACATATGTTTTAAATTCTTGTAAACAGACTGCAGATTTTCATTCAGAAATGGTGACTACAGATACAGAATTTTATATTAAAGCCTGCTAGGCATGGAAATTAACTTCTTGCAACTTAGAATTTTTTAATGTATTTTTTTTATTGTTGTTCAGTTACAGTTGTTTCATTTACCCCCCCATTGCTCTTCCCTGCCCCATCCAACCCCTGCTCCTAAAGACAATACCCACCCCATTGTCCTTGTCTATGGATCTGTTGTACATGTTTCCATTCTTTCCCCCATTATCCAAGTGCCCCCTCCCCTCTGGTCCTTGTCAGTTTGTTCAATATTTCCATGTTTCTGGTTCTTTTTTGCTCGTTTGTTTTGTTGATTAGGTTCCATTTGTAGGTGACATCATATGGTATTTGTCTTTCACCTCCTGGTTTATTTCACTTAGTGTAATGCTCTTCAGTTCTTTCCACACTGCTGGGAAGGGTAGGAACTCCTTTCTTTCTGCTGTGTAGTATTCTGTTGTGTAAATGAACCGCAGTTTTTTTATCCATTCATTTACTAAGTGTCCACTTACTAATGGATACTTAAGTTGCTTCCAGCACTTGGCTGTTATAGATAGCACTGCTATGAACATTGGGGTGCATAGGTTATTTTGAATTGGTGTTTCTGAATTCTTGGGGTATAATTCCAACACTGGAATTGCTGGGTCAAAAGGCAGTTCTATTTTTAGTCTTTTGAGGAAATTTCATACTGTTTTCCACAGTGGATGCACCAGTCTGTGTTTCCACCAACAGTGCACTAGGGTTCCCTTTTCTCAGTCTTGCCAACACTTTCTTAAATTTGTTTTTGTCTCACATCAGAATACTTATATAAAGCATTATCTTTTTTGTATAGAAGGCTATTTGGAAATAAATAGCCATTTGGGAATACCTACTGCTTTGGAAGGATATGTAAAATATTCTTTGGCACCAAATAATTAAAATTGCAACCTTTTTTTAAAACAAGTTCTATTTGTGGACACAGGTAATTTTTTTATTCGTTTTCCACTTTAACTTTGGAATAGAAAGTATTTTTTTGAGTTATTAGGATATAAAAGGATCATTCAATGTCAGTAAATCATTTATTATAAAACCAATGGAGTAGAATTGTTCATGTTCTTCCTACACATTCTTGTATCAGAATTTTCCATCTCAACCTA
This sequence comes from Tonatia bakeri, assembly GCA_004024845.1. Taxonomy (NCBI): domain Eukaryota; kingdom Metazoa; phylum Chordata; class Mammalia; order Chiroptera; family Phyllostomidae; genus Tonatia; species Tonatia bakeri. Next base: position 183,122 of record PVIA01002328.1, on the reverse strand, counting down.
TTTTGTAAATAAGGTTTTTCTACTATAAAGAAGTTAAGGAAGTTAACATTTTGGGGATCATAACTTTTTTTAAAGATTTTATTTATTTATTTATTTTTAGAGAGAGGTGAAAGGAAGGAGAAAGAGAGGGAGAGAAACATCAATGTGTGGTTGCCTTTCACATGTTCCCTACTGGGGACCCAATCCACAACCCAGGAAAGCCCTGACTGGGAGTTGAACCAGCAACCCTTTGGTTTGCAGGCCTGTGCTCAGTCCACTGAGCCACATCAGCCAGGGCGGGATCATAACTTTCTAAACATACTAGAATTTAAAAGATAAATAAATTGGAGGTGTAAGTGAGCACTCAGAGTTGTAAATGCCACCTGGATTTGAGTAATGTCCAAGCCCACAGTGGTTGAGAACTACAATCTGCATTTATATTCATTTTCTTATCAGTTATAGAAGTTTTATAACAAATACATTTTTAAAATTTATCATGAATTATTTATTAATTAAAATCCTTTTAATGAAATACTTATTTTATTTTAGAAAATGGCCTTAAGCATTCTTTAATTTATTGATTTAGTACAAAGTGAAAAAACATATGAAAAATTTGGGATAATTGCAAAGTATATGTTATCCAGCTAACCAGTGATATTTTTGCTTTTTTTTTAGTGTGTAAAGCAAAGTGTTTTAAACTCTTTCTAGAATGGAATTTTACTTCAGTAATAAACAATATTCTATGAAAAGGATTTCCAGTAACAGTTTTCAGTTTGTAATGTAGAAGCTTCACTGTGGTGCCAAGTGTTATGACTGACATTTTATTTAGGGAAATACATCACGGAACTCCATATAATGGTATAAATTTCACAGTGCTTTCATGTTCTAAATTGGAATGAAAGATACATTAAAATTTACATTAACTTAGATCTGTTTTCAAAGTTGAGGAGTCAGTGTGGCAGGGTGGGCAGCAGGGTGGAGATTACAGAATGTGTTTGGGACTCTGTGGTGGGCGGTAGGATCAAAGCAGCCCTCTAATCATAATCAGAAAGGATATTTTTTACCAGGACAATTAGGTTACATGACTCTTTTTCCATTTTTGTTTTTTATTTATTACAGGCAAAGGGGAAGATAGTGATGTACTCAGTATAAATGCAGATGCTTATGACAGTGACATTGAAGGCCCATGCAACGAAGAAGCAGCTGCTCCAGAGGTTCCAGAAAATACAGTCCAAAGTGAAGCTGGTCAGATCGATGATCTGGAGAAAGACATTGAGAAAAGTGTGAATGAGATTCTGGGACTGGCAGAGTCTAGCCCTACAGAACCCAAAGCAGCCACCTTAACTGTTCCTCCACCAGAAGATGTTCAGCCTTCTGCACAGCAGCTGGAGCTGCTAGAACTTGAGATGAGAGCAAGAGCTATTAAAGCCCTAATGAAAGCTGGTGATATAAAAAAGCCAACCTAGTTATTTAACTTGAACCTGAATTTTTGGTGTATTTGAACAAAGCCACATGATATAATTTTGTATCTAATGTTTGTTTTGAGTCTTACATATTTCTCATATAACCCATATTAGATAATACAGTTTTTTCATTGATGTGACTTTTATATTATATTTGTGTTACTGTTTTATGAGTTCATGGCAAATACCATTGGATAATTGGATACTTTGTTATATAAACTGCAGATTAGTATCTGAAAAGCCATTAGCAAAGAGTTCTGATAAATTTTTTTCTTTATTTTTAAATGTTTGGGCACCAAACCTAAAAGGCTAAGAGAAATTGACAAAGCATGTTGCTCTTAAGGTACCTGTATTTAGCAGTGAAATATTAAATTATTGCTCCTAGATTTGTTAACAGTGTAAGAAATTTAGTTTTGCTTATGTGCACTTTGAAAATATGAATTGTCTTGAAGATACATACCTTATATGGTTGTGGATTTACTAGTAAAAACTGAGTTACATTTTTTACTATAAAGTTTAGAGATCTGAAATGGCTGAGAAAAAACTTACAAAAGAAAATAGCCTTAATGTAAGGTACTTTTTAACAATGTAGAGTAATTGCCCAACTTTAATTCCAGCAGACAGGTTATTCTAACAGGCATTTGATATTATTGGACACTTTGTTCAAGTGTTTTTCTTCACTAAAAAGGGAACACATTTTCATATTCATTCCAAGCTATCAGGAGAAGGAGAATATTTTATCATACAGGCTTTCATCTAGTGTTTTTGCTTGAAGATCTGATGCACTAAAATTCCATGAATTAAAAATAATAAAGACTGTCATTCTGGATCTGAAGATTTTTGGTACATTTTCAAAAGCAAAATTAATTTCAGAAAGCTTTGTTAAGTTGATGTTATAATCTGATTTTGTATAGTTTTTGTAAATAATTAACATCTTGCCACAATTATGGATGCTTTATGCCCCATCACTAATTGCAGTTATTTGATAACAAAATAAATTTAGGTAGAGATACTTAAAATAAATTGTTTTTTTTTTCTCTAAAATGTAAATCTGGAACTGTTGTTTTTATATTTGCTCACAATTATAGTATATTTTATTGATAAGCCATTCTTCACTAATGCTGTATGAGGATTTTCCTCAGAGACTGAACATGCTAAAATTGTGTTTAAGTAGTTGGCTTAATTGTATATAAAAATTGTAGAAGATTTATTATGGAAATAGAGAGTATTTATAAAACATTGGAGATGTAGTTACAAATTCATTTTGTTGTTCCTGAACATGCCTTTAAATAACCTTGTTATTTTTCTTTTCTCCCTGAATCTGATGAAGCAGAGGCCTGTATCATTTGAAAAGCTTCTCCTCGGCTAGTAAATATGAGTATGATTTAACTAGTGAGTTCTTGTAGTTAATTGCCTCAAGATAAAAAAAGCATTGATTATGATAAAATAATTTTTCTCTTTCAACCTAAACTAAAAGTTAAAATAGTAAAGTAGTGCAGAATAAATTTTAATGCTTAGTAATTATAAAATGCAGTAGATGACATATGAGTGATTAAACATAGAAGAGCAGAAAAAGGGCTGAGTGCTTTGTAACTGATTAAAGTCACACTTTCATGAAGCATTGTGTGTCTGCTGTATTCAGTATGCAGAATGGTTTAGAGAATATTTCACTAGAGGTGGTATGTGTGAGGTAGAATAAGCTGAACATATTAGAGGCTACTTAGAGTCCTGCTTAGAAAATCAACTTTTCCTTATTTTTTTTTTCTTGTTTAATGTTGAAAGACAGGAGAGCTTTTTGAAAATGAATGGCTTTAAAGAATAGAGATAAGTTTGTATTGGACATGCCTAAGTAATGAGAAAATAACATATATTGATCTGATGCTGTTATTTAAGTCATCAGCTCACAGGTATTTATTGATTGCCTTTGCGGTGGTTAGTCTTGTTCAGAATCTTAAACTCGGGATGATACAGTATAGATTTTAGTGTGGAATATACTGACTACAAAAGATACAGATGCTGCTTCCTTGTATGTCTAATTCTTCCCCAGTTTTGCCAAGATAAGGACAATTTCTAGACAATGTTTAATTAAAATTAAAAGAGAAAAAAATTGGCAGCCTAATTTTCCACTTACAGCAATCCTGATATTTGACTAGGAACTTGACCCAAATCTTGAATGGTAGGTGCCAACTGATAATGGATCCTCTTCATGAGACCTTGGCCATTTTTCAATGTTCCTACTAATTTACACACTTAGATCTTTAAAATCCTATTACTAGGTTACTTGTGTAACATCCTAATGAAAAAAACCCCCTAAACTCCCCAAATCCTTTTGCTGAACACTTACAACTCCTTAAAACTATCAGGGAATATATTCTTTTTAACATACCTTGTTGCCACAACCTGTTTTCAACAAATCCTTAGATTGTAGGGCATGATTAGCCACCTGAGAAGAGGTGTTCAGAGTCTTTTGAACAGTAATACAAATTGCAATAAAATACCAGAGTGGGGCCAAAGTAGGTTTACATTTGTTCATACAGAATGTAACACAATAGTTAATAAATAATACAAGATCAAACTTTCACCTACAACTGTAAACCTACTTTTGCCCCACCCTTTACGTGGTTTTTTTTTGAGATTTTATTTATTTATTTTAGAGAGAGGGAAAGGAGGCAGAAAGTGAGGGAGAGAGACATTCATGTGCGAGGGCAACATTGATCAATTGTCTCTCATGTGCCCCCAAATGGAGACCTGGCTTTCAGCCAAGGCACGTGTCCTGACCCAGAATTGAACTAGCCACCTTAGAGTCCGCAGGTCAGCACTCAATCCACTGAGCCACAGCAGCCAGGGCTACATATTTTTTAAACGCCGTTTTCAAGATAGATAAAACAGCAGTGAACTCATAGTCTAGGACAAAGATAGCTGGCAGCCTAAAACTTAAAAATTCTCAGTTCTGTTTCATCATAAAAAATAAGTAAAGAGAGTTCAGCTGTAGATACTTCTCCTTTATCATATCTTAAATTCTTAAAAAAGGCCAATATGCTGTAACTTAAAACTACTAGATATCTTTACATTTTCTTTATCTTCAAGTAGATTCCCTTTTTAAAACACAGAAGTGCTAATGAATAAACAGTAGGAACTCAAATACATTTCCTTGGTATTTAATCATCATTTTTAAAAGTGGGATGCAATGAAAAGAGTGAGAGTTAAAAGCAGAAAGTTCTGAGTGTGTCCAAACCAGTTGTGCAATTTTGGACAAATAACTATAAAATGAAAACAAATTGTTAACCAATATATAATACTTCTTTCTAAGACAGTGTTTTTAGACCCAAGTACAGAATACCATAAAAATTTGGAAAATTCAGGGAACTCTTAAGTTCAAATATTTCTTACTCCTCCCCTTCTCCCCACATTTCAAAATGAACTAATCTAGTTCATTTCTCCTTTTTTTTTCTTTAACAGGATCACTTGATAAGTACACTGTCTAGAATTACTCACTTTGGCCCTTTATGTTATCTTTAAGTTATTATTTTATTTCAAAATAATATGTAAATAATATTAAGTAAAAAAGGCTTATCCCAAGACTTAAAATGAAAAATAGTACTTTTTTTCTCTATTCTTTTGCACCAGCTTTTGTTGAGAAGTAATCACTTTCAAGTCTTTTAGCCATTTTTTTCATATATGTCTGTATTTCTAAATAACATAGTCATTATCTATTTCTTGACATTTTAGTTTTAGATTTATCTGTTGATCTATTTTGGAATATGATGGTTAAGCTCTGTTTCTTTTACCTGCCTAAACACAGACCTTCCTCATCCTTCCATAGAGTGCAGTTACAATGTACTTTGGTTAAGATGGCATTTAATATTTACACTTTTTTGCCTATGTAAATACTATTCTCAACTGGGCTGTGTGGTATCTAATTTCTTTTTTGGCTCAATTTTTATTTTAAAATTTTTTGGAATTAAGAACTACCTCATTATTTAATTTGCTCAGTATTCTCTGCAGTAGACATTAACTTACACCTTGTTTCCCAGAAGTATAAATCTCTTCTCATAGGATGAAAAACATCGCATAATCTTTTTTGTTTTTTCTTCTCGTAAAGACATTCCTCCTGGAGCTCTCCCTCCCTCACTAATCTGGGTTGGCTGCTCCCCACCTGCCACGTTGCATGTTCCATTTCAGAATCTCTGTCTTCCTCTTTTGGTTTAGTACCTCATTTTGGTGGCATACCTGTTCCAACACTCGGTTGAAACATTGTGTGAGTTTTGACATAGAGGCTGGAAATAGTTGTCCTGCATTTTATAGCATTGCACCAGTGCCTTCCAACTCACTGAATCTGTTGAGAAGTCGTTTGTCATTTTGATTCTTTTTACTTACATGTATCTGTTTGTTTCTTTTTGGAAACTGTTAGGATCTTATCTTTATTCTCAGTATTCTGAAATTTATTGATGATGTGTCAGGGGTTTTTTTGTTTTAAGATTCTACTCCTGGCCCCTTTTCTTCTGTCTGATACCCTGACCATGTGAAAACCTGCCAGGCAATGCTGGGGGAGCCTACACCAGAAATGATCAGGTTCACCTTTTCTGCAGGCTCCATCCTAGTCCTCAGATCAGAAACTGTTAGACGGATCTTTTTCCCTTCACTGAGTTGATCATTGGTGGACACTTTACAGGGGGAAAATTTATGTCATTCATTTCTGGGAAGTTTTTTATACTGCTTCTCAGATAAGTTCCCTTCCCTCTACTTTTTTCTAATCTGTTTCTGGAACTCCTTTTATTAAGACATTTAGGCCTAGTTTTTTTAATTTCTCGATTTTTAAAAATTTTATAAGAGTTTATTTGAGCCAAACTGATAACAATTTTCAGGAAGCAAAATCTCAAATGCTGTCTGTTTCTATTGTCTGTTTCCATGTTTCTTCTACTTTGTTGTATATTTCCTTGATATTCTCAATGATTTTTTAAAAAACTCATATTTTTAATATCCAAAAGATAATTGTATATTTTTATTCTCTGAATATTCTCTTTTAAAACTAGCACTATGTCCTTGTGTCTGTAGGACAGTGGCTCTGTTCTGATGCCCAGTTCCCTTGCACATACCCTGTCAGGCCACACAGGCAGTCTTCGGAGGACTCATCACATTTTCATTTTTCTCAACTGCCTTTTTTTTTAACCCTTGCACACACGCCCTGACTGGGGATTGAACTGGCAAACTAGGCATGTGCCCTGACTGGGAATCAAACCCTTGACCTTTTAGTTCATAGGACAATGTTCCTGTTACAGAGCACAGTGGGTGGGGGCCAAGGGTGATATACTGTTGCCCGAAAGGAACCCCCCAGGTTCATTATGTTTGCTGCCTTATAGGAAAGACGTTTCTCAATGCCAGAAATTTGTGAAAAGGAAAGGAAATGTTTATTTAATGCTATACAGACTTAAAGTAGTGACCTAATGTCTTCATCAAAATCCCAAAGTCCCTTAAAACACCCACAAACACACAGTCCTTCCTTCCCCCTTTGCCCGATCTGGCGTACCGTATCTCAGGAAAAGAAATAGAAGTCCGTGGCTCAGGCAGCCCCTGGTTCTTCCCAGTAATCTGTCTCGATTTTCTGTCAGTTCTAGTTGTTATTTTATTTCTAAATTTTTGTTGTCCTTATTTTAGTTGTGTGAGGAGGCACAGTGTGTCTACCTATGCCTCCATTTGGCCGGTAGTCTTATTCTTAAGTTTTTAAAAATTTCTTTTTTAATATTTTTTAAAAATTTTAAAGCCAAAGTCTGTTTATCGTACTTGGTAGAAACATTTGTCACCCTGAAGGTAAAACAAGTATGCTTCTTAAAAGCAAAGAAACTTACCATTATTAGGTGGATTCTTACGATAATGTCATTTTAAACACTTTTTATATTTCTATTAAGATTAAAACCCATTTATATGAAAAGATATATAACATTATAGACTCAAAAGACCAATATTTTAATGTTGCTTTAAAGACTTTTTCGATGTTTAAAAAGATATATTGTTTTTTTCTTTGAACACTATATATTTATTACTCTGTTTTAGTATATCTTTTCTGTCTGGAATGTACTTTCTTGAAGTCCAAAGAGGACGACTCCAAGTTTTGATAGGTACCAGATTTTTTCCTTCTAAATACATTTGACATAAGATTTTTAATGAGTATATATTTTCAGTATGGTATTTGAAATCACCATATTAATGGAAATTTGATGTTCTTTTTTACGATATTTACCAGTCTATTATAACATGGTAATAAATAAACATAAAAACAAATGAAAAACCTTTGCCTGAACTGAGCTTCAGAAAGTATCAGTATATACTACCACCTAAAGTTTTTCCCTCATAGCTATAAAAAATTGTTGTGGTATTAAATACCTGTGTAATAACTTATTTGTGAGGTTTTTCTATTAGTAAACATGGAAGAGAATATTAGATCAAAAACACTATGATATCAAATTAAAATCTGATTATGAAGTCCTTTGACTTATTCATGGTTATATGAACCTTTGTGTTTATTTCTATGACAAATCAGTAAGAAAAAAGTGTTTATTATGTTTATCTTATTTATAGCCAAATTTAAATGTTAATATATTACATTTGTTGGGTCGAGTTTTATGTTTTGTAGTTCTTGCCATTCGCATTAAGAATGTAAATCTAACAGTTACTCCTTCTGAAGCCTGCAAAAAGGTTTTGCTGCACACTAGCTAATACATTGCAGCTGTGGTTACGGGGGAAAGAACCAAAGACTATAACTGTAAATATGAGGGGGGAACCCCAAAAATGCAATTTATTTATAAAAAATTGTGTATTTATTCTTACACGTTTGAACTTCAGTCACCTTTAAAGTACTCTCCAGTTGATGCAATATACCTATGAAGATGTTTTTTTCCACTGCTCAGAACAGTTTGTGAACTAGTTAATTTTGACGCCTTTTAGTGTTTCTGCCATTTTTTGTTTGCCCTTTTCCATGTTGGAAAAATGTTTCCCTTTGAGGACTTCTTTCATTTGGGGAAACGAAAAAATGGCTCAGGGTGAGATCAGGTGAATAGGGAGAGTGGGGCATGGGGATCATGCCATTTTGGGTCAAAAACTGCTGAACACTCAGTATGGTGTGAGCAGGTATGCTTGTAAATCTCCCATCATGAAATGGGCAAACAGGTTAAAAAAATTCATGGAAGCTGAATGCAGCCTCTCAGAGCAATGCCAGCTAGTACACTGATGCAGATGGGTTCTCAGAACACTCCTCTAGTGTAGGAAGTCTGCACTACAAGGGGCCCACCCTCCAGAAGATAATTCTGGGTGTTTTGGGGGGGTCTCTCTTGTATAGCAAGTATATGAAACTGTGGAGAACAAGTAATCTTCCCTGTTTGTTCTTTAAGCACATATTCATACAATTGACTGTTCTCTTTTAAATACACATTAAGATACCATCTTTTTTCACCTAATCTGTAGGCTCTGTCAAAAGTTAATGTGAATTTTAACCTGTGGCAAAAATGCCTTAAATAACTTATTGATTTCCATGTTGAGTAAATGAGTCAGTCCTTGCTGGTTATAGAACATGGTTATGTCAACATATGACAACTGCAAAAACCTGGTTTTCATATTTTCATTTATGTATTAATGTTAATTGATGTTTTATAAAAAGCATGCCAGGCTTCAGTGAAGGATAGGTATTTTGCTGATAGATAGCTTTTGAATATTAAAATGAACCTTTATTAGGTGTATTGATGTGGAATTCAGGAGCCTTTATAGTTCTTCCTCAAGTATTTAAATATTGTGAGTTGCTGGTCTTTTTTAAAAAATTAAATTTATTGGGCCAACATTGGTTAATAACATTAAAAATTTTAGTTGTACAACTTTATAATACAACATCTTTATAGTCCATTGTATGATCGCTACCCACAGTGCAGTCTTTCTTCATCACCATGTATTTGATCCCCTTTCTTCTCTTCATCTTCTGCCTGTTCCCCCTTCCCTTTTGGTGACCACTATTCTGTTGTCTGTGTCTGTGAGTTTGTTTTGTATGTTCATTTGTTGCTTTTTGTTTTATATCCCACATATGAGTGAAATCTTATGGTTCTTTTCCTATTATGTCTGGCTTATTTCACTTACTAAAGATCCATCCATGTTGTTGTAAACGGCAATATTTCACCATTTTTTATGGCTGAATAATGTTCCAGTGTGTGTGTGTGTGTGTGTGTGTGTGTTACCCAGAAGAGGGATTGCTGGGTCATATGGTATCTCTATTAATTTTTTGAGGAACTGCCATGCTGCTTTCCACAGTGGCTGTACCAGTTTACATTCTTACCTACAGTGTGCAAGGCTGCCCTTTTCTCCACCACCTTTCCAACACATTTCTTATTTTATTGATAATAGGTATTCTAACAAGTCAGAGGCGCTATCTCATTGAGTTTTGGATTTGCATTTTCCTTTTAACTAGTGATATTGAGCATCTTTTCATACATTTATTGGCCATTCGCGTTTTGTGTTGTGTGAGTTCTTTATATATTTTAGATGTTAGCTCCTTATTTTTTTAAAGAATTTATTTATTTATTTTTAAAGAGAGAGGAAGGGAGGAAGAAAAGGAGGGAGAGAAACATCGATGTGTGGTTCCCTCTCGCACACCCCCTACTGGGGACCTGGCCCTCAACTCAGTCATGTGCCCTGACTGAGAACTGAACTGGCAACCCTTTGGTTCACAGGCTGGCACTCAGTCCCCTGAGCAACATAAGCTAGGGTGGCTATTAGCTCCGTATTGAAGGTATCTTTTACAAATATCTTCTTCCATTGGGTTGGTTGACTTTTTGTTTTGTTGGTGGTATCTTTTGCTGTGCAGAGATTTTTAATTTTTTTGGTCCACTCCCAAGGACATTTTTTATTGTTTTTTAGAGAGAGAGGAAAAGAGAGAGAGAAACATCAATATGAGAGAGAAGCATCAATTGGTTGCCTTTCAGATGCATCTGGATCGAGGATCAGGTGCACCCAGACCAGGGATTTACATGCCCAGGCAGGGATCCAGAACCACAGGTTAGGTATGTGCCCTGACCTGGAATCATACCCATAGCCTTTCAGTTACAGGATGATGCTCCAGCCAAGTGAGCCATGCCGGCTAGGGCTGTGCAGAAGCTTTTTAGCTTGATCATCTATTTTTTTTTTCACTTATTTTTTATTTTATTTTCTTTCCTTTTGTGGTCAAGTTCACATAAACTTCTCTGAGAATAAGGTCTATGAGTTTAATGCCTATGTTTTCTTCTATATATTTTTATTGTTTCAGGTCTTACAATATATTCAAGTCTTTAATCCATTATTTGTTAGTTTTTGTGTATGGTGTCAGATAACTGTCTAGTTTCATTCTTTTGCATGTGGCTTTCCAGTTTTTCCCATACCATTTATCGAAGAGTCTTTCCTTTCTCCATTGTGTGTTTTTGGCTCATTTGTTGTAAATTAGGTGTCCATATGTGTGTGGGTTTATTTTTGGGCTCTCAATTCTGTTCCACTGGTCTGTGTGTGTGTTTTTCTGCCAATACCATACTGTTTTCATTATTGTAGCTTTGTAATACAATTTGAAGTCAAAAAATGTGATGCCTCTGGCTTTGTTTTTTGTTTGTTTGTTTGTTTTCACTCAGCATTGCTTTGGCTATTCAGGGTCTTTTGTAGTTCCATAAAAACTTGAGAACTTTTTGGTCCTATTTCTTTGAAAAATGCCATTGGGATTTTGATGGAGATTGCATGAAATCTGTATATTGTGTTAGATGATATACCCTTTTTAACTATGTTAATTCTTCTATCTTACCATTTCTTTGTATCTTTAGTTTATTTCAACAATGTCTTATAGTTTTCAGTGTATGGGTCTTTCACTTCCTTTGTTAAGTTTATTCCTAGGTATTTGATCCTTCTTGTTGTAATTGTAAGTGGGATTGAATTTTTTCTTTTCTAATATTTCATTGTTAGTATGTAGAAATGCAATGAGTTGTGAACTCTAACCGCATTTTATTATGAATTAGTTTGAAATTATTTGTCTTTATTAGCTAGATATTATGAAAATAGTTTTTTTAGATTTGATCTAAGTTTGTTATAGCATTCTCATTCTTTTCTGTTGTTGTTTAAGTACAGTTGTCTTCATTTCCCTTCTACCTCTCTCCTATGCCCCACCCACCCCACCTCCCTCCCTCAATCCTACTCCCCTTTGGTTTGTCCATGGGTCCTTTATACAGTTTCTTGATGACCTTCCCCTTCTTTCCCCCATTATCCTTCTCTGCCCTCCCTTCTGGTTACTGCCAGTTTGTTCTTAATTTCAATGTCTTTGGTTATATTTTGTTTGCTTATTTGTTTTGTTGATTAGGTTCCACTTATAGGTGAGATCATATGGCATTTGACTTTCACCACCTGGCTTATTTCACTTAGCATAGTTTTGATTGGTAGCTAAATGAGGTTTATATTTAGATCTTATGGAACCACCAAATGGATAGAAAACTGAGGGGTACAGCTCCCCACATTAGTTGGTTAATGTGTCTACTTTGAACTAGCCCTATCTGTCTGTCCTTTTTTTGTAAATCTTTTTGGTCTTATGTTCCTTTTTCTCTTCCACCTCACTATTAACTCTTTCCTTTGCTTTCACCATTTTCCTGTCCTGCACTTTCTTCCTTAATTGCTCATTATTTGAGATAAAAGTAGTTTTATGTGGGTTTTTTTTCCTGGTAGGTACATTTTCTTTTAATCCTCACTCAAGGACATATTTATTGATTTTAGAGAGAGAGGAAGGGAAAGAGAGAGAGAAACATTGATGTGAGGAAGAAACATCAATTGGTTGCCTCCTGTATACTCCCTGACCAGGGACAGAACTCACAACCTAGGTACGTGCCCTGATTGGGAATCAAACCTACAAACTTTTGGTATATGGGATGACATGTGAATCCACTGAGCCTCCCAGCCAGGGATAAAATTTCTCTTTTTTCTTTGTTGTATCCTCAACCTATACACTTAAAGTAGTTTTATTATATGTCAAAAAAAACTTGGTTTAAACACCTTTTCATTTTTAGTGTAGATAATTGAGAATTTTATAATCATCATGAACCAGAGAAACAGTCTCTGATTGAGTGAGCTATTAAAAATCTAGTTCAAAATACCAATAAATTGAATATTTATTTATTGCATATGAGTTTCAAAAAATTTTACTACTGAATTAGTGCTTTTTTAATTACAAGAAAAGATTAAAGTTTTTATCGTACCATTTCCTTTCCTTATTCCCCATGATAATTTTATTTCATATGTCTCTCAAATATTGTCTTTTCCTCTTAACCTTTCTCCCACAAATTCAGTTTAAATTATCAAAAGTATATGAACATTTGATCATTTGGGGTACAGAGGCTTTTTTTAAAGCTTTGTTTCCTAATTCCTAATTACTTATTTCTCATTTGCATGATTATAGGTTTATTGCAAGTAACTTGGGCGAAAAAGTATAGAAAAGAATATCACTGTCTAGATGTAACCTATAGCTGTCTTCCTCTTTTCTCTAATGCTTATTATCAGTTGATGAATTAGCAGTACTCACACGTGCATGCATGTGGGAGCGCACACACACACACACACACGAGATCCTCAGTGTTGGCAAGAGTATAAGGAGTGAAAAGGTAAAGAGCAAATAATCTGGAGGAAAAGAATTTGCACAAATATAAAGCACATACATTGGTATCTTTACAGTATCAGGCTCTAGTACATATGATCAAGAAATTACAAAGTGTCCCTATCTCATAATTGCATATTAACTACGGTAGCTGACTTGTAAAGCTCAGAGAGTGCTGGCATGGGGGAGAGAGTGCTGGGAGATGTGTGAAGGAAGCACCTCCACAGGGGAGAAATGACAGCTCGCAGTGGAAGAAGTGAAAAAGCCATAGTTATATGGTCCTTGGAGACTGTTCAGTGCAGAGGTCAATAGTATCACATCAAGAGTTTTGTCTGATTTAAGTATCACACTTCAGTGAAATAACTGATGTTTCTAATGCTGAATCTGAGTCTGCTAGTAACAGGATTTGTGTGCAATTATGTGTGAAGAAGTTTTGTTGTAAGATGTGTAAAAAAAGTTGTTTTGGTAGAAGTGTAGGCAGCTTCTTTTCTTGATTTATGGAATAAATGAGACATCATCTTTAGGCAACTATTTGAAAATATCTGTTATATCCATGTACATTTGGTTTGAATCCTAGTTGCAGTTAAACTCTTTGTTTGCTGGAGGATATCTTTTCTGTTCACTGGAACAACAGCATAAAGAAAATGGGCTGTGTGCTGTATGGTAGATGGCCACGTGATGTTATGTGGAGCATAAGATGTTTATCACTGACAGCTGAAGTTAGCTCCAGAACTAGTGGGCCATGTTTGACATTTTAAAGGTAAAACTCAATGAGAAATGTAATTAAGAATAACAGGCTTTTACGCTTGGCAGGGGTAGGTGGTACGTTTACTTAAATTGATACATACTGCTTAATATTACTCTTTTGACAGATTCTCCAAATGTATTTTTCATGGTGACATGGCATTGTGTCTGTGCTTTATAGGAAGAACTTTTTTTAATGGTTGATTGCAGTTAAATGCTGAGAATTTTGTGGTACAGTCAGAGCAAAATATATACTTCATTTGTAACAAATATGAGTATTATAGCTTATCTGAAATAGTTCAATTACACTGCAGCCAAGAAATGGAACTTTTTGTTGGCCGTGAGTCTGCCGCCTACAGCTACTCACAGTTCAGCGCAGTGTGCCGATGGCCACTTTTTCCGTGCGCCTTGTTTTGAATTCTTGTGCTTATATTACCCTGGAAGGAGAGCTCCCAAATTATATTTCCATATTTAGCCTCTGTAAACATTTAAATTTGACTTATCCAAGCAATGAATAATCTTTCCTTTGTGGCAGAATGTTTACTAAACAGCACCTAAGTAACATACTAGAAAATCAATAAACTTAAAATGTTCTTTTAATGTTTTAAATTTGTGTTATTTTTTTAATTTAAGATGGGGGTGGGAAAGAAAAGAGAACTTCAGATTTTTATATTTAATTGAACTAACAGCATGTGCTGACAAGTAATAAATAACAGCAGTCCGAAGTGACTAAATAAATTGGTTTCCACAAGCAGTGATTCATCTTCCGTCTTTCATTGCCATCAGGCTAAGAGACAGCTTCTTTTTGTCAGCTTACAGGAAAAAGTTTGATAGTTTAATACTCTTGTTTCTATTCCTGCAAAAGAATCTCATTATCTTCTACAGTAGCTGCATTTTTAAATATTTAAATATAATAATTAAGTCTCATTTGGTTGTTCATTTACCTACAACTTTGTGAAACTCTGATTGCTCAGTCTTTGAGGTGTCTTGCCATATTCTGGTAGGATCATTCCCTCCTAATTTTTCTTTGACTCGTGGGCCATTAAGAAATATATTACTTAGTTTTCTAAAATTGTGGACTTTTCTAAATATTTTCCTGTTACCAATTTTTAGCTTAATTCTATTGTGGTCATGGGATATATTTGTATGAGTTGGAAGCTTTGAAATTTATTGAGATTTATATTACCATCTAAAATATAGTCTCTTGGTAAGGAGTTCTTGAACACTTGAAAAGAATACATATTCTGCTGTAGTGCGTGATGTTATATAAATGTCAATTAGGTCAAATTGCATAATAATGTTGTTCATATCTTCTATAGTCTTTCTGACTTTCCGTCTATATTTCTTTACTTATTGGGAGAGGGTATATAGTTTTCTATTGCTGTGTAACAAATTACCAAAATTTGGCTTATGATAGCACACATTTATTATCTCACAGTTTTCATGAGTCAGGAATCTGGAGATGACTTAGCTGTGTCCTTTGCTCAGGGTCTCAGACAAATGCAATCAAGGTGTCAGCTGGTGGTATGGTCTCAGCAGCCTTCTCCAAGCTCAGGTGGTTGTTGGCAAAATTCACTTCCTTGCATATGTAGAACTCATGGCAGCCTGTTTTTGCGAAGGCAGTAGTACCAAGAGTCTCTGAGTTCTTTCATCTCTAATCTCCAGACCTATCCTGATTAGGTCAGACCCACTCAGGATAATTCTCTTAATTAACTCCAAGTCAACTGATCTTACTTGCAAGTGCAAAATCTCCCACTTTTGCCATATTAACATAAAGTAATCACAGGAATTTTTATTTCTTCTTGTAATCCTGTCATTTTTGCTTCAAGTATTTTGAAACTTGTTATTAGGTGCATAGATATTTAGTTATATCCTCTTTAAAAACTGATGCCTTTTTTTACAATGAATTAACATTATTTTTCTTGGTAATACTCTTAGCTTGAAGTCTTTCTTTTTTTCTCTTCTTTTTTTTTAAAGATTTTATTTATTTATTTTTAGAAAGAGAAAGGGAAGAAGAAAGGGGAGTGGAACATCAATGTGTGGTTGCCTCTAGTGCACCCCCTGCTGGGGACCAGGCCCACAACCCAGGCATGTGCCCTGAATTAAACCAGCAACGCTTTGGTTTGCAGACCCATGCTTTTTTACTGTTAGTAATATAACCACCTCTGCTTTTTTAAAATTGGTGTTAGTATGATATATCTATTCCAATCTTTTAATATATTTGACTCTTTATATTTAAATTATGTTTCTTACATGCAGCATACAGTCAGGTCTTCCTTTTATATTCAGTTATACAATCTCAACCTTTATTTTAAAAAATTTTACAGCATATTTTTATGTACAGTATTTTGTACTTAGCATATCATTTGTAACATTATCTTTTACCTTTTAGATACCTCCACAGTGTATTTCTATCATTGCTTTTATTTTGACAGTATTGCTGATATGTAATTTACAGATTTTAAATGTCACTCTTTTAAAGCATACAGTTCAGGGGATTTATAGAGTTGTACATCTATCAACACTATCTGATTTCAGAACATTTCATCACCCCAAAAAGAAACTTCATACTCATTACCAGAAGTTCCTCATGTTCACCTTCCAGCCCCTGGTAGCCACTAATGTATTTTCTGTCTATGAATTTGCCTATTCTGGACATTTCATAAACATGGAAGCATACATGAAGTAGCCTTTTGTATCTGGCTTCTTTGTTTTCAAGGTTCATCCTTGCTGTAGTGAATGTCAGTACTTCGTTCCTTTTCATGGTCAAATAATGTTCAATTGTATGGATATATCAGAATTCATCAATTCATTGGTTGACTATTGGGTTATTTCCATGTCTTGGCTGTCATGAACTATGCTGCCATGAATATTCACACACCAGTTTTTGTGTGGACACACACTTTCATTTCTTTGGGAGTAAAATTGCTGGGTCATAGGTTTAACTTTTTGATGGACTTACAGACTTTCCCAAATTACTGCCCCGTTTGGCATTTCTACCGGCACTGTATCAGGGTCCCAGTTTCCTTGCCAACACCTGTCACTGTTTATCTTTTCTCTTTTACTGTCGTAAAGATGTTACTTCGCTGTGTTCTCCTTCATGTGCAATAATAAATCTCCTTATTCCTCTGTACCAAACATGTCTTTCTCTGACTGCTTTTACACTTTGCTTAATTACTGGTTTTGAGCAGTTTGCTTAAAATGTGACTTTGTGTAGTTTATGTTTCTTGTGCTTAGGGGTTCATTGGTATTTTGGATTTGTGTATGATTTTTATTAAATTTGGGGAATTTTCCATAATAATTTCTTCAAGTATTTATTATTGCCCCCTTTCCCCTTCAGGGACTCCAGTTACACACGTGTATACAGTGCACTTTAAGCTTTTACAAAAGCTCACTGATGCTCTTTTCATTTTTTAACTGCTTTCTCAAAAGGAGGTCATTGACACTGCTGGCAAATATTTTTAAATCTCTTTAAGGACTTCTTCATTTACAATGAAATACTGTATTGTCAGCTGTTTTGCTTAGTATTATAGGTAATGGATTTTAAAAAGAGTTGAAATCATGGTAACTTTAGGCCCTTATTAAAGTGTCAAAGAAGAATTATTGGGAAATAAATGTACACTTCTATGAATAACTTAATATTTATTTGTATAATGTTTAATACAAAGACAGATACTCCTATATGCAGCTATAAAAGTAAAGTAAGTTTGTTTTTAAAATTGTCTTATTAATCTGATAGAAATGTGGATAATTAATCTATTTTAATTTTTCCATTGGGAACAAATTTAAAATGGTATATAAATATTTAAGTACAATTTCTCAGTCATGGAACCTAGTTTCTTATTTTGCTTCTCATTGGTACCTCTGTTCTTCTTGGAAATGCTGAAATATTGAAATCTTTTCTGTAGAGGGTGGCTCTCCCTTTTAACGAGGAATAGATTTTGTGGCAAATTATTGAGTCAGCAATTATTTTGATTCTAAGTGAAAGAGATAAAGTTCCTAAGAATGTATTATATATGTGTCCTGCCACTGAGTGAGCAAGAAAAATACCTACCTATCAGTGTGGACTGGTTGGTAGTCTCTGAATCATGATGCCGCAGTCCTCATAAATAATAGTTACAGAATGTGGGGAATTTGACAGAGATCAATCTCTAGATGGATGAGTTAGTCTATAAACAAATAGCTACTCAACTTCTTTGGACTTTTAAGAATGCTCTATGTGTTTTCAATCCAGACCTCCAGATTCCAGTGAGTCCCTGAAGATGAAGAAATTTTTACAGACTAACAGGTGAGCACCTGTGAACTGGTACATGGAGGCACGTTTTAATTTCAGCGAAGACCCCCTATTCCACTTCTAGAAACTCTAACTCGCTATCATGGGAATATGCCTTGACTATGTAGTGAGTTGAATTTGATCCTCATGTCATGGGATGAGAAAGTATAGATTTCATCATTGATCTGCAAAAAACTTGCTAATAAAACAAACTTGCCTAGTTTTATTTTGGGCAGACTTATGGGGCTGGGTCATGCAGTGTCTTTGTTCTTTATACTTATAAACATATCCATGTATGCATAAATATCAATTGATTTATTTATTTCACATAGTTGACTTGTGTAAAAGCATAACCTTGGCAGCTGATGACATTTGCAGCCCTTGCCATGTTTCTCTGGTGTCTGTGCTGTGGGGGCCGCAGACTTGTAGCTGATTGACAGGCATGTTGCCTAATAACCTGTCTCTAATTGGAATCTGCATCATTCCCTAACTCTGCACACGAATGAGATGATCTAAAAGCAAGTGAATATGATTTGAACTTTCAAGTGAGCTATGACCCAAGCAATCCTTTATCCATTTCTGCCGATGAGGAATGAGGTGGCAGGAGTGCCTGGAATTGGTCTCTGAGGTACCATCATCCCTTATCTCAAGTTTTTGGCAGATATAAGCAGGCCAGAATGGTTAGAAGTTTGAAAGCAGACACTAAAAAATTATGTCACATTTTTAATAGTCTTTATGCAGTTGTTTGCCTCAATGTACTGCTTCTTAATAGCTTTTTTACATTTGGACAAACTGAGGTATTTTTTAAAAGCATTTTTGTTAAGAGTGCATTGACTGAGTTTTGGCAAATGTATAGATACCACATCGAGATGTGGTACAGAAAGTTCTCTCATTCCCCTCCCCAGTGAATCCCTCCCGCAAACCCCAGAGGCAACCACTGCTCTGAATTTTTCCCACTGTAGATTAGTTTTGCATACTCTAGCATCATGTAAATGAAATCACGTAATATGCACTCTTTCATGTAAGACTCCCTTTACTCTGAGTAATTTTTGAGAGATTTATCTATGTTCTCTTGTGTATCAGCAATTTGTTCTTTGGTATCGCTAGTTGCAATATGACTATTTATTTATTGTTCTATTGTTAGGCTCTGGGACTCTTTCTTGGTTTGGGCTATATGAATAAAGTAGCGATGACTGTCACATGTCTTTTGTGAATGTATTTTCATTTATATTGGGTAAATACCTACATGTGGAACTGTTGGTCACAGGGTCAGTGTATCTTTCATTTAAAAGAAACTACCTGACCTTTTCCAGCACGGTTGTGTCGTTTTACTCTGCCATCAACCACGCTGTCCCAGGGCTTTGTCACCTGTCCTTTGATTGGTAGCACTAGTCTCTAACTGTAGACATTCTGATCAGTGTGTAGTAGTGTCTCCTTGTTAATTTAATTTGCATTTCCTTGATGACAATGACACTGAGCACTTTTTCATGTGCTTATTGGCCATTTGTGAAATATACTGACTCTTCAAATATTTGCCCACTTTATATTGGGTCGTTTGTCTTTCTATTGTTGAATTGTCACAGTTCTTTGTATATCCTGGATAAGATTTCTTTATCAGATATATGTTTTGTCAATGTTTTCTCCAGGTCTATAGCTTGACTATTCATTTTGTAATGGTGTCTGTAATGAGAAAAAGTTTTTAATTTTGATGAAGACATTTTTTTCTTTTATGGTTATTGCTTTTTGTGATCTAATGAATCTTGGCTACCCATAAGTCATGACCAAATTCTCCCGTATTCTCCTTTGAAAACCTTATACTTTTATGTTTGGGATGTTTATTTTACCTTTTCACTAATTTTAACCATTTTTCAAGAGTAGATCTTCTAAGCAATGTAAAAAACTCAGTTAAAATATACTTTTACATATAAACAAATAAATGAAGTTTAATCAGGTTATGAGACCTATTATATCTTTCTTGGGAAAATGTGTACAAATATAGAATTATTGAAAGGTTCAACCATTTTCCATATTAATGTTTTGTTTTCAAACAAATGGCTTAAGAATAATAAAGGGTTCTTTGATTAAAGCACAACCTTGACTTAAAGAGGTGTTTTAAGCATACCTTTTTTCAGTTAAAAGAAAAGCAACCTTTTGCTGCATTTATGTGCAATGGTGAACAGCAGGGAGAGAGAAGCAGCGCCCATACTGCTCAGGGCACCTGCACAAGGCATTTGGGAGGAGAGTGAGAACAGAGACCACACCCTTCCTGATTACTCAGGAGAAAGAGCATCACTCCTCATGTTCCCAGTTGCCCTCATACTTGTTCTTTTTTTTGTCTCACACATTCAGATCTAATAATCAGAAGGTGACTGGCCACACTGCTTCCAGGAGGGAGGGTAACTTGTTCCTTTACAAGGCCAGCTCCCACCTGCTCCATGGGCAGAGGAATGAGACACACTGATAAATGAACAAGTCATCTGATATTCTAGCCAACAGAAGTCAGTGGCTCATTTACGTTGTCATATAACATTTGCTCTGGAAATGGATTTTCTGAAACTTTTCATTTCAATAACTGTGGATTAACTTTTAGTGGGGCCAACATAGTGGAAACTAAACAAAACGTATAACCCCAGACTGCTGGGCACATAGTCACGGTTCTGCTTTAATTCACTGCATCTTACTTCCTTTGAAATTTGCAACCAGAGTCTAAACTACTCACCTTTTAACATCTGGAAATGGTTAAAGCATTTGGTCATTTGTTCACCTTGTTTAAGCAGTATGCCCAGGTAGGATAAGAATATATTTGCCAAAGCTGTGTACTTCTTTAAGAGATTAGGCCTGTACTTTCAAAACATTTTTCTAACTTAGACAAGCCATAGAATGTTAGTGGTCGTGTTTCTATGCAATTCTATTAGTGATAACATTTTGTGTTATGATGCCTCCTCCCAAGTTATTTTTTATGGACTTAAAAAAGTTTCTAATACAAAGGTTATATTATCAACAAATGCTAGTTTGAAAGAACCAAATAGGATTTTGAAGATTACCCTTCTTTAACAATGCCTTAAATTTTTATCTCCTTACTCATTCCTCATTGCTTTCTTTCTCAAGACATTATGGCTTATTGTGTCTCCACTAGGCACCTTGCATGTGATTTACACAGTGAATGGCCCTGCTTTTGGAGCAAGTTAATGATATAATATCCCCATTTATATTCAGAGCAGTCAACACTTTCTAGCTCTCAGAATAATAAAAGCACCTGCATTTAATATACATGGAAGAATGGAAAGGCAAATAGCAGATAAGGCACAATCAGGTAAGTGTAATCAGATAAAATATCACAATATTATAGTAGATCAGCATCTGGTAATGACTTGAATTTTGAAAGACTGACAAACAGCATGGCCTAAAGCAGCCAGGCATACCTCATTCAGAGCAACTCTTCCTAGAGTTGATTGCTCCTCTCCTGTGTTTTCTGAAAGATTAAAGAGGTAGGGTTTCTTATTTTAACTCTTATAGGACTGCATTGTGCTACTGGAAAAACACTGGCAATGTTCCGTATGAGCCCAGATTGGGAACACAAAGAAATGATGTATCGAAAAGTAAAACCTTGCATCTCCCAGCAGTTATCTCAAATTGATCCAAACTAGTTTTATTAAAAAAAAAAAAAAAGCTTGCAGGGATAAGCAGGGCTTTCATTTTCATCTCTGTCTTTGTCTGCATGGCATTGACATTTTATTCTTATTTTTTTAAAGCAGGAGAAAACCGTTTATTAGAAACTGATTTGTCTCTCAGAGCGTCTTCACTTTGACCATGGGCAGCTGGCACCTCTGGTTGTGTGGACGTCAGCTTTGCAGGAGCCCTAATGTAACGGGACCTTCTGGTGTCAGATAGAAAGCTGCAGATTTGCAAAAGTCAGAACTGAACAAACCTGGTTTGTATACTGGAATTTAGCAGTTTTCCTTTCCCTTTAAGGTACTCTTTGTTGGAGACCAGTGATATCTTCAGTTAACTTGCTTCACTTTACTAGGTGGAGACCTGGGGAGTGTGCGTGGAGGTGTGGGGAGGGCCCAGGCACGGAAGGGCCGTCCTGCTGACTGACACCTGCCTGCCTAGCCCACAATCTGCCCCAGCAGTGGTCTCCACAGTAACAGGGCCCCAGCTCCTTCTCACTGGGGTCAGGTGGTGCCTTTGCTCTTGTCTGCTACAAGTGAAGTAGGACGGATGTAGGACATCATGGATAGCAAATAGAATTGACTGCTCCATCTTCTGAGGAGGCCTGTATTCACCCTTGTTCTTCAGTTCTCATGCTTTCATTTGCTGTACAAAGGGTGGCAGGCCTGGACACTGGCCAAGCAGTGTCTATTTGAATGAAACTTTCATGAATATGAGTATGAACCAAATGAAATAACTGACCAATGCATTTAGAACAACTCTATTTTTATGGAAATGACTCTTCCCCAAATGTCTGTCTTTCTACCTGGTTAAGTCAGCTCAGCCTGTGATGACAAAACACAATAAATAGCCTGGCTGGCTTACACAACAGAACTTTATTTCTCATCATTCTGGAGACTGAAAGT
Organism: Tonatia bakeri; assembly: GCA_004024845.1. NCBI lineage: Eukaryota > Metazoa > Chordata > Mammalia > Chiroptera > Phyllostomidae > Tonatia > Tonatia bakeri. The sequence goes on along the minus strand of PVIA01002328.1, from coordinate 160,457 downwards.
TTGAGGTCCAGGCGCCAGCATGGTGGGGTTCTCGGGAGAGTTCTCTTCCTTGCATACTGGCAGTGGGCACTTTGATGTGGCTCAGGTGACCTCTTTGCAGAGAAAGAGTGAGCTCTCTGGAGTCTCTTCTTATAACGACACTAACCCTGTGAGCTCCCCACTAGCATGACCTCATCTAAACCTATTTACTGCCCAGAGGTCCTATCTCCAAATACCATCGCTTTGGGGATTAGGGCTTCATCGTATGAATTTGGGAAGATACAATTCAGCCCATAGCACACCCAACTGTCTTACTGTGGCCAAGTAAATGAGTAATTGTAATATATTGGTTTAGACAAAGAAAGCTACTGTCTGGCCAAAAAGGATGACAAGAAGAGTATATTTTTAAAAACTTAGTATATAAGTTCAGTTCATGATGGAGCAAATGTCAACCAACTGAAACCCTCAGAGCCATATCCTTCACCTTTCTTCTCACACACTCCCACACCTACACTCAAACGTCTCTTCCACACCCACATTTGGCTTTTAGAAAAAGAGATCACAAGAGAAAGTATTTGTGTCAAGAATTAAATGGAAAATGGAAAGTAACTTTCAAAATGTTTATGGTGTCTACATTCTCTTGTACTTTCTATGACACTCTCTATCCTTGCAGTAACTTGGGCCAATCTCTGATTTCAGAATGATGAATTAACCCATAAGGGAGCTTTATTCACTCCAAAAGTTTCTAGTTATATGAGTACCAAGGATGGAGAGAAAACTAAATTGCAGAAGATTTGTAATGACAGGAGTAGAAAGAAGAAGGAGTTTGTGGAGGATCCTGGGTTAGTTACAGCACTGTTTCTCAAGCCTCCCATTAAAAGTAATATTTTTCTTTCATAGATTTTCATTGGTACGTGGGCAGGTTTTGAAAAACAGTGAGCTTTTTCAAGGTCATGAGAAGAGAGCTGGATTATCCATTTAAAGTTGAACTGTACAATACTAAAAATAGAAAACACATCCCCCCGGACAGTGTTTTTTTACCTTCTTGGATTAATGGCTTGAGGTATTGGGGTTTTTTGTTTTTTTTTTTTCATTTACTTGTGGCCCAGGAGGAATAAACAAAGCAACTTACTGTTATTTTCACTTGTCATTTTGTGAGTCCAGGCCATGTTAAAAAAAAGAGATGCATCACCATCTGATTTGTGATAGAGACAGCCTTTTATCTAAGCACAATTGAGGCTATTTCAGCCTCCAAATTGAAAATAGTTTTGCTTCTGCTAGAAGCCACAGTAAGAGGTATTTCATAAACAGTGATGGTCATAATGTAACCAGCTGTATTATTCTCTGGTTGCACCTGCATTCCTTTCCCTTTCCTCAGTGCCCTCTTTCTGGGGGCTAGGCTACTGCAGTCAGCAAGCAGTAATATAATCATCTTCAGTATAGTGTGAGCATGGATTCTTCTTGAGTATAGAGGTAGGTTGTGCTATATGTAATTGGATATGAAGCATAAGACTTTCTAAAACACCATGAATTACACATTTCACCACACCGCCATCCCATTTTGTGCAGATAAAGTACTTATCTCTTAGAAATGGTAGTGGAAATAGACTGAAGAAATAAAGAGACTGGGGAGACATGTGTGTGATGGGATTCACCTATTAAAAAGGGTAGGAATCATTCCTTTAAGAGAGAATTTCTATTTTAGGTAACAACAAAAATAAATACTTATTAGTTATTTTCCAATACTCTTTGGATTGTATACTCTAACCAAGAGAAATACCTGAGTGTGCCTTTGTTAAACACACGTCTCAAAGCCAAACTTAGTATATTTTAAGCTTCTAGAATTGAAAAAATTTAGATTTTCATGCATGTTTGTTCTTTAATTTTTTTTGTTTCAGCTTTCTCATTTCAAAAGCAAGAACACCATATTCTTATACCAGGCTTAATAATCTACTCATTTCATAGCTAAATTTTTAGATATTTGTCAGAATGCTTTGTCATTAGGTGATGAGGCACAATAATTGTTTAATTTGTTACTATAAAGACATTATAACATACGTATATAAATAGAGAACTAAAGGACAAGTGTGCAGAGATGCACATGACAAATTGTTAAATATCAAAAATGATTAGTAGAGAAAAACCATTTGAAAAAATAGTAACTTAGCTGAATAATGAGTGCTACGATTAACATATTCTACAAATCTATCAGTACTATGGCTCAGCATGTCCTTATTACTCTCTAAAATTAATAATGACAGATAGCAAGACCCTATTAATATTTTAATAGTTTAATAGGTGCCGGCAAGCACGCAGCAGAGAAGAATGCAAATCAGTGGTCAGGATAGCTGTACCATCTTGAAAGAATCTGCCAGGTGGGAGAGCTAAGTCCTCGTAAAGCTTTCGTAACTGCTTCCTGCGTTCGTGGTCATGTCAGCACCCACTTTCGGTAAATGTATTGATTTTGAACAGAAGGATGGATGTGCTTGTACAAAGCAAAACACTCTGAGTATTTACCATTCTTAATGCCCACGATGTATTTTAAGAAAATGTTTAAGATATTCCTGTCAGTGTATATCCTCAAATGTTCTGTCATCTGAATAAAGTGGAACTTTCACAAAGAATGTATGTCTGCGAGCTTGAAGAAACAGGTTTACTCTGACTCCAGCACTGGCTGTCTCCTTGTTCTAATCATCTCCAAATTTACCCTTAGTAAAAGTGATATGTGTACAGAATACTGTGAGATACTTGAACGAATCAAACTGAATGATAGAAGGAAAGAGGAAAAGAAAAACACCAAATAACACATGTGAAGTACTTAGGGTGGTGCCCAGAACAAAGAGTGTCTTCCCACTCTGCTTCTGAGAGGCGCCGTTTCCACAGGAGACTTCACATGACCTTCCTGTCTTGCATACATGTATCTTGCAGCTCTAATAAATTTTCCTCAGGGTTGACTTTGGAAATGAGGATATATTCACAGTTCCTCTTAATATGTCCCTATAATTTGATGCTCAAAGGCCTTGTACTTTATAGGAGTGTCTGCTTCTTGAGGCCTACCAATCAGCGCCTCATTTGTGGGTGGTTTTGAAGGATCATTTGTTGGAAGCCATATAGGACTAGAGCGATCACACTACAGAGACCACGCATTCTTCAGTTGGATGTTCAGTTTTTTTTCTTAAAGTATATTTTATTGATTATGTTATTACAGTTGTCCCACTTTTCCCCCACTTTGCCTCCCTCCATTCAGTACCTCCCTTCCCTCCAGAAATCCCCTCCCCCTTAGTTCATGTTCATGGGTCATTCCTATAAGTTCTTTGGCTTCTCCATTTCCTATATTATTCTTAACATCCCCCTATTTTGTATTTACAAATTACGCTTCTTAATCCCTGCACCATTTCTCTCATTCTTCTTCCTCGGCCTCCCCACTGATAATCCTCCAAATGATCTCCCTATCTAGGATTCTGTTCCTGTTCTGGTTGTTTGCTTAATTCGTTTTTGTTTTTGTTTTTTAGATTCAGTTGTTGATAGCTGTGTATTTGTTGCCATTTTGATGTTCATAGTTTTCATCTTTTTCTTAAGTCCCTTTAACATTTCATGTAATGATGGTTGCAGATGATGAACTCCTTTAGCTTTACCTTGTCTGGGAAGCACTTTATTTGCTCTTCTGCTCTAAGTGATAGCTTTGCTGGATAGAATAATCTATGTTGTAGGTCCCTGCCTTTCATGACTTTGAATACTTCTTGCCAGTCCTTGCCTGCAAAGTTTCTTTTAAGAAATAAGCTGATAGTCTTATGGAAAATCCTCTGTGGGTAACCCTCCTGCCTTTCTCTTGCTGCTTTTAAGATTCTCTCTTTATCTTTAACCTTTGGCATTTTAATTACGTTGTGTCTTGGTGTTGCCCTCTTTGGGTCCAAATTTTTTGGGACTCTCTGTGCTTCCTGGACTTGCATGTCAATTTCCTTGTCCAAATTAGGGAAGTTTTCTTTCATTAATTTTTTCAAATAAGTTTTCAATTTCTTGCTCTTCCTCTTCTTCTTCTGGCATCCTTATGATTTGGATGTTGGTACTTTTGGAGATGTCCCAGAGCCTTCTTATCCTCTCCTCATTTTTCGAATTCTTGTCTTCTTTCTGTTTTGGTCGAATGTTTATTTCTTCCTTATGTTTCAAATCTTTGATTTGAATCCCAGCTTTCTTCCCTCACTGTTGGTTCCCTGTGAATTTTTCTTTATTTCACTTAGTGTAACCATCATTTCTTCTCTTATGTTTTTGCCATACTCAGTGAGTTCTCTGAGCATCGCAGTCACCAATATTTTGAACTCTGCATCTGATAGGTTGGCTCTCTTTGTGTGGTTTAGATCTTTTTTTCTGGGGGTTTGTTCTGTTCTTTCATTTGGGCCATATTTATTTGTCTCCTCAATTTGGCAGCCTCCCTGTGTTTGTTTCTGCATATTAGGTAGAGCTGCTTTGACTCCCTGTCTTAACATGCCTATTAAGTTTTAGGGGGCAGAGCCTTAGGTATTTGCCAGTGTGGGGCAACCCACTTCACCACTCTGTGGCTCTGTGTGGTAGGATAAGTCAGAGGGGTGACAGTGCCACTGCCTGACTGATGGAAGTTTGTTTGGCACTTGCCCCATTTCCAGTCATTCACCCACTTCCTGTATGCAACTGGTACCCTTCTAGCTATTGCTCTAGTGGTGATTCCCGGAGTGGGAGGTTTTGCGGATGTTCTAAGTCCATGTGGGCCCTTTAAACAGACTCTCCTGAGATGCCTGCAGTTTCTTGTGCCACCCCAACCTACACTGGTTTTTACAGCCAGAAGTAATAAGGCTTCATCTTCCTGATGCTGGAATCCTAGATTGTGCATCTGGCCTGGGGCTGGGATTGCTGGCTCCCAGGATATCCCTCCCGATATTTATCCACCACAGGTGAATGTGGGACTGCCCGTTTCTCTATTGTCACCACTTTTTCATGCCACAATGTGTCCTTTCTGCCTGACTCTGTCCCTCCTACCCACCTGGATGAATATGGCTTCTTTAAATCCTTGGTTGTCAGACTTCCATACAGTTCTATTTTCTGGCAGTTCTGGGTGATTTTTGTTTTGAGGTTAGTTGTAATTCTTCTTGTTGTGTGAGGAGGCGAGGCTTGTCTGTCTCCACCTCCATCTTGAATGGAATTCTCAGTTGGAATTCCTAATCTGAATGCCACAACTGAGTTCTAGAGAAAGGGGTGGGAGTGCAGGGAGCCAGAAGAAAAGAGGCATGATTCTAGAAAAAAAAAAGGGGGGAAAGAAAGGATCTTTTGCCAGGAAGCCAGAATTTGTATGCTCCCTGCAGGACGAATGCCCCAAAATGTGGGTTTTGTAGCAGTTGCTGGTATCTGTATGAGACCAGAATTAGTTTTGTTCTTGGAGACTTCTTATAGTTCAGCTGGTAGTGACTCACTCACTTTTAATCACCTGATTACAGTTAGAGCTCAGAAAGAAGAAACATTCCTTCTCTCTGTCTGTCTGTCTCTCAAATAATTTCCTTACAAATTAAAATAGGTTGGTTTTTCATTTGAGTCTTAACTCTGCTGCCATTTTGCCTGGCTGAATTTTCTCTTCACAAGCCCCATGCAGCTCCCACTCCTATGTGTACTTGCTGTATTGTCTGATAATTTTCACAGTTTCACCCCTCACAACCCTTCACTAAGCTGTTGTGTCAGGTACCTACTAAAAGTGACCACCTTCTCCTGTTTGCCATGGCTGGTGTGGCTTAGTGGATTGAGCATGGGCCCATGAACCAAAGGGTCACTGGTTCAATTCCCAGTCAGGGCACATCCCTGGGTTGGGGGCCAGGTCCTGAGTAGGGGCGTGCAAGAGGCAACCACACATCTGATGTTTCCCTCCCTCTCTTTCTCCCTCTCTTCCCCTTTCTGTAAAAGTAAATAAATAAATTTTTTTTTAAAAAGTGATCGCCTTCTTATCCCCTGCCTGCTGACCAACTGTTTTCCCTCAGGGTTTATTCCAAATCATCGGTCAGTGCAGTTTTCTCTTCCTACTCTTCTGTCTGAGGTCTGATGAGCTCTATTATTTTTAATTCTATAGCACAGTGAACATTATAAAGTGTATTTGCAAGATTATGCTTATTTGTAGGCATGCTTGTCTTCTTTACTGGATTGTTGGCTCCTTGATGACAAGGTATGTGCCATTCATTGTTTTAATTTTAAAAAAAATTTCAATTCTACTTGACATACAATATTATATTACTTTCAGGTGTACCGCATAGTGATTAAAATAGTGATTAAACATTTATATACCTTACAAAATGGTTACCCTGATAAGTTGAGTATGCATCTGACATCATACATAGTTATTACAGTATTATTGATTATATTCCCGATGCTGTACTTTAACATCTCTGTGACTATTTTGAGACGGCCAGTTTGTGCTTCTTAATCCCTTCACCTTTTCCACTCATCTCCCAACCCCACCTCCCATCTGGCAACAATCAAAATGTTCTCTGTATCTGTGAGTTTGTTTTTGTTTTGTTTATTTATTTTGTTTTTTAGATTATCCATATAAGTGAAATCATATGATATTTTTCTTTCTCTGTCTAACTTATTTCACTTAGTATAATACACTTCAGGTCTATCTAGGCAGTCACAAAAGGTAAGATTTCATTCTTTATTATGGCTGAGTAATATTCCATTGTGTAAATGTATCCCAGCTTTTTTACCCACACTTATTGGAGGAAGCACTTGTGTTGCTTCTATATCTTGGCTATTGTAAATAATGCTGCAATGAACATAAAGGTGCATATATTTTTTCAAATCAATGTTTTGGATTTCTTTGGAATACCCAAAAGTGGGATATGTAGGTCATATGATAGTTCTATTTTTAATTTTTTGAGGACCCTGTATACTGCTTTCCACAGTGGCTGCACAAGTCTGCACTCCCACCAACAGTAGACAAGTGTTTCTTTTTCTCCACATCTTTGCCAGCAACTGTTGTTTGTTGATTTATTGAGAATAGCCATGTTGACAGGTGTGAGATGATATTTCATTGTGGTTTTAATTTGCTTCTCTCTGATGATTAGTGAAGTTGAACATCTTTTCATATGTTTTGGCCATCTGTATGTTCTCTTTGGAGAAATGTCTGTTCAGAACCTCTGCCCATTTTTTAATCAGATTGGTTGTCTTTTTCTTGTTAAGTTGTATGAGCCCCTTATTTACTTTGGATATTAACCCCTTATCTGATGTATCATTGGTGAATATCTTCTCCCATTCAGTATGTTGTCTTTTCATTTTACTGATGGTTTTCTTTAGTGTGCAAAAAGTTTTTAAGTTTGGTGTAGTTCCATTTGTTTATTTTTTTCTTTTTGTTTCCCTGTGCCATTCATTTTTATATGCCTGGCACATAGTATGTGCTGATGGAATATTTGCTCAGCAAATATGTTCTCTTTTGTTATATACAACAAAATAATTCGAAATTAGTAGGAAGCTTTGTGAAAAATATTAGTGAAAAGATTAAGTGCTTATGCTTTACTTGAGAGCCACATATATTTGATAAATATGGGGGAAATAATTGAATTGGTGATGGTAATGGGACAACCCATCCTAAAGGACAGCATAATGAGGTGTAATACAGCACAGGTTTCAGGATTCACTAGCCAGGTTTCCAGACATGGCTTTGCCGTAGAATTTTGTGATAGTACCTGCAGCCTTCCCCTTTCTAGACCTAATGTTCTCATCTTCTAGGATGGAGATAAAGAATGAGATGATCTTACATGAATTTCATGTCATCAAGCACTGAAACTCTGTCCTCTGTCCTAACAATCTCTGTTAGGGATTGTGTGTCACTGCCCAGAAGCCCCATCTTTCTAGCACCATATAAAAAAGGGGACTTGAACATTTCTTGTGCCCTATTCAGATTTGGGGTCCTCTGTGTTCTTTTTCTTAGTTTCTTTCTTTCATACCCTTCACCTTCTCCATCTACAACTGTAGGTTTTGCCTTGGAGCTTAGGGATAGTTGCAATATAGCAAGGGGTTATATGGCTCTCCCATTCCTCTCATAGGGAGACCTTACTCACCTATACACTGCCCACCTTTGCCTCATTCACCAGCCCCTCATGAAATCTTCAGCCCTTCTCCAACTAGCCCTTGCCTCAAGCTGGCCTGGATGAGCTTTGAAAGCCTCATTGCATTTTGAGGCTTTAAATGGATTTACATGGATTATCTTCATTTTTAGTGCAAAAACCATATTACTATTAAAGTCTGTGTCAACTTCGTCATCAGTTCACCTCCCTTTTTTTCTGTTTTTCAGAACTCTTCCATCTTTTATATGGCAATACTAATAAGTACGGTTTACTGAATGTTTACAACATGCCTTATATTGTGATAGGCACTGACTTACCTCTCTCATCCCTACAGCACCCCTGAAGGGTAGATGAGGAAACTGATTCTCTGATTGTTGAAATAACTCACCCACCTTGTCTGTCCCCAAGACAGTGTTATTTCTACAGCATTACACTACACTTCAGCATAGGAAAGTCCATGTCAATTTGTTGCTGTTTTGTTCAGGTCAGCTTTTTATTTATTTCAGAATCAATAGTAGTCCATAAAAAAAAAGAGATTTTGTCATAATTTGTGATACAATAACCTGCCATTTTAAAGAGTTATGACCATAATGTGGATGTAGTCCTTATTGTAAAAATAATAATCCTGTGAGCATTTTCTTCATTGTGCTCTTCCATATTCTCATTTTAATGGCTGTGTGCTTTTCATCAGATCAGTTTATCAGAGTTTTTTAAAAATTTCTACTGCAGAACATTTAGATTATTTCCATCCTGTTCTATAATAAATTATGTTGTAATGATGATATTTATGTATTTTTTAAATTAAAGCTAATACATTGGCCTTTAAAGCCTATATTAGAAAATTAGAAAATTTGAAATATTCATAAAGAGACTGGAGGGCACCTACATCTAGCTACCACGCAGCTTCCTCAATAATCAACATATTGCCCATTTTGTTTCATGTACTTCCCCACTTTTTTCTTGAGAACATTAAAGAAAATTTCAAGTATCTTTTTGTTTCACTTGTAAATACTTATGGATAGACTTGTAACTGAACTGATAAGGACTTTTTGCTAATATCACCTAATACTTAGGCTATGTTCAAATTTTCCTAATTATCATGAGTCACATTTGGCTTGTGCAAATTAGGATTCAAATATGATCCCCACATTGCAATCGGTTGTTACATCACACACACACACGCGCACACACACACACACACACACACACACATTTTTTAATGCCATCAACTTGTTGGAGAAACCATGTCAGAAGTCCTGTAGAATGTTTCACATTCTGAGGTCAGTGGTCCCTCAGGTTTATTTACCTTGTTTTTTCTATCTATTGCATTTGTTTTTACTGGTTAGAGGTTAAGAGCTTAATGATATTGTGGCTCAATTCTTTAAAAGAATGTTTTGAAATAGGGTCCTTTTCAGTTTGAGCTCAAACTTAACATACTTCTCAGAACATTTTGCCAGATCATAAGTTTCTTTTCTTGCTTGTCCTGCTAGAAAGCCTCTTCCACAGGCAATTTATTCAGATAAGAGCCCCTTCATGTCAGATGGATGTAACTGGATCCCTGCCAGTCCTAGCCTCTTCTGCCCTCCTGCGTATGTGACACTGTGTTAACATTAACTGATTTCCTTCTAACCCCTTCAACCTTGGTAGAAAACTGGGAATTGCTCAAAATACTTTTGAAAGCTGTTGGAGAGTCAAAAAACCTGGATTTGAAAGAGGCATAATTGAGAACTGAAGAGGGATGCCTCAACCTGAGACACTGAACGTTATGGTTCACAGGTGAAATTCAGGTGGATCAGGCATGAGTATCAGATTGATGCCTCTACAGGTTAAAGAAGGGCAGAGACATCTCCCCATTTTTTGGCCTCTGTACTCTTTGAAGGTAGTTTGATGAGGTTTCACTTCTTTTGGTTGTTAGTGTGGAAAACCATCAGAACGCAGTACGTTCTAATGAGTTTGGTTTCATGATACTGTATCTCTGGGTATGGTGAAGGAGCCATGGCTAGAGCAGAGGAGTGGGGCACTTTCCTATTTCCTGATAACACACTCCGCCTTGTATTCTAGATGGGGTATTTGAGGCTTCTGTTCAGGGCTACATAATACTCAAAGTCCCAGGAATTGGGAGGTCAGTGTAATTCTCCTTTTTCCCTGGTCCCAGAAAATTGCAAGGCCTACTTGGCTTTCTCTCTAGATCGTAGGTAAAATCAGATCTTCCACCTCCTGGTTTGCCCAGCTCTTTCAACCCACTGTATCTTCACAACCCATTACAGCTTTATAGGTAAAGCTCTAGCATTACTGAACAAGAAGGCATAAAGTCCCACTGCAACCTTCTCTATCATCCCTGAAATTAGAATGCTAGATCAAACAGCTAGTGCATTTTTCAAATGAATGCCAGAGGTAGTTATGCTATTGTGTTCATTGGAACATGGGTGGAAAGGGCTCTTTACAATTACTTCAGAGAGAGGAAGGTGGTAAAGTTCTTTATTTAATGGGATGGCTTTTATTTGGGGATAAAATGTAAGTCTCTAATTTTTCTCTTTTATCTTATGGATAGGCTATTAAATAGCAACTTTGAATTTTGACTTTGAGCTATAGGAATAGAGATTTTCCTCATTCTTTTAGCTGGTGGTTGCTCATTTGTTTTATTCATTACCATTGTGGGTAAAAGCAAATCACTGGAAGGTCAGTCAGAGAAATTGCAAATCTGAAAATAGAAAAAAAGAAACTCAGCAATGGTTGTCTAATGCTATAAATCCCTGTTTAAAATTAGTTTTGGCAACCTGATTTTTGCCCAGTTTAAGCTTAAGTGGCAACCACTTTTCTTCTTTATTTTTCCTAAGAAATGGCTTTGCCATGTGGTAGGTATGCCTGAGAACCCTGTTATTTTCCCCCTGATTGTCCACGGGTAGCCTCTTTGTGGATAGTAAGCAATTCCTCCTCTTTCTTATTTAATCTTTAAAATATTTAGAGGTTTTAAAGTTGCTACTGGTAAACTGCACTGTTTGTAGCATTTGTTCTTTGAACATATGATGCTTATTACTCTTGATAGTTTATATAATGTATGTGCAGAGAGATAGGTAATGCATGTGCAAGGAGTAGTGTACAGTGAGTGATGTGTGTGCAGTATAATATTGAACTACCATAAATGAGAGAACAGCATCAACAACTTCTGGTTTAGAGCAAGTCATGTAAGGAATAGAAGTGAAATTGAAAGGAGGATGTTGCTTCAGGCTTGAATTTATATGAATAATTTTAAGGATCCCTTTCAATGCTATTGCTCAGTATTTCTCAGGAGTAGCAAGACCTAGACTAGAAAATATAGTGTGCTTTTCTTTTAGACTAGCCAGTAATTTGTCAGTTAAGCATACTTAAAAGTTGGAAATTAATATATAAGAATCCATACTCCATGGAAGGCAACAATATCCTGGCTCTTAGAGTCAACCATAGAACTTCATGGTGAAAAGAGGACCTAAGAAATTGTACTGTTTAATACTCTTACCTTGTACATGATGGAACTGAAGCTCCTGAGTTTTTCTAGATCACTTGGTTACTTAGTTGCTAAGCCCAGTTAAATTTTTCCTCCTAATTCTGTGCTTTATTATGTTTAGTCAATGCTGAGTGGGAATGATCTTATGTACTACAATTTCTGTTTTGTATTTTTTAACATTTCTATCGTGGATTATTTCTCATTTCACAATGAATGTTACTTTGATGTTCAACATTGCTACTTACTATTATTATTTGGCAAATACTGAACATGTCAATATGTTAAGTTCTTCCAAAATGATGTCAGACTATAAATTCTTGTGCTGGCCTTCTGAAATTGTAAAAACAGTGTCTAGCTCCATTATGTTGTTTTGCCTGTGTTTTTATCAGCATCTAAATTATATATGTTCACTAATGCAGAAAGGACAAAAATTACTCAGGTAGGAAATGATGAATGTTGGTAATTATTTCCAAGGTCAACAAATCTTTTGCCTTTCAGGATCTTAGATGGAAAATATAAATAAGGAATCACCTAAAATGGAGAATCAGTTCCTAACTTGAGACCTGGTATGGACATAACTTCATTCCTCTTCTGTGTGCTTATCTGGATTTTTTGTCTTTCAGTATATTCCATTATTTAATTGTTTTGTTTGCTTTTTAAAACCAATTAATACTGAGGCATGATTGATATTGACCTAAAACTTTTTGTGTAGTTTTATTTAATGTATAAAACTTGATGAGTTTGGAGATAAGTGTATACTAGTGAAACCAGTACCACAATTTCTATCTTAAACCTATCCATCACCTCCAAAAGTTTCCTCTTGCCATCTTTATTTATTTTTCATTTATTTAATTCTTATCTGCTGGCATTCTGTTTTTGAAAGTAACCTTTCTGCAATCCATGGACAACATTTTCTCTTTGTTTTGCCATGTTAATTTGCTATATACTGGTATTTCCTAGTTATTCCCTGTGAATATATATAACCTGTAAGCTCAGTAATTGGTATATGCTACCTAGTAATCCATATTCATTTCTTTCTATTGCATATGCAGTTTTGGTTTTTAAGCAAACAAAGGAGTAAATCTCTGTATATATGGATGAAGCTAAAATAAAAAGACTTGAATATCAGACATAAATCAAAAGTGCTTTGCAGACTAATCCATTATTTGAGAATATCTGGGAGTACATGAATTAATCTTGATCATGTTTATTTTTTAAAAGTATCAACAGTTAAAAACTGTTTATCTTATTATTATTAAAAATGGTTTGGAGCTGAGATGTAATCTCCTAAATGAAGGAATAAAAATAAGAGCAGGATGTTCCAGCCAACCATTTTTCTTCCTAAACACTTGAAATAAATGGAGATTGGGAATTTTAGACATCTTTAAATAAATCAGAGGTTTAATGCCATTAATAATATTTTATTAAGAAAAGTTTGATTTGATTTATCTATTTAAAATAACTATCAAGGTATCTTCTAAGTGCTGAGACACAAATTACAAACACAAAAGCTTGACTTATGTTAATGGCAGATAATACATGGAACATAACAAGTTATCACACATTTTGTAATATTTCCTGAGTTGGGAAATTATAGAAAAGTACTGAAAAAGGTGCTGCCTTAAGCTGCATTTGTTGACAAATAGATGGTGACACTCTTGTAAGAAGTGATGTGAACTTTCCCTTCTATTGCAGACACCTCTGGATTTTGGTGAAACCTGCTTGAGACTTCTGAATGTCTCCAAGGCTCTGATGGATCAGACACATTCAGATCTTTGTGAGGATGGCACCAGAGCGAAGGAAAAAGTTCTGCTTAGATAAAGTTAGGGTCTCTCTGATCTCTTGCAGAATGTTAACATTTTCATATTCCCTACCTCCTAGACCCTCAGTGACACCGACTGCCAATTCCCAATTCTGTGTTCATCCAAATATGCCTCCTGTGTTCTTTACTTGGGCTACTGCACCAGACAAAAGTCACATGGTTCTGCAAATTGGTGCCAGTTAATGTTTTTCTTTTCCAGCTTGAAAAACTTTCGTTTGCCCCGTATACTGTCTGTCTCTCTGTTCTTTGCATGACTGTTCTCTTCTGAATCTTTCAGTGTCCCCTTCAATGTGAGTACCTTAGAGACTCCTTTCCTGCTCTCCCTGTATAAGCCAGATCCCCTCCCCCAGGCCCTGTTCACTTATTTCAGGCCTTTTGCACTCTTTTTAATTGTTTATTTAGTGTTTGCCTAACTTCTTGTTTATCCCACAACTAATTTTTTTGTGTATAGGGACAACATCGGTCTTACTAATTAGAGTAGTGAGTGATTCCTGACACACAGTAGGCACTCAGGTGAAATTTTTGTATAAATAGTAAATTATGAGATTGCATTAGAAAAAAAAGCATGCCCTAATGAAAAGCACTGCTTTAAATAAATGTGGCTATAACCCAAGAGATATCCTTGCAGATGACAGTTTGCATATATCTTTCTTTTTCTTTTTCTTTTTTTACCCAACCCAGACAGTGTTTCATTTTATTAGATTTTTTTATTTAATTATAAAATTTGGAAAGCCTTAAAGATCATTTCAAAAAGAACCTATGCACCCCTATGTTCATGGCAGCATTATATAAAATAGCCAAGTGCTGGAAACAGCCTAAGTGCCCATCAGTAAATGAGTGGATCAAAAAATTGTGGTACATTTACTCAATGGAATAGTATGCAGCAGAAAGAAGGAACTCCTACTCTTCACGACAGCATGGATGGAACTGGAGAATATTATGCTAAGTAAGATAAGCCAGGTGGTAAAAAATACCATATGATCTCACCTATAAGTGGAACCTAATCAACAAAACAAAGAATCAAACAAAAGAGAACCAGAGACGTGGAAATAAAGAACAAAGACAGTGACCAGAGGGGTGGGAAGAGGGTAACAGGAAAGAGGAGGAAGGGTCAAGTCATGGAACATGTACAAAGGACCCATGGATAAGGACAATGGGGTGGAGATTGTCTTTGGGAGTGGGGGTTAGACAGGACAGGGGAGAGAAATTGGGGGGGGGATGGGGACACTGTAACTGAACAACAATAAAAAAATAAAATGTAGAAAGCCTTGATTGAGAAATAATAGGGAAGAGACTTAACAGAAACTAAAGAGTCTTTTTAGGAAAACAGTGATGGCTTTGTTCCAGCTATGATGAGCATCTGTCTTCTTGGCAAACTATGGTGAATCTTCAGGTACAGTACAATCCCAGATCTCTCCCACTCACCCACGCTTTGGACTGAGATTTGAGTGGTTAGAAGTTGAGAAAATGTGAAAAGAACCAAAATAAGAACACTGTCCATGAAAGCCAAGCTCAGAGACTGGTTCTCTTTTATTCTGTTGAGTACTTCAGGAGCAGGAAGAATCAAAGTTTAAGACATATCGTATGTTCATTTGACTTTTTTGGGCGGGGGCTCTGGAGTGGAGCTGTGCACCCCACTGCCCTTCCTCCACTCACAAATAGTCTGTGTAGCTGCATGTCCTGCATTTCCAAGCCTCCTCCACATCAACCCCTTCAGGCTCTCTGTAGTCCACCCAATGGGCTATATAGTGCTGCACTTTGTTTCTCAGCTCCTACTCTTGAAAGGATACAGTTTCTGAAACCAGCAAAGTGGCAGTTTCTTGATGGTTATACTCGGTTTTCAGAATATCAATGACTGGAAAGTCAGACAGTGTTAGAGACAAGGAGACCAGCTCCATGAGGTCACCCAAGGACATCACAGAGAAGTGTGAAAGAATACCGTCCCGGCCATCCCGCGGTATGCATCTCAGCTGCGGATGTTCAATAAACACGTGTAATACACAGAATTCTTCCATGATTCTGTGGGGATATAGAGAACATGGCCACTCCCTCCAGTGGGGAGCACACTGTTCCTTTACCCCGGTGGGTTTTTATTGAGAAAGTAGACTCAGTTTGTGGATTCACAGTCTGGCAGAAGGGATCAAAGGGCACAGGTAACTTACAAAGATGCTAACAGAATCCCTGTTGTGATTCCGGGCAGAGATTGGAGTTTTATCATATGAAAGGACTACATGGCTCAAAGGGCTAGTTTTGGTTTCCTGTCTGTGCCTTTAAATTCTAAGTTAATAACATCCTCCAGCAAACAGATCTCACAGGATCTTGCATATTCTATGCCCCTGGCCTGATTACCCGGGGGTCCACAGTCTCCAGTCTGAGCTGCCCCTTTGGCTGTTTGTTTAGCCCTGAGAAGGGCAGGAGACAGAGGCAGCCAGGAGACTTGGATTTAAGTACAAAGACTTAGGCTTAGATGGGGCAGGGGTTGATGTCAATCACCCCTTCCTTTCCACAGCCCCTTCATTTCCACAGTCTCGTGAGTCTCATTTCAGAGGCCTTTACATGGTCAGCACCTGTCTTAGGTCCATTCTCTATCCTAGAGAATTGTTACCCGTCATTGGTTAACTGATCAAACATTAAAGGCCAGACACAGAACAGGTAGCGTTCATGCCAGGGGAATAAGTTTTGTCTCCTTAGTGGCTCCTGATCCGGAGGTCTCTCTCTCAGCCTAAGTCACAGGGGGTCACAGCTTCCTGAGACCAGGCAGGGCAGTCCCCAACAGAGAAGCCTCTCTGCTGGGCATGCTTCAACACTGAAGGTCCCAGTGGCTTTTCTGGATGCAATTTTTTTGTGGTGGATTAGGCTAGCTGTGGTCACTCTCCCTTGTATCATGGCATCAAAATATATTTATATAGGCTAACTTGAAAACAGTCTTTTTTTTTCTTTCTGAGCTCCCAGAAGGAGCTTAGGACATCTGCATGTCTTGAGTTCAACCAGTTCTAGTTCCCCCTTGGCTGTAGAGTGCAGCTCATCAATCACTTCCCTCCACTTCTCCAAACACTGGAAATACTCTGATGCATCCTCTATCTGCAGAGTAGGAATCACTGATAGCGTATTCAGAAACTTAACTGCCCAAGCCTCTTCTTTACTGGTGATGGGGATAGTCACAGGATCATGAGCTTCTAGTTCTCTAGCTAGGTGGATGCTGGCACCAGTGTCCAAAACAGCTGCCTTCTCAGGTTCCAAGAAACCAGAAATCTCCTTCCCATATACCATTTGTTGTTCACACCAGTTCTGAGTAGATAAGTCAGTCATGCACAAATATTTAAGATGGAATCACTCCATGGGCTGATGAGACATCCAAATCTCTTTTTCACTTTGGTAAGCTTATGAGCCTGCCATTCTTCCCAGGGAGTTCAGAAGAAGGGCCAGGCTTACTAAAAGAAGCACTTGACACTTGAGTATCTTCCAGATCCAGAAACTGAGTTACTCAAGTTTGAAAATCCTGAGTCTTTTGCAGACACTGTCTCCTCTCTCCCAGTCTCTGCCATGGCACAGCTCTGGCCTCAGCCAGGCCCTGAGACTTCATTGATCTTTCTCCTCACAGGGAAAGTCAGAATGCTGAAATGACAAAGCTGACCAGTTCTTTACATTGTGGCCATTCCTCCTCTCTGTTCCACACTGTACAAACTGTAGCCCACCCCAGGTCCTAGGTAATGCTTGCTTCTCTCCAGAGGCAAATCATCCATGATTTCTTCATTATCCCAGTACCCTGGATGCAGTTATTTGATCCATCCCCTGCTCCTTGAGATACTCCTGTGAACTCTGGACTCCACTGAGCTTTGCCATAACCTCAGAACTGCTCCTGGACTCTACACCTGACCAGCAAGAGCAAGTTATGCAGCAGCCCTTCCCTTCCAGGCTTTGCACAAAACTTCTGGGAGACTAGGCTGCACCTTCCTTTCAAATAAACTTTTTACATGTAATTACATAGTTAAAGAGAGCCTGAATTCAGAACATAGAGCAGTTGCTAAACCATTTTAACAATGGTTCTGGACCTCCCTTTGCATGTGCACACAAGCAAAAGCTCTGTTGAAATGTGCTGTGAACACACCCAGTGCTGCCTGTGGTTCCCAGAGCACTGGCTGGTCCTGCATCACTTTCTAACCCATTTGAGAAACCATGTTGGGATAGAAGTGAGTGAGTGTGCATGTAAGGCTATTAAAAGAATTACCTTGAATGTGTTCTAATTTATATTAAAAAACAAGATAAAATAATTATGATTTTTTAAATAGTAAGGAATTACTTGCTACATACCTTGTAATCAATCAAGATACATCAGTGTGCCATGGCACATAATTTTTTTGTTGGTATTTTGAAAATTAGTCCCAGATCACTGGGTAGAGCATCATTGCTTATGCAACTTTCAGAGAAGAGGAAACTGCATGAGTTGAGAGTGCAAAATAGCAAGCCCTAGAATAAAGGAACCCATGGAAAGGATAATTGTGGTAAAGTGTCTACTGTTACATGTAAGACATTGCCTCTGATGTCCTCCCTCAATGATTAATATAAAATACTATTTATGTAAGGTGAACCATATAAGTGCAAATATTTGACATCTTGGGCCTAAAAAATGCAATTTCATATGGTTCAAACTAATTAATTTATTAATATGTTTTATGATTCATCTAAAATGCATTTGAAAATGAGCTATAAACACTTGTAAAAAGAATAGCAACATAATAATGGATTTTTTGTGTTTCTTTGTTTAAATTTTTTACTGTTGTTTGAGTACAGTTGTCTCAATTTTCCCCCCACCGCCCCCCACCCCAGCCATCCCCACCTCCCACCCTTGATCCTACCCCCATTTGGCTTTGTGCATGGGTCACCTTTATTCATGTTCCTTGACAGCCCTTTCCCCTAATCCATCCAATATCTCCTCCCACTGCCCCTCTGGTTACTGTCAGTTTGTTACTTATTTCCTTGTTTCTGCTTCTCTTTTGTTTGCTTGTTTGTTTTGTTGATTAGCTTCCACTTATAGGTGAGATCATATGGTATTTGTCTTTTGCCACCTGGCTTATTTCACTTAGCATAATGCTCTCCAGTTCCATCCATGCTGTTGTGAAGGGGAGGATCTCCTTGTTTCTTTCTGCAGCTTAGTATTCTGTTGTGTAAATGTACCACAGTTTTTTGATCCACTCAGTTACTGATGTTGTTTCTTTTAGTGTCTTCTTTCTCAGGGCAAGTTAACCAATCAATGAGCGGTTGGTCTTGATTGTCATCCTTATCCCAGCAGTGGGGATACTAGAGCCCAGGATCACTCTGGTCCATAAGAAGTCAATATAGAAGGAAGAACAAAATGCATCCAGAAAATAAAAGAGTTTATACACGCTAAATTATGCAGCCCTAACAGCTAAAGCACAATGGCTCCTT
Source organism: Tonatia bakeri (assembly GCA_004024845.1). NCBI lineage: Eukaryota > Metazoa > Chordata > Mammalia > Chiroptera > Phyllostomidae > Tonatia > Tonatia bakeri. Next base: position 141,670 of record PVIA01002328.1, on the reverse strand, counting down.
GCTGTTATGGTTTCTAATGTGGCTTGCCATACATGTATTTTTAAAAACCTCTTATCTTGCCCTGGCTGGTATGGTTCAGTAGATTGAGTGCTGGCCTGTGAATCAAAGGGTCACCATTTGGATTCCTAGTCAGGGCACATGCTTGGGTTGCAGGCCATGTCCCTAACAAGGAGTGCATGAGAGGCAACTGCACATTGATGTTTCTCTCCCTCTCTTTCTCCCTCCCTTCCCTTCTCAAAAATAAATGAATAAAATCTTTTTAAAAGGATTACACTATTAAAAATAAAAAATAAAACCTTTTTATCTTGAAAAATAATTTTATATTTATAGAAGAGTTTCAGTGTTAGGACAGAGTTCCCATAATAAATTCTCAGCTTCTCCTAATGTTAACAAGTTGCATAACCATGGGGCAACGATCAGACTAAGATAATACCCTGGTTCATTACTCTTAACTAATCTATAGACTTTTTCAGATTTTCCAGGTGTTTCCATTACTTTTTCTGTTCAAGGTAAAACCTAGAATACCACATTCCATTTAGCCTACATGTATTTTAATAATGGATGAGACATAAAAGTAAGAGGGAAAGCATTTCCCCCCCTCATATTCAGATATCATCACTCTTACTATTTTTGCATATTCTCTCCCTAATGCATTCAAATAAACATGCATCATACACACTGTAGGTTCAAACTGCACACCTATTTTTGTACTGTTTTCAACATTGAACAAATCATAAATATTATCCTGTTCTATTAATTAGTGTTTGAAATGTTTAAGTGTACATAGTTTTTATCACATGGATATAGTTTAAGTGAACATTACCAGATTACTGAATGCTTTTTCCATTTTTCTTCTTACAAATGACACTGATGATTTTAAGTGCACGTGGGCTCTGGGAAGCTTTCATATTTCTGTAGGCTGATCACAAGGAAGAATATACAATGTGAAGATCTACGGGTTTTCCCCCTTTTATTATAATTTCGAATTCAAGAGTAACAAATTTAAACTATACTGAATTCTGTAAAATTGAAAAAGAAAATCTCCCCCTGCTCTGGTAGACGTATTCCCTGAGGGCAGGAGAGTGGTGTGAGGTCACTGGCTTTAACCTGCACCAGTGTGAGTGAAATTACTAAGGATATTTCCAGTAACTGTGTAAAAATGAGCTTCAGTGTGAGCTTTTTATAAGTGTTCAAAGTTGCAGTGAGCTCTCAGGAGGAATATTCCAGCCACAATATCTTTTAAACAATATTTTATTTATTTTTAGAGAGGGGGGATGGAGAGAAACATCGATGTGAGAGAAACATTGATCCCACAATGTATGTGTGTGCCCTGACTGGGATTTGAACTGGTGACCCTTTGCTTTGTGGGATGATGCCCAACCAACTAAATCACACAAGTCAGCATGTTTAGCCCCATTATCCTTTGATTTGAACCAAGGGCGGCTTTGTTTGAGCATTTCCTGTGGTTGTATTGACTGTTTTTATTTTCAGGATTTTACTGCTCATTTGTCACTGAGGAATCAGTTTCATTACTAGATAACAGGCATCAACAATGGGGAAGAAGGATCCCCTGATTCTCCCTGCCTTTCAGACTAGATCATTTATCTGTACCCCGGACATTAAGTCCCACAGGGCCAAGCTCCTGACCTGCCACTGTTGTTGGCACTTCTGGCTCCCCAAACTCTCACCACAGCGGCTAGATGCTGAGAGAGAGAGAGAGCTCACTGTTGATGCTGGGGCTTACTACTACCAGGGAACAGAGCATGAATGATGGAAAAAGTGTGGCCTCTGAAGTTACGCCTGGATTCAAATCTTCACTGGTAGTATGCAATACCTATTAGGAACTCTGACTTTAAGCCAGTAACTGAGCCCTCTGAATTTAAGGTTGTCTACTGTGAAAATGAGAATGTTATACATGCTGTTGTATAATTTGAACAAGATGTGACAATGTCAGGCACAGTGCCTGACCCATAGTGTGCTGTCGGACAAAACTGGTTAAATGGAGGATAAATGGACTCATAGAGCAAGTTAAACACACTATGCTTTTGAATAGTGGTGTGGCCATTGGTAATAGAAAAAATACGAAATATCAGTGCAATTAGTTAAATGTCCTTTCATTTCCTCCCCAGGGTGGCAGACAACAAAAACCAATTCCAGCTAGCTAACATAAAAGGAATTTATTGACAGGACACTCAGGTCCTGAAATCTCAGAATTAAAGCAGCCGTCTTTGGATAGACTGGAATGGGTGACTTCAGGGACCTCAGAAGCATAAAACCATGGAGCTTGTCTCTAGAACACTGAATTTTTTTCACAATATTTGTGTTTTTGATCTTTAGTGACCTGCCATCAGATGAACCAGCTCTGGCCAGGAAGGCAGGGACAAGTGGTACAGGCCCGGCTGCTGGGGCCCCTCCTGTGTATCAGAGGCGATTCTCAGGGTGAGGGAAATGCTTGGAGCCAACAACTACATATATGTAGATTTTACAAATGGATGCATTCATTCCCGGTCTCTCTCCAGGAAACTATCACCATGAGAAAATAACATATTCATCATCTCTGAAAATTTCCTCATGCCCTTTGTATCCCCTCTGCCTGTCCCTCAGCAATCATTGATTTCCTTCTGTCACTACAGATTTACTTTGCACTTTTTAGAATTATATATAAATAGGATCATACAATATGTATTCTTTCTTATCTGACTTCTTTCACTTAGCATAATTATTTTGAGATTCATCCATGTTGTAGCATGTATCAGTACTTTATTCTTTTTTTATGGATGAATAATATTTCACTGTATGGATATAACACAGTTTGTTTATCCATTTACTTGTTCATGGACATTTGGGATGTTCCTAGTTTGGGGCTATTAAACCACAAACCTGCTATGAAAAGTCATGCACAAGTCTTTGTTTTAAGAAAATATGTTTTTATTTCTCTTGGGTAAAAACCTAGGAACAGAGTGGCTGGGTCATAGTATAGTTGTATATTTAACTTTTTCAGAAACTGTCAAACAGTTTTCCAGAGTGTTTATACCATTTTACATTGTTACCAGCAAAGTATGAGAGTCCCACTTGTTCCATATCCTTGGTTTGTACCCAGAACTATGTTTTTAAAAACTCCTAGTTTTCTTAAAAACTAAGAAGACTAACAACCTAATTTTTGAAAATGGGTAAAAGATTTCAACAGATAATTTGCCAAAGAGGATATAATCACTAGAGAAATGAATACTAAAACCACAATGGTGTGCTTATTCCAATGGCTGACATTAAAAAGGACCTAATAATTTTATATTATTATGATTTCCATTATACAGATGATAAAAATTAGTTTCATGGAAATAAGTAACCAGCTATGAAGTGGTAGAATCCAGGTAGAATTCAAATTTAAATTTGAATCCAGGTCTGCTAATCCCTGCTTAACCTCTGTGCTATTCCAGCAGCAGTCCTTTGAAGAAAACAAGGGAACTCACTCATTACCCAGGAATACAATTTCCATTTCCTTCCCAATGGTACAGCCTACCACCAGTCACAGTATATATCATAGAACTTCAAGTTTTGGCATCTATTTTGCCTAAAGAATAAAATTTATGTTTTTTCAACATCTAGCTTTGTCTAGATGCCTCTTAAAAAGAGTACTCAAAGTGCAGGATGCTCACCAAAGTTCATTGCTCCAACAAATATCTAGGCCTGTTTAACCATGATGACTAAGAAAAAGGTTTTCTTTTTTTCATTTTTATTTTTGGTTCAGACAGGTCTGAGTTTGAATCACAGATCTTTTATTTCTTAACTGTGTGATCCTGGACAATTGTTAAACACTTTGAACTTTGCTTTCTTTGTCTATAAAGTGGGAACAACACTGACCTTATAGTGTTTAAGGGGTTAGAGGGACTGATGTATATACAGTATTTACCACAATATCCTGTACTTAATACACTCTCAAACACTATTACCATATCACAAACAATAATATATATTCACACTAAGAATAGGTGTGCTCACAATTTACAATAGCCAAGTGCTGGAAGCAACCTAGATGCCCATCAGTAAATGAATGGATCAAAAAACTGTGGTACATTTACACAATGGAATTCTATGCAGCAGAAACAAAGAAGGAGTTCCTACCCTTTGCAACATCATGGATGCAATTGGAAAGCATTATGTTAAGCGAAATAAGCCAGGCAGTGAAAGATAAATACCATATGATTTCACCTTTAACAGGAACCTAAACAACAAAACAAAGAAACAAGCAAAATATAGTCAATGACACTGCACTAGAGGACAGGCAGAAAGTGACCAGAGGAGAGAGAAGAGGGAATTTCAGGGGAATTAAAGGGGAAGGGTTTACAGGAACAAAGTTAAAGGACACATGGATAAAAACTAGGGGGAGGGTGGTAATGGGAGGGAAGATGGGAGGGAGGTGGGTGGGCTTGATGGGGAGTAAAGGGGAGAAAACTGTACTTGAACAATCATTAAAATAAAAAAAAAGAAAAAAAAGAATAGGTGTGCTCAGCTTCTCACTCACTACAATGCCTAAATAAAATACTAAATCATTACTTGCTAATGTTTTGCATCTCTCTGGGGATTTGCTCCTTCATTGAAGAAATTATAATTCACCAACAAATGATGGGGCATTTAGGTCTATAAGAATTATTAATAAGTCAGTGAAATATTTACCCTTTAATTGTAAACATTAGAAACATTTTTTGAAGGAATATCTATGGTTGCTATTGAGCCATACCAGCTCAGTATCTGCATGGAGTTTTAGAGTTCAATTATTAGATATTCATGGCATAAAACAATCAGAGTAACTATAATACAGAGTCCCAGGGAGCACCATTCCTCATGCCAAGATGACTAAAGCCTGGCCATGGTTTTGTGTGGCTTATAAGCCTTATCAGGGACTCACACTTGGTATACTCCCTGCATCCTTTACCTGCTTTAACTCCACAAGCTCTTTTCCCAGAACCCTGGAAGTGCTACTTTTGCCACCAATGATGCATTTTCCTCTTATTGTTTTTTTTTTCTGAAACACAATCAGTGTTTTCAGTCAGTTCTTACATAGTGAAGCTTCCTCCAAGCACTTGGATGTATGATTATGAGGAGAGACAGCCAGTTTCTCCATGGGATGCCTCCAGCAACTTCCTCTTAGGTAGTCCAGTAATGAGCTGGCCCTGCAGAGAGAGCCAAAGTTCTACTGGTTGGCACAGTGTTGATACGCAAACTTCCCAGAAGATGGCCGCTGAGAATAGAAAGTTTCTCCACACAGGCAAGGCTGTGCCTTGTTTTCAGAGCAACCGGGACCAGGTATCACTGTCACTTCCCATCTATAAATATATGAGTGGCAGGGCACTAGAAGGTCTCTCTCCTGAAGAAGCACAATTTAAATCATCTCCAGCTGTGCCAGTGTAAGCAGGACATACTCAGCTGAAGCTATGGGACAGCCAGAGACTAGGCGTGTGCTAGGTATATCCTGTTCCTTGAGTCCAAATGTTGACAATTCATTGTGTGTCATCGTGGTGTTTAACCCTATCTCTTCTGCAACAGAAAAATAATACTCGTTCACTCATAATTCAACTAAAACACAAGCACACAGCACTTCAGAGTGGAGATACCTAAAGTCAGCTCCAAGGCCTGCAAGATATAGCTCATCTGATCCATTCATTCCTTTTTAAAAAATTGTGGTAAAATGCACATGAAATTCACCACTTTTTGCCATTTTTAACTGTACAGTTCAGTTCAGTGGTATTAAGTACAGTCATGTTGTGCAACCATCACCACCATCTATCTCCAGAATTCTTTTCATCTTGCAAAACAAAAATTCTGTACCCCTTAAATAATAACTCCCATTCCCACTCTTCACAGTCCCTGGTAAGCACCATTTTACTTTCTGTCTCTATAATTTGATTACTCTAGGTACTTAATGTAAGTGGAATCGTGCAACATTTGTCTTTTTGTCCTATTCATTTGCAAGGTACATTGATAGAATCAGAAGTCAGCCAGTCACTTTCCAGGATCCTTGGCAAGGAAATTCCTATAGAGTTGGGTGAATTCTGTTACCTATCTGGATGATATTAAACATTTGTGTGTCTGGATTTTTTCTGATTCCATGTTCACAAAGCAACCCTGTGATTACCGTATGGCTTCTTACAGCAGATGCAGTTCATTGCCTTCTGAGCACTCATCCCATCTTCTTTGTATTGTATAGCATTGTAGTACAGTTTGGGTGGTACTGATACCACTTAACTCTGGAGATCGGTGTTAAACCAGTTTTCACAAACCCATAATCTCTGTCACAGTGATTGATTCAGGGATGGATACTGACCTAGGCCTAAACCAATATTCTGGCTACTGTGATTAATTCATGGACAGATACTTATCTAATTTAGCTCACTTAAAGTGTAGTTTGGGACCTTTATTTGATGGTTGGCCAGAAAGAACCCTTTTTTCTTTTATTAAAGTTGAATAAAATAATACATGTCATATTATTGTTACCAACAACCATGAAAAGAAGTAGCCCTAGGGAGTGCCAATATGATGGAAAATAGAGCCAATATATTGAAGGAAATTTAATTCTTGGTGACAACCTTAAACTGCAGGATTTAGCCTTGCCTGGAGTATTTCCTACCACAAACATTTTGAGTTGTATGAGTCAATAGATTCTCTATTGTTTAACCAAATATGAGCTGGATTTTCTATTACTTGTTTTTGAGTGCATTCCAATGGATTCTCCATGAACATCTGTGTACAGGGCTAGGAAACAATGGTTACATGGACTTTATGTTCCCTTTGATACTAATTTCTCACTGTGAAAACAATATTTTGGCATTGTAGTTATATGCATTCGCTTGTTTCTTTAGCTTGTTTAATGTGAAACGTGGATTCATTCTCAGGATCCCGACAAACTTTCGTTTCTGATTTTGTCCTACTGGGACCCATGGTATACTTTCAAGGTAATGAGTAACATCCCATGACGACATCTTGGGAGACCTTAGTGATTATACATGATTTGCCTTGAAGGCTTTCCTTGAACTTGAGCTTCTGTTTCATCCCTTTGAATTTCTGTAGCCACTGGAAATTGTTTTGAAGATTAGTGATTGTTCTAAAATAACAACCAGCACCAGTCACACTATTAGCCACCTGGTCTCTGACATTTGGACTCGCAATCCTGGGAGCCTCCTAACTTAGGTCCTGTTGCATTCACTGGCGAGCAAAAGGTATCCAAGTTTTCTTCTGGTAATTTCTGAATGCTTTGCATGTGGCCATCATGGAAGCCATATGATCCAGCATGATGCCTAACATCAATATATAGGGCATTGACTCTGAAGCTAAGGGTCCCCTCTAGTGTTATTGCTGGCAGCTCTGACAAAGTTGGAAGATAAGCTGTTTGTGAAGGCTCAAACTTTTCTGACTTATTGAGAGGCCCTGGAACTTTCTGTGGCATAATTGTGTGTTCTCAGTAATTTTCCCCTTAAAGAAATTTATGGTTCATTCCTCCTTCTGCTGGCTCTGAGTAAAAATATATTATGCAGAATAGAAACAACACATTAGTAGTAGGGTTCTTTCTATATGGTGTGCTCATGAAAAAGGTGTGCTCTTTTTTATTAATCATTTTTTACTTTTCAATTACAGTTGACATATTATATTAGTTTTAGGTGTACACCCCAATGATTAGACATTATATAATTTACTAAGTAATCATACCAATAAATCTCATACCATTCTGACACCATACAGTTATTAGAATATTATTGACTATATTTTCTATGCTGTAAGTTACATCCCTGTGACTATTCTGTAACTGCCAATTTGTACTTTTTACTCCCCTCACCTTTTTCACTTGTCCTTCTAACTGACCTCTGTCTGGCACCCATCAAAATGTTCTCTGTATCTACGAGTCTGTTTCTGTTCTGCTTGTGTGTTTATTTTGTTTTTTTTTTAGATTAAATTGTTCATAGATATCTATTTGTTGCCATTTTATTGTTCATATTTTTATCTCATTTTATTTTTTTTTCTTAAACAAGACCTTTTAACATTTCATGTAATACTGATTTGGTAGTGATGAACTCCTTTACCTTTTCCTCATCTGAGAAGTTATTTGTATGTCCTTTGATTCTAAATGGTAGCTTTTCTGGATAAAGTAATCTTGGTTTTAGGCCCTTGCTTTTCATCACTATGGATATTTCTTCCCAATCTTTACTGGCCTGAAAAAGTTTTGTTGAGAAATCAGTTGACAGTCTTATGGGAGTTCCCTTGTAGGTAGGTAATTAACTGCTTTTCTCCTGTTTAAGAGTATCTCTTTATCTTTAACCTTTAGAATTTTAATTATGATGTATCTTGGTGTGGGCCTCTTTGAGGTCATCTCATTTGGGATTCTCTTCACTTCCTGGACTTGTATGTCTATTTTCTACACTAGGTAAGGGAAGTTTTCTGTCATTTTTTCAAATAGGTTTCCAATTTCTGAAGCATTTCTTTCTTAAAGGACACAAAATGCAAAAAGAAGATGCTAACAAAAGATTTAAATTATATAGAAAACCTGAGTTTTTATTGTTTTTAATTTTACCCTAGAAATTGAGGGCCCTCTAAATGCATGGAGAGTTGTGGATGAAATTATATTCAGCCATCCTTTGGGAAGTGTCCAGAGTCACTTATTCTATCACTTGTGGCTACATGTGGAGCTATTTTCCTTGTCAGCATCAAGAAAAGATGCACTTGGAATTCACTGTCTATAAACATTTAAATCTAGTCACTCTAAACTTATGTGGTCCTGTCTTCTATTTTCTCATTTCCAGTGATGGGATCATTTTTTAACGGAGTGTACTGTGTACACTGGCTAAATGGAGTGCCATGAAGGTCTTCAATAAATTGTAGGTGGATTTATGTGTTCTTCTCAAGGCCATGGTAGATTGGCTGAGTTGCAATGAAATGGGACATATTTATCCAGACAGTCCAGTGGGTGCTAGGTATTAGGAAAGGATTCATGAGTGGAATTTTTTTTTTCACCTTATAGACTTCCTATTATACATGGACAATTCTCTCTAGCATTCAATAGTCCACCACATTAAAGTGACACATTGTCTAATTGGTTACTTGGGAAAACTTCTTCATAGTAACCCAACTTAACCTTCTGCAAAATCACAGCAATGCACAGACTCTCAAAGTCAGCCCCACAGTTAAAACAGAAAACATTAAAACAATTCCAGATAGATGGACCTCGTTTATATGTTTATCATTTCTAAGAACAGATATTTCATACTCTCTCTTGCAACTCATGTTTCTCAGCATATATTATATCACCACCTCCTCTGGCCTTGTTAGAAGGAGGCGATGATTGTAAAGGAAATGTCAGCTTTTGCTGAACTTGGACACTTCTAGGGATGTCATTGGTTTTGTCAGTCCATTGTGACTTTCCATACTCCTTTATAAATAAACCTCCTGTGAGCTGTGCTTGTGAGAGAAATGGAAGATGAGTGGGAGTTAGGTTCTAAATCAAAAAGTAGTATCTTAAATTGGGGTCAGTGTGTTAGTAGAAGCAGTAGTGTTGGAAATTTTTGCTGAAATAAATTGAAATTTTGAAAGAAAGTTCAGAAAACTTGAAAGTTGTATATATTGAATATGCATATTGAAATGTTAAGAATTGTTCCATCTGCTGCCAAAAGCATTTACGTGAACTTAATTTCTAGCTAAAGTGATGACAGCGTGCATTGTTCCTCTTTGTCCCTTGACATAAAGTTTCTCTTCAGCTTTCTCTTTGGTATGGCTCATAACTAATGCGGGTGTTTGCTATCTTCATTGAACTTGTGTGTTCAGTTTATGCTGATCAAGCCAGTGATATAACCAGCCACACCATTCCACCAGTGACTGTTTCTGAAGTAAAACCAGAACAATTTTATTTTAAAAGTTTCTTTTCTCTTGTTTTCCTTTTCCACAGTTTGCTAAAATGGCTAGGTCAATGTCATTTGTGCACTAGAAGAGCTCCCAGTAGATAGTGTGAAGGACAAGGAAGGAGTAAAGAGGGAAAGAAAACAAGCAAACTCCTTTTTGTTGACAAAAATAATAATGATGTTTTGCTGCCCCCAAAGGTTTTTATATCTGTTTGCCCTTACCTAAAAACCTGTGTTCTGACAAGTTTCTGTGAAGGTCCTACTCAGTGTGAAGTAAAGGCCAACAACAGATCAAGTTCCAATGCATGGGATGGAATTGTCTCTTTCTCATAGAATCAGGTTATCTAATGAATCTGGACATTTGTTGGAGGTGTCTTAACACTGGAAGTAGTTTCATGCAAGGAGAAGCACTATTTTAAAGGGTCTCCTATGAATGTTTCACACAGGGAACTGTTTTCTTAGAGAAGTACTGAAAAAGTAATCTTCAAAGAGAAGAGGATATACACTGGCCCCTCTGCCTGGAATATCCTCCCCTTACTTGGCCACCTGCAAAATCCTAAACATCTGTTAAGCAAAGTACAAGTGTTTCTGACCTCTCTTTCTTGTATAGAATTGCCTTCCTTTGTTCCCCTAGAATATTTAGTTCTTAGTTTACTTAGTTCTTGTCTCTGTTATACACCTTTCAGAGTATAATGAGTAGCTGTTGACTTACCTTATGTCAGAAACTGGCTAATTGCTTCATAACCATCTAGGAAAATCTCCACTTTACAGATGAGGAAATGAGGTAGTGTGTGAAAAATGGTCAGTATCTAGCACAGAGTAAAAATGCAAACTATATTATTAGAAGTCACTAATATTATGTGTTTACATATTGACCTAATGTCTCTTGAGATTAGGGTGAATCTTATTATTCTTTGTAATTGTAGCACCTCACAGAGTGTTTGGGATCTATTTAGGTGCTTAATAAATTAATTAAAGATGTGAGTGATTGACCAGTTGATCTGAATCTTCTTTAAGTTTAGAGTACAGAAAAAGTGATTTATGTTAGATAGAAAGCAGAACTTTTTATCTTTTATACCTTACAAAAGATAAATATATGTTCATTGAAGAAACTTAGGACAATACAGAATGTATACTTTTCATAGTCTCTATCACCAAGAGACAGAAATTTTTTTCTAGTCTTTTCTCTATGCATTTTTACTGATATCATGTATCATTATATATATATACATATATATATACACACACACACACATATATATATATATAATGTGCTGCTTTTGTGCTATTCCAATATCATAAACATTTTCTATGCCATCAAAAACTTTTGGTAAACCTTACATCTAATTGACATATATAAATGTGTTTATTATATAAATTTACTTATCCATTCTTTCATGTTTAATATTTAGAATATAATTTTTCACTATGATAAATAATACTATAATGAACATCTTTGTGCTTATGTAAGTCTTTATACATCTCTGGTAAGTACTGTTGGTATAGGACTTTCTAGAAATGGAATTAGTGGTGAAAGTGTATCAATATTTTTAGGCTTCTGATACATACTGCCAGTTGGCAGCCAAGAGGGGTTATAACAATTTAAAACACACATTAGCTGTGTCTGAGCACACTCACCAACATTATTATTACCTTCTACCTCTTTATTAATTTTGTAGACCAAAAAAGACAGTAAGCCAGACTCAGAAGGCTACTTACTATACAATTTTGTTTATATTACATTCTGGAAAAGGAAAAAACATGGGGAAAACAGTTGAATCTGGATCTGGGCATGAGGAAAGGATTGACAGGAAAGGGATCTGAAGGAATTTTTGGAGGGGGTGATGGAAATATCTTATATCTTGATTTTGATGCTGTTTTCATGACAGTATATATTTGTCAAAAAGATTTGTCAAAACTCACATCTTTAATTAATTTATTAAGCACCTAAATAGATCCCAAACACTCTGTGAGGTGCTACAATTACAAAGAATAATAAGATTCACCCTAATCTCAAGAGACATTAGGTCAATATGTAAACACATAATATTAGTGACTTCTAATAATATAGTTTGCATTTTTACTCTGTGCTAGATACTGACCATTTTTCACACACTACCTCATTTCCTCATCTGTAAAGTGGAGATTTTCCTAGATGGTTATGAATATGCTTTCCTAGATGGTTATGAATATGCTTTTCAAGCATATTTGTCTATATGCTTGAAAACAGTGAATTTCACTGTATGTAAATTATATTTCAATAAACCTAACTTTTTAAAAAGTGCCTTGTGGTTAGCCATTTATAATCTTTCTTTGGAGAATTGTCTTTTTATCCCTCTGCAGAATTGTCTACTGAGTCTGAGAGGTTTTCTTGTTAATTTGCATGATCTTTGAATATTGTCTGTCATATTTGCTAAAGATATCCTAATTTTTAAAGTTTTTAGTAAATATTTCATGTATTTATTTGAGATAGCCAAATTTGTTGATATTTGCTTTAGTGGTTTCTTTAAAATTTTAGCAGAATTTCTTGATAAAAACTGTTAAAACACTTAAATGTTTCAATAAATTCTACCTCAATTTCTATAGTAAATTCACCACATGTGGTCTGGGTGGACTTTTACAATTAAAAGAAAACAATCCCTCTATACGTTGAGTGTAGTTTTTGACCTTCCTGAACAAAGTTCTTTGGGCCACTCCTGCCATCCTGGTTCTACTGGCACCACTGGGCTGAGTGATTGGAGCTCGCCTGTGGCCGAAAGCCCCATTCTTTCCCCTCAGTGGCAGCAGCAACAGTTTAAGCGCGGGGCCCTGCAAAGTAGTTTATAGCAGTAGAGATTGAATAAAACCTCAACCAATGGAAAACCTCATTTAACATTTCCCTCCATGCTCCAGTTTTTGGAAGTTCTGTTTTGTCTTGATTTGCTCCATAATGGGATTGAGGAGAAAAATATTATTACTTCTGTTGTACATTTCATTAAATATTTATTGAAGGCTTACTATGTGCCTGGCACTTTGCTAGGTGCTAGACAGGCAATGGTGAATAAGATGGACTCAGCTCCTATTTTCTTAGAACTTCCAGGCCAGCTGTGCAGACAGACAATGATGTCAAACAAGGATATAAAATAATCAGAATTTATGACAAGTGCTATGAAGCGAAGACACCTCAGTCCGAGTGGAGATGTGAGGAGTGGCAGGGCACCGTCTTCTCACTCTACTCAAAAGTTTTTTTGGCCTCAAGCTTCCAGTACATTTTCTCTTGTAAGAAGCCTTCAGTGGAAGAAAAATGTTTGCAAAACCACTGCCTTATGGAATTCTAAATAAATGTGAGGAAGTTGAGCGAGCTTGGGCAAGGCCAAGTTTTCTCATCTGTAAATTATAATGTTATCTATCCTAGGAGTTGCTGTGAGAATTAGCTAAAATAAATGTATAAGAGGCAGAAGAGATAGTGGCTGAAAACCGGAGACAGGCAGCCAGGGTTCAAATCCTGACTCCACTTAGTAGCTGCTGCTGTGTCAGGTAATTTACTTATTCTTTCTGTGCCTCAGTTTCTTCATGTAGAAAATGGGGATAGCAATAGTGCCTACCTCATTGGGTTGATTTGAGAATTAAATGAGAAAACAAAATATATATATATATGTGGTTTTTAAAACAGTGCATGGTAAGTGTTCAGTTGGGGCGGGCTTCTGCCATTGTCATCATTGTCATCACAGAGTGCAGGTCCCAACATGAACACAGAGGGAATTGTAACTGTGTGGTCAGATTACCCTGGAACAGCCTGGCCCTGGGACTATGAGAAATAGGCACATGGCATAAAGGCAGAATGTGAGCAGCACAGTGGCAATAGATTCTCTGTGTAAAAGGGGTCAGGGGTCTGATCCTAGTTCTAGCCCCATTTCCCTTTCCCTGCTTTGCTGGGGAAAATGACCTTGACAGAGGGAGAACTGCACTTGGAGTTGATGGAACAGCCTTGGCTGCAGCCCAGCTCCACCACCCAGCCCAGAGGAGAGCCCTCTGATGTCTCTTGAATGATTTAGTTTTATTGCCTATTGTCTCTCTGTCCAAATTGCCTTCAGGATAAATGTCCCAGCTGGAACCCATATAGAGGACACTAGCTTCCAAGCATTTCACTGGATGCTGATACTATCCCCTTATATGAAACATCCTTCAAACTGACCATTAATGGAGGCTGTATTTTGCACCTTATGAACACAAAATTACACTGCATTAGAAGTTCTGCACCTTGGTTTAGGCATTGAGTTCGATGAGAGGTCCAGGCTGGGTGCTTTCCTGCTGGGTGTAATACCCAATTTATTTTCATTTACATTAACTTCTCTACATCACTGACCACACGAGGCATTAAACTGTTAAATGGCAGCAATTCCCAATTGCTTGACACAGACAGAAACGTTTAATGAATAATAATAAAAAAGGAGTCTATGGATGACATCGACACGCAAAATTGTGAGAGCGTGTTAATCAGCACTTCTCATTGGCAAGAGCTCCACAAATTCCTTCTCTCCCTCCTTCCTCCCTCCCTCCTTCTCTATCCTCCTAAGTTTGTTTTGAAAATACAAAGCAAATACACTTAATTGGAACAAAAGAGAGTAGTGTAGCATTAGTAACACAGCCAATAAAATGCAGAGATGTGAAAGCCTTTCTCTGGAGGATTCCAAGGTGCAAATTTCTTTTAAAAGCCTGTTTTCCTTAAGCTCATGGATGGAGCAGTTTGGCTGCTAGTATGAAAGGGGTTTTAATTTATGAATTCCCTCTCAGTATGAATTACATCGACCTTAGGTCCTGTGGCCTCACTGGCCTGTTAGAATGGGAGTCAGCTTAGGAAAAAGGAAGGTCAGAACCTCATCCCCAAGCTTGTGGGAACGTTGGGGGTCACCTTGAGCAACAGTGGAATCTTAAAGCCTTCCTCAAAAGTGATGGGTCTTCCCCCACAGTTTTACACTCACCTCCTAATATCATGGTGTGCAGTGGGTAAAAGAGATTTGTTGTTAAGAGAGTTCTAGGTAGGAATCCAAGTTCTGCCCCGCATGAGCAGTGTAACTGGGCAAAGTGGCTCTAACTTCTCCAAATCCTCAAATTCCTTATTTACAAAATGGGCAACAATGATTTGTCATCCATGTTTGTTCGTAACTCTGAGAGCAGAAGCTCAAGTCTGTAAAAATATGCATAGAAAAGAGACTGGGAGGAGAGACAACAGAATGCCAACAATAGCTGTTTATTTTTCTTCTTTCTTGAACATTTTAACTTTCTATATAGGTAAGCATTATCTTTCGATAGGAAAATTATGAGTTACAAAGGCACATTTTTTTTGTCCATGCTCACACAGATTATAATTATTGAAATTCCTTTTCCTCTGCCCCATGCAATTCACTTTTCTCTATTCCTCTTTTGAAAGGAAAACTTATGGGGTATATTAGTTTCCAATTGCTTCTGAAACAAATTACCTGGCAAACTTAGTGGCTTAAAACAACACAAAGTTATTTTCCTACAGTTCTGCAAATAGAAATGTGCAATGAATCTTGCAGGGCTGAAATTGAAGCACGAGCAGGGCTGGCTCTTCTAGAGGCTATGAAAGGAGAATCAGCTTGCTGGGCTTTTTCCGGCTTCCAGTGGCTGCCAGTGTTCCTTGCCTTGTGTGTCCTTCCTTCATCCTCAAGCTTGTCACTCTGGTCTCTGCTTCTGTCATCCCACCAACTTCTCCCCTTGTAAGGGCCCTCATAATAACATCAGACATACCTGCATAATCCAGCATAATCTCCCATCTCAAAACCGTCATTCACATTTGCAGAGTCCTTTTTGCCATATTTGATAACCATGCACATCTTTTAGTGGAGGATGGGAGTGGTGTGAGAGTGAGACTGCACCACTCAGTCTAACACAAGGGACTATGTGACAGGTGCAAGAGTAAATAAACACACCAACAAAGTTCCTGATAATGTGAAATAAGAAACTGAGTCCTTTACACAGAGTGCTGTTGGATTCTTACATGCTGTACCTGTACCAGACCAAGTGCCCTGGAAGGAACTACAAGGCGTTTGGGTCTGGCGTGAATGTAGAAGCTGATGTAGCTTATTAAAGAAAAAGCAGAATCATGGCACAGAACCTGAAAACTGTCAAGCCCTTCCTCCCACAATCTCTACAAGGCCAGAAATTCAGTCTAAAATTATTGTTATTATTATTTCTTTGAAATGTCAGTTTTCACAGTTAAAAGGCACCAGAGAGACCCGTGTCAGGATTTCCTGTTTCAAAAGCAGCCTGTTTTCTCCAGGTTGATACTAAGATGTGCCAAGAATGATTTTTTTTAAAGCAAAAAGATTTAAATTGTTATTTTTTGTTGAAAAATGCCACAGGTTATTAAACTAACATCAGGAATGGGTATAATCAGATCTCATCTATTATTAATGAGGTTCTGCCTTAATGTGATCATTATAGGTATGTGCCTTACACCTAGACGCTATCATCTAACATAATAACAACCTGAAATAATGAGTTGCCAGCATGATATTTTTCTTCTGTGAAGGGTTATACCTATAGGGTTGCTTTTTCCTTTTCTTATAACAACACCAATAACAATAAACTGTAACATTTTAGATAGAGACAGGTGTAAGTTTTATTTGTAACATAACAGTTACTGCTTAACATCTTTATAGTTAAGATCTTCTACAGAGCCAACCCAAAAATGTTTTGAGAACCATTATTATTACTACCTGTAATGATGGTCCCAGAGCTAGAAAAACTCACATCACTTTCTATAACAAACATCTACTGTGTGTGTGTGTGTGTGTGAGAGAGAGAGAGAGAGAGAGAGAGAGAGAGAGAGAGAGAGAGAGAGAGAGAGAGAAATAGAGAGAAAGTCAATACATGATTGTGTTTATAGGTCAATTTACTGAAATATTTAAAAATACTTTTTTTTCTCATACACAAGCCTTTTCACTGCAATCCCTTTCCTTCTCTAAGGGACAGGCTCCAAAAAGAGATAAACTGAGCCGTTGTGAACAGAGGCAGAGACAGACCACATCCTGAAGGGTTTAGCTTCCTTTGTAGCAGGTTGTTGCAGGTAGTTGTGCTGGGGCTTGCTCACAAATTCCTGTTTAATCCTTAACGCAGTTGGATTCTGTGGGTGCAGTTATCTAGAAACCAGATTAGACCAATTTAACTCTCAGAAACTACAGTGGAAGAGACCCAAGTGTCTGAGCAATGGACACCTTCATCTCTCACGCGGATATTCTACTATTCCACCATTCCCTCTCTGTGCTGCTGTACTCCACTTCCTCACAATCTACTCCCTTCTAGCTCTGCAGTCTGATTTTGCCCTTCAGGCTGGTTTATGGGCAGCCTCCAGGGTCTCTCCAAACCGCTCGTCAGACTTGGTCTCTCTGGAACATTAGTGCTGTTACCAGTCATGGTGTCTGGAGGCTCTTCTCCGGCTTCTTCAGCTCCCGCTTTCCCGGGTTTCCCTCACCTGTCTTCCCTCACCTGTCTTCCCTCACCTGTCTTCCCATGGTGCTCAGCGGGCTCCTGTGCCTCCATCCACTCCTGAAACATCGTCATCCTGCAGGCCTTTTTGTGTCCAGCTTCCATGATCAGATCTTTACTGATAACTCCTAAGCCTATATCTCTAGCCCCATCCCTGCTAATGAGATTCAGACTTGAATTTTCACCCACACACCAGATGGCTCCATAGGAATGTTCCAGGAGCCTCTCAAATTGACCAAGTCCAGTTTTGCTTATGAGCTTCCATTCTTCATCTTCTATTCATCTACTCTGTTCTTATTGATCATCTTGTTTAAAGGCCTCACCTTCTTCCAAATCCTTCAGTCTGGAAACATGTCTTCCTCCACTAGGGTCTTTAATTTGTACGTTTCCCACTTTCATTTTTTGACAAGGGGACATGTATCTTTCTTACTCCTTTTCCTGCTCTATTGCCTGGAAGATTACAGTAACCTTGAAATTGATCTCTCTGCCTCCATCCAGACATTGTGTTGGTGCTAGAGCTAACTTGTTCAAACACGGGTGGATTCCTGATAGTGCTGGCAGTGCTACTTCACAGAGTAGTTGCTCAGCAAATGCTGGTTTATTATTTGTAGGGAACCACTTCGAGAGATGTAGAAATGTAGCTCAGCACCCACATGGAAAACCAGTGGGGGGTGAGTCGACACACAGGATCACACCCGTGAAGAAGTTCTTCTGTGGGAAATCAGGCCTGCATTATACTTAGGCTGCTTTGTGACTTACTATTGCTAAAACTCTCTCACTGTGAGTTCAGGCAGCAACCCTTTGCTGCATATCTTTAAAGTAACTTCCTGAAGTTCGTGCTAATTCTCCCAAGGACTGAAGTGTAACCAGACCTATTACTCTTACTGTTCCCTTGCATTTGCAACATTATTTCCTTATAAGAAACAATCAGTAACATCCCTTCTGTTGTTATCTGTAAAAAGTAACTACCTAAAGCAAACCTAAGTATAATGAATGAAAACCTTCTTTGATGTATGCTATTAGAAAGCCAATAAAAGCATGTCAGGGAAAGGGTCAGGGTGCTCACCCCTTGAGAGAGTAGCTGTTCTGTCCCTCTTCCTCCACAGGACTGGGTAGTCCGTGTGAATGTCTTGTCTCATCCATAACACCACGGACACTGCAGGCCAGTGTCCATGTCAATTATTCTTTAGCTTCGTTAACTTTATATGGTCAATTGAAAGGTTTGGACAAGATACCTCTAAAATCCAGCCTCGGTATGATATTTTATATGCCCCTAAGAAATAGAGGATAGGTTTCCATTTGACTTTTGCCTGAAAATCTTATCACTGGGCCCAAGTATAAATCATGATTCCAACATTTGAGGCTCATTTTTACTCTGAAACTTTCTCTTCTCCATGGATTTAGCCAATGTCAGTATATCTAAATCTCTCAAATCAATAATGCTCAGAGTATACTCTATATTCTGCTGAGAAAGAGGACAGTGGGCCATTTTCTATAGGGTGGATGATCTGAAATAACTTCATCTATAAAATAAGGACAATTAATTAGGGAATGCTAAGTCCATTCTTTCTCCTTCTAAAAATAAAGTGTCTCTTTGGAAACTTATTGATATGCTGAATTTGGAGATTTAAAATTATTCATGTGATAGAATGACACACTTTCATATGTATATTTTCTATGGTTTTCTTTGAATGATGATCTCTGACAAGCAGGGTGATTATTAAAGCTACTGGCCTCCAAAATCCACCCCTGCAATTTGATGAGGTGATACTTCCCACAGGAGAGTGGCTAGGTTGTATAGCACACCCATCACTGGGAGACGTGGATTCCACCAATGGGCGACTTTGACTCAAAAGCTCCTCATCAGTCTTGATGAACTTTTCTTAGAACTTCACTGCATTTCCAAGTGCTCCCACCCAATCTTCCTTCTTTCCCTTTCCCTTTCACTTAGGGTCAGACCTGCGTGAGAGTCTGACTGCTTACCCAGCTCCTTCCCATTTTCTCACACAGGCATTTTCCCTAATAAAGTTCTTCTATGTCCTAGCTACTGCTTCTTGATTGACCTGGACTCATATACAGTCTATGTTTGGTATCATTAAAAATTCACCTTTATCCATGGAAGAAAATGGAACAATTGGTCTTATTTCAACATCATCTGTATAACTGCAACCTGTCCCGCAGATTCTTTTTTCCATAGTAATGGCACTTACCTTTTTCTTTAAAAATTGTATCCTCAAATTAAAAAGAAATATATAATATTTGTAAAACATATACCTATATAAAAAGGAGATAAAATTATCCATAATCTCTTCATTCCCAAGATACCACTGCTTTTGGGTCTTTTTTACAGTACACATAAAATCTCATGTAACAATAATAAGTAGAAGTTGATACCTATGGCAGTTTAGTGGAAGAGTTGGCAGACTTTTTCTGTAAAAGGCCAGATTAGTGAATATTTTCAACTTTCTTGGCCGTACAGACTCTACTAAAGCTTTTCAACTCTGGCTGATAGGGTGAAAGTAGGCAGAGACAATAAGTAAAAGAGAATGTGTTTGTATTCTAATAAAATTTTATTTAAAAATCAGGTGGGGCCTGGATTTGGTCTTGGACCCATAGTTTGCTGACCCATGATTTAGTGAAAAGATCTCGGAAGACCTAACCTGTGGCTGAATGAGGATTTTCAGATCCTATTGAAAGTGACCCACTGGAACCTGTAGAAATCAGCCCGGAGCTTTTGCAATGTGGCCGCTGGAAGACAGGGCCCTAGCTATCAGTGTCTTGGTGAGAGCGCACCACTGCAGATGTGGCTAGCTTACCTCTGTCAGGGCATAAGGGTGGACAAATTTCTCCTTCTTCCCTTCTAGGTTCTTTGGTTGGTCTGATAATTAGCTTGACATCAGAAAGGTTAATAGGAGAAAACACAAATTTAATTTTCTATATACAGGAGCCTCAAAGAGATGAGACCAGAGGACAAGTGAGATATTTGAGGTTTACATGCCATATTGAGCTAGGAAATGAGTTTGGGGCCTGGACTTCCAAGGGAAGAAGGGTAATTCCCAGGACAATGGGAAGAACAGATAGATGATTGGTAACTAGAAGTTTGGCCTGCCTTAGAGATAGGTCTTTGTGATAAAAAGGTATCTTTGGTAATAACTCCTTTTCTGGTACAGGTTCCATATCTAAATTCTTTTAGGTAGTTAAGAGAGATGTAAAAGTTTTTACTGAGTCAGTTGTTTTTATTTTCTTGATTGTCTTTAACTCAAAATAATGCTGATGCCAAAGTGGCGTATTTTCAGGTGGCATGTCCTTCTCCTCCTCCCCAAGCCACAGGTGGCAGTCATTGGATGTGTGACAGCCTCCTGTTTGGATAGAACTTTCTCAGAAGGACTAACCATGACTTAAAGTGGAAAGAAGAACAGCCAAGCTGACAGCTATGCTGTGGTCTTTTGCTGTTGTCAGGCATGAGTTAAACAGGTTTCAAAACCCTTCCTAATGTGCTTTTCTCATTTAATTTTGTGGCTGCATAAACTTTCATAGCAAATAATGAGTCAGGGCTGAAGCCCAAATGTTATGGACTCTTTATGGATCTGCAGAGTTGCTGTGCATTCTAATGGCCTGCTTAACCAGGCACTGGCTGGGCCCAGGAAGCTTGTTTTGGCTTGGAGAGGAATTTTGCAGAATGTGAGCGGAGCCCACCAGAGAGCTCCTTGGCCTCACTACCACTCTCTCCTCTCCACAGAAAGTGTTTTTCCCAAAGTCTTGACAGCTGGTTCTCTTGGGTTAGAGTGAATTTGTCCCTCAGCTAGAATTCTGATTGTGTCTGTTTTGATTTGAGTGTTGAAGGATAAATTCTTACCTAGGAGTCCTGTTTTCAACATCTACACTTGATACTCCTATTTGTTCATGGAAATCAACATTGACTACCTATTCTCCAGCCCATCTGCTGGGATGGCACTGTGCCTGGTTCCTGGCTGGGTGTGCGTGCTCTGCAGCACTGGGTTTTCAGTGCCCTGTGTTTGGATGGATGGTTGTGAGAGGTGGGAAAGGGAGTGGGCTTGGAAAGAGAAGGGTTGCAGGAAGCTGCTCTTTCATGCATTGCCCCCAGTTGCAGATTCCTAGCCCCTTATGTCAGCAGATCCTGCACTTTCAGAGACAATCTTGATCATCTAAAAGTCAAGTCCTTCAGAAAACCTGGGCATTGGAATTGCTTGTTCACACGGAAGATAATAAGTGTTGGGATCTGGTTTCAGTGCTCTTTCCAGAGCAGTCATCACTCAAGATAAGACAGAGTAGAGGGAAAAAAGCAGATTACAAAATGCTAACGCATAGTGTTACCCCATTAATGTAAAAAGTGTGTGTGTGTGCGCACCTGTTAGTATTTCCAGAGGTAGGTGGTGGAATTATAGGTAATTTTCATTTTTTTGTCTGCTTTTACATTTTTTCTATAATAGATATATGGATGATAGAAAAGCAAAGCAAAACAAAAATAGCTGCAGAATATTAGGTGTAAGAAAAGACTTCACTGAGAGACCTAACCTTTGGCTGAGAAAGAATTTCTAAGTCCTCTATAAAATGCAATCTATTGGTGCTGGTGAAGTTCAAGCTGAGACTTCAGGACATAAGGCAAATGATCTAAAAACAGAGGAGATGATGCAGAGGCTGGCACAGAGGAACATGCAACATTGATTCTGAAGGTACTGGGGTGGACAGGACTAGGAGCAGAGCCAGACCTTTGCGGGACATTCACTGTTGGTGTCACTTTCCCTGAGATGGCTTCAATTGCTCCCAACCATGCCCATGCCCAGCCTTCCCTAGAAGAATTGATTGTTACTTTCCTGAGTCCAAAGAAGCCTTTTATAGGCTGCTTTCTTGAAGTAGTGTTTCCATTGTAGGTGGGATTGACTGACACATTCCAGTCCCTCTCTCCAGCAGATGCATGGGTTCTTTGATGGAAGGAATCACCTCCTAGGGCTTAGAAGAGAGCCTGTTTCATGGTGGAAGCTCAAATTAAATCTCTCACCCAAGGATAGAAAACTTTATTCATTTTTATTTTATTGCTTTAATTTGTTTTGATTATTTCTTTGTGATAATAGATATAAAACTTATCATCTCAACCACTTTTTAAGTAAACAGTTTTGTGTGACTGAGTGCATTCACACTGTTGTTCAGCCACCACCACCACCCGCCTCCAGAACTCCTCATCTTCCCCAACTGAAACTCCATGCTCACTAAACAGTCATTCTCCATTCTTGCCTCCACTTAGCCGCTGGCAACCACCATTCTGCTTTCTGTTTCTATGAGTCTGACTATTCTAGATACTGCATATAAATGGACTCATAAAAAACTTGTCCTTTTCTGACTGGTTGTTTCACTTTGCATGATGTCTTCAAGGCTTATTCATGTTATAGAATATGTCAGCATTTCCTCCCTTTTAAAGGCTGAATAATACTCCATTGTATGAATAAACCACATTTTGTTTGTTCATTTAACTGTTGATGGACACATGAGATGCTCCCACATTTTGGCTATTGTGAATACTACTGCTATAAACATGGGTGTACAAATCTCTATTCAAGTGGCTGCTTTTACTTCTTTAGGGTATATCCCTAGAAGTGGAATTGCTCAGATAACTGTACTTAAAGTATGGCTGTAGCCTGGCATGAGGTGGAAGCAAGATGTAAAAGAGGTCATAGCCGTAGTGGTTAGAGTCCAAATGTAGTTGGAGAACTAACTATCCCAGATTTACCTACTGAATCAGCATCTTTCTGGGAACTGGGCTAGGAATTTGTATTTTTAATAAGATTTCCAGGTATTTTTGATGGCCAGTAAGGTTTGGGGATCACAGAACTCTATGATTTTCAAAGTCTTTTCCCACTCTACTACTGGCTAAATAACTGTTACCCCATCTACTTATGGGGTTTCTATGAAATACACAGATATTTTCCTTGCAGATACAAAATAGAATTTGAAGAGTAACTCACTATCTAATTTTCACAAAAGGAGTCAGAATGGTAAACAAACTTGTACCTATTAATGGGTTATTTTTCTCCGTGAGGGGAAACAAAACTCTTAAAACTATAACTTAAGTGCTTTGCTGTCACTATCTTCACCCTGCAACTTTGCTGTTGATTTTATCAGTATTACATGCAGATTTACAGTAATACTAGCTACCATTTTGGGTAGAAAAGAATATTCCTGGTACTCTTTTGGAAATACTGCATTTAATTTCCCCTACATCTTGCAAGGCAAGATCACCTTCCATTTTACAAAGGCAGACACTAAGGCATCAAGGCCTTAAGCACTTACCTGAAGTCACATGATAATATGTACCTGTTTGTCTATATGCATGATATACTGAAATTTACTTCTAAAGGGAATCCAATCCAGTGCTCCCATTTTCCAGACTCATGTAGAAACTGAGAGGTGAAATGTCTAGCAGAAGACCCACAGTAGACAACACTGGGGTCAGAAGCTCTCTACTGTATCTGTAGAGACTGATTCCCTTGAAATTATTTCATGTTTCCTCCCAGATAGGCCGTGACTTTGTTATAGGTATAACCTCATTGCATACCTTAGTCCCACTGGGCCTAGGATGGTGCTACGCACATAACAGGGGGTGGCTGAGTGAATGGGAGGGGTAGTACAAATGAGAAAAAGAAACATGACACGCAGAATGACTCCCCTTACACATAATTTGTAGCTACAAAGAGTTGTTCTTATCAGTTTGCTGTGTAGTGGGAAAAGTACATAGGATTTAGAGACCAGAAAGACGTGGGTTTTAAGCCCATTTTACTGTTTTACTACTGAAGGGGATCAGAATTTGCCATCCCCTGAATGGACTACTTTGAAATAAGAATTATTTTGCGTCAAAGACCACTGAGAATGAATAGATGCAGGAAGACTTCTCAGCCTTCTCCTTAACTGCCTAAAGGCAGGACACAGATCCCCATTTGTAAAAGAATTTCCCTGTATCAGGAAGAGGAGAGCCTTATTATTACCACAGATGGAGAGTTGAAGTTGAGACAAGTTTACGTAATAGACCTTGCTAAATAATCCTTCTCTTCCTTTAGTTCTATCATATATTTCCTAACCACTTCCCCATAATTTATTGTTTCATGAAACCCTAAATCCTCTGTTCTTTGTTAAAATGGTTTATAAGTCCCAGAATCTGACCTATTCTTTGAGTATTATTTCTTTTCTGTGGACTCCTGTGCATGTAAATATTAGTAAAAATTGTCCCCCTTTCTTTTCTGTTAATTTAGGATTTGTTAGTTTAATTTGCAAGTCTCCATATACTCTGCATAAGAGGATTGAGGACATATTATTCTTCCCTGACACTACATAGAGATTTTGCACAAATGGTTAAACACTCAGCCTCAGTTTCTGAATCTCTAAAACAAATAGATTAACAACTGCTTTAAAGGAGTATTAGAAATAGAAAGTAAAAGCACCCTTCACAGAACCTGGCCTCTAACCCACTCCTAGGAAGAAGCACACCAATCTCAAAGAGAAGTCTGGTTCACCAGCTGCAGGGGGATGCATCGTAGAAGCAACTGGGCAACCAGAGATTGAAGTTAGGGTCAAGCTTTTGGCCCAGAAAATGTCTCTGTTTATATGAAAGCAATAGAAGGGTCCAGTTATACACCCATGTTCATAGTGGCACTGTCTACAGTAGCCAAAAGGTGGAACAACTCAGGTGTCCATCAACAAATGAGTGGATAAACAAATGTGGTGTATACATATAATGGAATATTTATTCAGCCTTAGAAAGGAAGATAATTCTGACATATGCTACATCATAGATGAACCTTGAAGACAACATGCTAAGTGAAATGAGTCAGTCACAAAAGACAAATACTGTTTGGCCAAGATGGAGGTGTAGGTAGATACACTGTGCCTCCTTGCACAACCAAAAGAAGGATGACAACAAATTTAAAATCAGAAAGTAACCAGAACTGCTAGAAAATCAAACTGTATGGAAGTCCAACAATCAAGGAATTAAAGAAGAAACATTCATCCAGACTGGTAGGAAGAGTGCAGATGGGCAGCTGGGGTGAGAGGACTCAAAGTGAGGAGGTGGCTGGAGGATCAGATGAGGTGGTAGCTCGAGAACCAGGTGGTCCCACATTTGCATGCAGATAAACTAGAAGGAACAACTCGGGAGTGAGACAGACCATGCAACTCAGGGTTCCAGTGTGGGGAAAGAAAGCCTCAAAACCTCTGATTATAAAAACATATGGGGGTTGAGGCAGCAGGAGAAACTCCCAGTCTCACAGGAGAGTTTGTTAGAGAGACACACAGGGTCCTAGAATGTACACAAACCCACCCACCTGGGAATCAGCACTAGAAGGGCCCAATTTGCTTGTGGGTAGAGGAGGTAGTGACTGAGAGCTGGCCAAGTGCCAAGCAAATGGCATTGTTCCCTCTCAGACCCCTCCCCCACACACAGCTTCACAACACAGCAATGTGGGTTGTCCTGCCCTGGCGAATACCTAAGGCTCCTCCCTTTACAATGTAACAGGTTCACCGAGACAAAAAAAAAAAAAATATGGCCCAAATGAAAGAACAGGTCAAAACTCTAGAAAAACAACTAAGCAACCAAGAGATAGTCAACCTATCAGATGCAGAGTTCAAAACACTAGTAATCAGGATGCTCACAGAAATGGTTGAGTATGTTCACAAAATAGAGGAAGAAGTGAAGGCTGTGAAAAGTGAAATAAAGGAAAATTTACAGCAAACCAACAGTGAAGGGAAGGAAAACAGGACTCAAATCAACGATATGGACCAGAAGAATGAAATGAACATTCAACCAGAACAGAATGAAGAAACAAGAATTCAGAAAAATAAGGAGAGGCTTAGGAACCTCTGGGACATCTTTAAATGTTCCAACATCCAAATCATAGGGATGCTAGAAGGAGAAGAGGAAGAGTAAGAAATTGAAAACTTATTTGAAAACATAATGAAGGAGAACTTCCCCAATCTAGTGAAGGAAATAGACTTCCAGGAAGTCCAAGAAGCTCACAGAGTCCCAAAGAAGTGGGACCCAAGGAAGCACACACTAAGGCACATCATAATTACATTACCTAAGATTAAAGAGGAGAGAATCTTTTTTTAAAAAATTTTTTTTTATTTAAATGAATGTTCAAGTACAGTTTTCTCCCCCTTACTCCCAATCAAGCCCTCCAGCCCCCCCTCCCTACCTCCCTCCCATTACCACCCTCCCCCTAGCTTTTATCCATGTGTCCTTTAACTTTGATCCTATAAACCCCTCCCCCTCTCCCCCAAAATCCCTCTTTTCTCTAAGAGGAGAGAATCGTAAAAGCAGCAAGAGAAAAGGAGACAATTACCTACAAAGGAGTTACTATAAGACTATCAGCTCATTTCTCAAAAGAAATCTTACAGGCAAGAAGGAGCTGAAAAGAAGTGTTTAAAGTCATGAAAGGCAAGGACCTACATCCAATATTACTCTATCCAACAACACTATCATTTAGAATGAGAGGGGAGATAAGTGCTTCCCAGATGATGTGGGCCCCATAAGCCGGGGTCTGCATCATTATGGATGAAATATGAGACAAATTCACATGGACTACCGAGTCCTGTGGAGGAAAAGGGACGACATGGCTTTTCTCTCAAGGGGAGCAAATGACTTGGCCCTTGCTCCAACGAGCTTTTATTGTCTTACTGAGCATATTACAAGAAGGTCCTCATTAACTATGCACAGGCTTGCTTTAGGTGGTTACCTTATATAGAAAACAAAGGAGAGGATGCTGGTAATCACATCACAGAAGAGGGATATTTGCAAATGAAAAGGCAAAAGTAGTTGAACGGGTTACACTCATCCTTGGAAGGTTTAGCATGGATTTTAGGAAGTTGCTTTGCAGTAAATGTCCTCAATTGAGCATGAGGGAGTTTTAGCGAAAAGCAAGACTCATAGTGGCCTAGGTACATTGCAGGCCTGATTTCCCCCTGGAAAACTTATCTGTGGGCGTGGGTCCTGTGGATCTCCGAGTGAGAGCTGGGCCCACACCACGCAGAGAGGCCTCCCACACCAGATAAGGTCAAGTTAAAGGAGTTCATCATCACCAAGTCTTTCTTACATGAAATGTTAACAGGACTTATCTAAGAAAAAGATAAAAAATGTGAACAGTAAAATGACAAACAAATTCACAACTATCATCTGAACCTAAAAAACAAAAACAAAAACAAAGAAGCAAACAACTACAACAGGAAAAAAATCACAAAAATGGAGATCACATGGAGGGTTATCAGGATCACATGTAGGGAGGGGGAGGGGGAGAGTGGGGGAAAAGGTACAGGGAATAAGAAGCATAAATGGTAGGTACAAAATAGACAGGGCTCCTCCTGTCTGTTAAGAATAGTATGGGAAATGGAGAAACCAAAGAACTTATACGTACAACCAATAGACATGAACTAATGTGGGGGAGGGCTGATGGGAGGGACATGCAGGGTGAAGAGGAGTAAGGGAGAGAAAAAAAATGGGACAATTGTAATAGCATAATCAATAAAATATATTAAAAGAAAGACAAATAATCTTACATTGTTTCCACTTACATGATGTACCTGGAGTAGTCAAATCCATAGAAGCAGTAAGTAGAATGATTAACCAGCGGCTTGGGAGTGGAAACACAGAGATACTGTTTAATGGGTATAGAGTTTCAGGTTTGCAAGGTGAATATATATCACACTACTAAACTATCACACTTAAAGATGGGTAAGATGGTAAATTTTATGTCATATGTATTTTACCACAATGAAAAATTTAAAAAGAAAAGAGTCTAAGAGCAATGATTATTATTTTATTTCAGATGAACCTAAACCCACATCTTTTCTTTCTGAGTCCAGCTGAAGAGCCTGAAGCCCTTTCTTTGGAGGCGAAACTTCATCTGTGCTGCAACAGGTGAGAAAGAGCTTCATAATTTTCAGATTAGCATCCTTTCTCTGTTAATGTCTCACTAATTATCGCATAGTCTTAGCATTAAACCATAATTATTATCAATTAATTAGACCTTAAAATGTATCTTAGATAACACCTCTGGCATTTAATTATATAGCTAGTAACTATTAAAGTTATTCAGGGAATATATGACTACAGTAAAGTATAATTAGATCTCATTTTTGTTTCTTGATATCATATTGATTGTGATAATAGTTTTGTAGTTTTCACAGGTTAAATGGAAATGGTCACATTAAATTGATGGTCTATAAAACAAATGAACATTTAACATATTTTAAAAGCATATCAAATGAGAGAGGCTATAGGAAGAGAAAAAATGTTTATCATTTGGGATTCCATTTAACAAAAGTTCAAAATAGACAAATTGCTTATTTCCAAGGTCATATTTTGCCTAAAAATAAATAACATTTAAAAGTTACGTAATAAAATTTACATAATAAAAATTAATTTTATTAAGTCCTACTTGTTGGCAAACAGAAAAAAAAAACTACCAAATTCTTCCCAGTATCGTGAAAGTAACTGTCTGCCCCGAGTTGTGTATACATCAACTCATATTTTAAACATCTTATTGCAATTAGGAAATGCACAGTAAATCTTTTTACAAAATAACCTTTTTTTTAGAATAATGTGGTTAATTTTCTCTCTTTGTAGGAGAATTAAAGGTCAGCTAGAAATCAGATGGTCTGGCTACATTGGCTGGTAGATTCTAAACCCCTGGAGAGCAATGTTCTGTTCCGGTTACATAGCTTTAAATTTTATTTTTCAATTACAGTTTATACTCCAAATGATTTTGTATTAGTTTCAGGGGTACCGCATAGTGATTATACAACCATATACTTTAAAAAGTTGCCCTGTTACATATTAACATCATTAACAATTCCTAACCTGGTGGTTCATACATAGCAGGTATTTTTTCAGCTTTATTGAGGTAAAACTGATACTTAAAATAGAAAGATATTTGAAATGTACATCATGATGATTTGATACATGCACACATACACACATTGCGAAAGGGCTCCTCTCATCTAGTTAATTGACACATCCATCACCTCACATATTTATCTTTTTTATTTGTGTGTGGGAACATTTAAGATCGATTCTCTTAGTAAACTTTAATTATACCATACAATGTTATTAACTATAGTGATCATGTTATCCATTGCATCCTCAAACCTTAGAAAGCCATTCCTATTTCTCCATCCTCCAACCCAGGGCAACCACTTTTCTATTCTGTCTAGGAGTTTGACTTTTTATTTAGATTTCACATATAAGTTATACCATGCTTTATCTTTGTCTGGCTTATCTCACTTAACATAATACGATGCCCTCAAGGTCCATCTATGTTGTTCCTTCTTTCTCATGGCTGAATTGTAGCCTGCTGTATGAATATAGTATATCTGCATTATTAATCCTTCTGTTGATGGATACTGAAGATGTTTCCATGCCTTGGCTGTTGTGCTGCAAAGAACATAGGAGTGTGAACATCCTTTTGCTATCCTGTTGTCATGTCCTTTGG
Organism: Tonatia bakeri; assembly: GCA_004024845.1. Lineage (NCBI taxonomy): Eukaryota > Metazoa > Chordata > Mammalia > Chiroptera > Phyllostomidae > Tonatia > Tonatia bakeri. The sequence goes on along the minus strand of PVIA01002328.1, from coordinate 111,807 downwards.
AAATATACTCAGAAGTAGAATTGTTAAATCATATGATGTGAATATTAACTGCCTTTTGAATGAGAGAGCTTGAGGAAAATTAAAGAAACTCTGCTTTACATACTTTCTTTCCAAAAAATGAACAATAAAACATGCTTTAGGAAAAGAAATAGAGATTGTGGAGTTGAAAGGATACTTAGAGCCTGGTGAATGTGTGCATATTTGGTCACAGAGGAGACAGTGGGATATACTCGTATAAGGGATAAAGGTACAAAATAGTTAAGGAAACTCCACCGGTAGGGTCAGGTGTGAAACGGAGCTATAAGAAACACATTTGGAATTGAATTTGTACAATGAATGTAAGACAAATAGATGGATTGATTTGCATAGTTTTAACCCCATGATCTGATTTGTAATACAAATGTTATAATCAGCTGAATTTGGGGGCACCATTTGAAATGTAACAGATGAAAAAGCTCATTGCTCAAAGTCACAAAGAATGAAAGAAATCATTGTTTAAAATCACACAAATATGATGCATCAGTCATTAGCTGGAAATGCTTGTAAGTACACTTCTCAATTTGAATTAAATAAAAACATTTTAAAAACATATTTTGATAACTTAGCTTTTCTGTTCAAAAATAGCAACTGCCTCAGTGTCTTCCTGATCATAGACAATCTAAGGGGCAGAGAGAAGAAACACTAATTTTTTTTTAAACCTGAGCTTTCTTATAAAATCCAAACAGGTTTCACTGGAATTTACCTAATTTGTATAACCTAATTTACATTTCTGTCCCTGAACTGAGTGATCCTTGAATAGAAGGAAAGGATGTGGAAGTTAACATCCTTGCTCAAAGAGCTGTGTCATAGTCTGTCAGGCCTAGTGGGAAAGAATGCCAGCCCAGTCAGGAGCGAGAGAGCACAGCTCTGTGGTCTTGGGCAACTGATGCAAGGTCTCTGAGAATATATTCTTGTCTGTAGAATGGGGCAGTAGGTTGTTAAGATAAGAGAAAATGTTTGGGAAGCATGCCACTTAATTGGTGCTTCGTAAGTGGTAGTTGTAAGGAGTTGTAAGGAGTTGTAAGGATTGCCTCTTATAATTGTAAGGAGTGGAGACGCAAATTGCACTGCAACTGAATAGGGAAACCAATAAATTCTCTAATGAGGAATGCCAAAATACAAAAATAAATGAATAAATAAATCCCAGAAAAGCAACTGTTTAATTCACAGAGTTTGTAGATGTACTTTGGGGAAAGAGTGATTGTGTTTGCCCAAAGCAACTTACGTGTATTTTGTTTGGGGAAGAAGAGAGTGATATGTCATCTAAAGGAGAGTGGGCAGTAGTGGGGCTAGCAACAGGACACTTTCACCATCCTTCCAAAGTTATTAAGAATCATTGCAATACATTCTCTAACCAACTTACCATATTTATTAAGTAAATAAATCACGTTTCTGAGGAATTTTTCTCTTTACAATGCTTCATATCTTAGTGCCCTGCACAATAAAGAAATTAAACTGCTTTAGATAGTATTTTAAGAGTTCATCAAGGCAAAGGTAATGAAATAAAATCATAATACCATCATTACCCTATTGCAAGGCTTGGCTGCTGCCCCCTGGTGCTGGTGACATGTAATTCCATTTCATGGAAGTTCTGTCCGATGTTCAGGTCAAATGTTGATAGAACCTACACAAGCAGTCCTCCAAATCAAACACCCCTGTACACGGTCTGGATAGGAAATGTGAAATTACAATCCAGACCAACCGAGCAAAGCAATAGGGAGCATGATGACTTCATCTTTTAATAGAAACAAATCCATTTCTGAGAAATCATCGTGGGCAATTTAATACAATTGAACTTTGTTTTTAACCTTTTACTATAATTTATGTGATTAGGCCCCTGGGGGAAGTGGTTTTCAACAGTATGATTAAAGCACTTTGAAGAAATAATTTCTGTCTTTAAGCACCTTGTGTACATTTTTGTTTTCAAGTGTTTGTCCTTTCTCATTAAAAAAAAAAAGAGGCAGGAAATGGAGAAATACTGACTTTTAAACGTCGTCTTGGACAGAAAGGAAGATCCCAGAGCAGCAGAGTCAAAGCCACGATGTTGGCCTTGGCAGACTGGTGCGGTGGCACAGCTCCGTGCCCGGCGAATGCCAGGGCCAGGGCCGCACACGCATTCGGCATTCCCCAGGCTGGAAAATCCCCCCCACCAACCGTCTGCTATTTTTTCCCTACATTTAGGAGACCCACAGACTTTTAAATTTCACTAAGCAAGAAATTATTATAAAACAAACAACACATGACTACCATCTAGTAAGAACCAATTTTATAAAAGAAAGGACATTTTAACACCTGAAAAATAAGAAGGGCATAATTTTATAACAATGGATAATTTTATTCAAGAAAATATTGTTGTAACATTACTCTTTGGTTTTCTCATTTTGCCAGAGGGTGAAACTGGGTGATGGTCCAGGTTTAGAATTTCCTCTTCAAATAAACTACTCAAATCCAGTTCTGACTAATTTTAGGCCAAAAATATTTGACTCTGCCTCTCTATTTGCCACTGTGCCTCAAATTATGTTGAGAGGTTCCCAGTTTTAAAAATCAATGAAATTTGTAAGCAATATATATAAGTCCACATTTTGGAGAGTAGGGAGGAGTGTTATAAGAATTTAACTAAGAATAGTAAGATTTGCAAATCCCAAGATTCTGAGTCATCATTCAGAACTCTGCTTGTCCTTTGCTATTTTCTTTTGAGACACAGGATCTTGTGTCACTGTCCCACAGAACTTTACATCTCAACAAAAGGGAAAGAGGATGTGTTCTTTCTGAAGAGGGAATGGATTGTGGGTGACCTATCTGGGTTCACCAGCTCACTGAACAGTGATTAACATTTAAAATGTATGCAGACTAGACTCCTAATTAAAGTTCAACAATGTAAGATTTTGAACCTATTCATTGCCTTTGGAAATAATCACAGATGCCCGCTGCTTATCATGAAAAAGTCATTATGGTAAATGACCAACTCCCCCACCTTCTCCTTTCCATCAACTGCAAAAGTGATTCTACATTGCAGGGATTTGCAAATGGTGCATGTTGCAGAGTCAAATGTCTCCTGGTAGCTGTAATTGTTATGCAAATTATCTTACTATAGGAAGAATAAAATTTGCAGAGCTCCTATCATCTGTGAATTTGCAAACGTACCAAATTCGGAGAGGGTGGACACTTGTGTTTATCTGAGGGGTCATTAAAAACTCTTGATGACAATTTGATGTGAAGGACAGTGATCTTGCCTCCCGTTCCTTGTTCATCCTCCCTTGCTTCCCTGACTCTGTATGGGAGAGTGACTATGAAACTCCCACAGAGAGGGAATCAGGCAAAAGGGATGTCAGAGGATAGGAATATTCAGGAAGCAGATATTAGTTGCAGACTGAAGAATTAAAGGCAATTTTGTTTTTCAAAGGTAGAAAGTCTGGGTAAGAACGAAAGACCCAGACTCAGAAGGGAATATAAAGGAAAAGAGAGAACCAGCATGCGTTGTGCACTTGCTGTGTGCCCGAGATTCCAGTAGGTATGTTACCTGTTTTCTCATTTGACCCATGTGATAGCCTGGTTGCCTAGGCTGTATTATTTTACAGATGAGGAATCAGGGGTTCAGAAAGGTTAATGAACATGCTCCTAATGACTCATAGGTAAACTTCAACTCTAAATCTATCTGATTTGTAAATTCACAGTCTTTGCCATCTCCAGGCTGCCTCTCAAAATTACTCAAAAATGCACCCTCAGAGATGAACTTTGACAACATTATTTCAGGGCCGCATTATCACTCCCTCATTCACTTGGACTTCGGGGACGCAGAGACAATGTGGCTGCCGTAGCTGTTCGTCACAGAAGCGGTTGCTGCGCAGGCCGGTGCACCGTGGTCCTGGAATAGACCGTGATGGGACCCGTAGTTGCGAAGGGGTTCCAGGAGGCCCTTCTGTGTGCTCCGTGAGCTCTCTTACCACACTCCGTGGGAGATGTGGGGGGTTTAACTTAGTGTTAATATTGAATGAGGCAATATTGAAATGTAATCAGCAAATGAAATTATTTTAACCTTTCAGAAATCATTGACTTGATGGAGACTTTTAAGGAATGGAAGTTATTTCTTTGATGATTTATGAACAGAAAAAGTGACAATGAGCTATGAGAGAATAAATTCCCCCCTCTATTTTTGTCCCTGTCTTTGCTCTGGCAGGAAATATTTACGAAGCTCAGGGCACAAGTACACATAGAGGCCTAGCTACCATATGTCTAAATATTTTAAGTTGTAAATCAAGCCAGCAAACTATGAAACACGTTCTATAATTCTATTTTTAAAGATGCCTTCATAATGGTGTGGAAGTCCAGGCTCGCATTTAGACTTCTTGGACCCCATGGAGTTGTACTCTAGAATGTGTGAGCACAGGAAGAGAAGGCCCAATTCCTGGAAGGTCCATTCCCTTCTCTTCCCAGCCTACTTACGCCTGCATTGTAAGAGGCCTCAGACGCACCCACGGATGCATTGACTACTTCCCAGGCTAAATGTGCAAGCTCCATCCACAAGCTCCACAAATAGTTATCCTTTCTCTATTCACCCCTTGGGCCTAGGGCTGTGCATCCTGGTGGTGCAGTCCGTACTCTGCAGGACACACCTGGGGAAGAAAACCCTACTGTTCCTAGAAGCAGTTTGGGGGGAGTTTAGGCTGGGGATTCTAAGCATCTCTGGGGCCCAAAAGTAGTCTAGTAAAGGGAAGGTATAGGTTTGGGGTAGGCAGGTCTTTTTGGCCATACAAACTTCTCACCCCCTGAGAAGAAGAGTGGCTGGAGAAGGACTTGGGCAGGGTGTCATATAAGCCTGGGACCCAGGACAGGCCCCTCTTGCTGAGTCCAAGAGTGGCACTCTTGTCCAAAGTATGTGGAAGAGAAAGGCAGCCTGCAATTGGTAGATGGGAGTTGCAATTTGTTACAGGACAAATATTCTTTAATATATTTTTATTGTACCAAGTCTTCACTATTAAAAATGTTTCAGCTTAGAAGTTTCTTACAAAACTAAACTAGCTAGTATTACTCTAACCAATACAACTACAGAGTTCTTTGCTCTTGCATGAAGTGGAAAGGTCACCAACTGCTTATTTGCAGAAGAGCATGTCAGGAAGAAAATTGTTGGTGCATACACCCAACAACTTTAATCTTGACATTATTGGAAGAGAATGAGCAAAGAATCCATAAAGGCTATTTTCAGAGAGTCACTTTTCTGCTTTCAGTTGCATTCTAATTAATATCACGGAGTGTTAGCAAACTAAGTATGGAGCAATTATTAGCTATCAGATTCTGGGTTGGGGAGAGAAATGATGGTATACTGTGCATAATTTTTGCATCATTAAAAATTAAATCCCATAAGCATAATGACTCAAACATCAGACCCTGACAGCATCCACAGATGATAAACTATGGTACGTAAAAACAATTCGCTAGGTGATGGTACAATATTTTCTGTATTTAGACAGACATTCTCCCAAAAGGGGCAAATGATATTTTACATAAAATTATTTCTAAGCATAAGTTAGCATAGAAATAAGGAGAGTATTTTCCTTTACTTATGAATCCACAGATGTATGGAATCCACAGATCTATGGTCTGTTGCATAGAAAATGGGCACAATTTTCCTATTTTATAGAACATAACAATGAGAACATCATGGATTTCATTGTCATATAGACCCATGTTTGAATCTAGGTCTATATAACCTCACTAACTATGTGAACAGGAGCTTGTTTTTGAAGCTCACACATCTTTAGTTTCAACGCCTATTCAAAACAAGACACTCACCTGACCTTGTAGAGTTTTTGTACAAATTAAATGAGGTAATATAGTTAAAGCACTTCATGTTGGGTCCAGTACACAATAGACACTTAACAAGTGTTAGTTCATTTCTTCCTTCTCTTTTCCATGTTGTTGAGCTCTTCCTCGGAGGAGAGTACCTTACAATAAGAATCTGTTGTTACTGCAGAAAGGCAGTCTCCTGGGATGAATCACAGTATGGATCAAAAACTGCTGACTGAAAGACCTCAGCCCTTGGAGACCCACCTGTGAGATGAGTGAGCTCTAAACCAGTGATGGGTGCAAGCGCAGCCAACCTCTGTGGCAGTTGCTAGGACTTCCATGGGATGGGAGAATGACTGGCATTTGTGCCTCTTGGTTTGCTTTTCCCTGGGAAATTGGCATAGTTTCCTCAGTGAAGGCTTTAAGGCTTTAAGGAAATAAAATGCAGCTGATGTCTGAGGCCCCCTCACGGGCATGTGCCAGTGAGAACAAGACCACAGATTTGGTTTTGTTCAGACTTAGAGCCATAGCCTGCCATCCTAATGCCTGACTAGTCATCTCACAAAGTGCACTCTGGGTCCAAGTTGGGAGTTGAGGAGAAACTGTCAATGGTGACTTACGTGGTGATGAGATGACTTCTGTTCCTGAATGAAGCTTGTGACTTCTGTGACCCTCAGCCACTGATATGTCCTTTGCATTCTTTAGTTTTCCTCATTGTTAGCTATTTTTGTCTTACTCAAATTCTTTCTTGAAAATCTTTAAGCAGACCAAACTACCTACACAGTGCAGTGTCATTAATAATTTTGTATCTGGTTCCATGACCGTCATATGCAGTGCAGTGTGTGGCAAGTGCTTGTCCTTCCACTGTGTGGGGGGACATTTTGGTGTCGTGTAAATTGCTAAGGCTTCACAAGCGGTGAAAGACAAATACCATATGATCTCACCTTTAACAGGACCCTAAACAACAAAACAAAGAAACAAGCAAAATATAACCAAAGACACTGAAATAGAGAACAGGCTGACAGTGTTCAGATGGGGAAGGGGAGGGAATTTCAGGGGAAAAGGGGAAGGGTTTACAGGAACAAGTATAAAGGACACATGGACAAAAACTAAGGGGGGGTGGAAATGGGAGGGAGGTGGGAAGGGTTGGGTGGGTGGGCTGGGATGGGAGTAAAAGATAGAAAATTGTACTTGAACAATAACTAAAATAAAATTATTAAATAAATACATAAATAAATTGCTAAGGCTTCAGAGCCAGAGATGCCCATGTTCCCATCCCTATTCTGACACTTAGCAGCTCTGAGACCTTGGTTTTCTTAACTTCTCTGGAATTCAACTTTCTCTTATGAAAAGTTGGGATAATAATGCCAAATTTATAGAGTTATGTTGAGGATTAAAGAAAATAACATAAAAATATTATGTTCTCTCTTATTCCTTTTAGCTCTAAACTTAAAAGTCAAATAATTTTAAAAAGGTGTGTTCTGTGGCTTAGCCATGAAGTAGTTAATAAAGTATTATAATGGGAATACAGAATTTATCTGTGGCTCCCCAGATGCTTTATATATTTCAGGGACTCCCTCCACTTTTCATGGTCTGTTGTGAGTTCACTTTCTTGTTTTCAGGCACCATTTATACACTCATACTATGTTTGTTTTACAAGCATGTATTCTTTTGGTCCATAAAGGGAAATGTGTTCAGTCCACCGTCCTGAACCTGAAAGTCCTGTGCTTGCAAATATTTTTAATATCTTAGTTTTCTTCCTTTCACTCGAGTTGCCTCTCAGTCAAGAAGACTGTGCATAGTAGCAATGGCAGGGCAGTGTGGTGCTGAGAAGGAGTCATGAATAAGTCAAGGTTTTATGTACACATCATGAGGTGGAAAGGAAAACAGAAAAATTATACATCAAGTGGAATGAAAAGAGATTAGAAATAATAAAATACTTCCCTCCAAATAGTCAAGATTTAAAAGAGGTCTCAAGGCTCTCCAAAGAAGTAATGTGATGAAAGTGAAGAACAAGGCAGTGACTTGAAATTGAGGGAATCTAAACTTCTTCCTGGTTCTGCCATCCCCACTTTGGAAATGGGCCAACTTGCACCAGCGCCTTGAGTCTTGGTTCCATCTTTCGTGAAATAGTGGTGTAGGAGGGACATTACACAGATGACTTGCATTCTCTCATTCAAGTCTTGAAACAATTAAGGTCATCACCTAATTCTTTGAGTGTCATTGCCAGAGACTTAAAAACAGAGTTCTGCCGGGGGGGGGGGGGGCAGAAAAACAAGTGATAAATCCATGACATGAGGATTCTATTTGAAAAAGAGGGACTGAGGGTGAAACTCTAGGAATCAAAGATGCCATAACATTGTCAGAGGAATATAAATATAAAAATATTAAACTGTGAAACTCTATCACCTAACCAGAGGAGTAGAAGTCAGTTACATTGAGCAATTAAAAAATATTCATGTGGAAAGAATGTCCATTTGTAACAGTGTCTGCTTGCCTTACAATGTTGGTGGTAGGTAATAAGGTAGATATAAATACATTGATTTTTTAAACAAATTAGTGCAACTTACCAAATATTATGTGTGCGCACACTCATATACACAGCTACAGAAGCTATAATTGGATATCAATAACCTAATATGGCTTGTCCATGCAGAGATTGTGTGTAAGTGCCTTATCAATCAATAGATCACACAAAAAAATTGAAATTAGAGTGTTTTTCTAGTGAAAGAGGATTAGACACAAGCACACTGCCTTAGATCTTTGAATACCTTACATCTTTGTGGCTTTGAAGTTTTGTTTTGTATTATAATGCTAATGGAGAGAGTAGAACAGAAAAGGGAATATGACCCAAGTTTATTCTTCCTTATTCAGAGTAAGGAAATATTAGCTTTCAAAAAGTAAAAGCCAGACGTTTGGGAGGGGTGGCACAGAAAAGATTGATGATTGGAATAAATGGAGATTTCATTAATGTTTTCTCTCAGTGGATATTTATCAGGAACCTATTATAAACCATACTTTAAAAGCTTCACAAAGGAAAAGTGAATGGGCAAAGATGAATTTCATGTTCATAAAAGATGTATGTGATCTGGTGTGCAATTATTTTTCAAAATTTTAACCATTTATTTTCAGTTATAGTTCATATTCTGTATTATTTTGTATTAGTTTAGGTGTACCGCACAGTGTTCAGACAACCGCATACCTTACAGTGTGCTCTCTTTGATGTTTCTAGTACCCACCTGACACCACACATAGTTATTATAATATTTTTTTACTATATTCCCTATGCTGTATTTTATGCCTCTGTGACTATTGTATAACTACTAATTTGCAATGTGCAATTATTTTACCAATATGTGATATTTCTAAAAAGCAAGGGCAAGACTGTGGGGAGTGAGGGGTGAAGGTGAGGCTGTGTGGGAGGGTGAGACAGTGCGGGAGTTGGGGTGGTTAAGAACAACTCCAGAAACCATAAGGGGAGAAAATAGGAAATGTGTGAATATCTCAGAGAAAAATGTCATGAGCATTGGCAAAATAACTTGAAGATAAGATAGGCTGCCAGGAAGCAATGGAAAAGAATATGGTTAACATAAAAATGTATTGACGGGATGGAAGGAGTTACTGTAATGACTGCACCTGGAATTAAGGCATCGTGGAGGAGCTAACAGGGGTGATTTTAGAACTACAATTGGCATAATATAGGTTGTCATGAAGGATAAAGAATGAATTTATTCTCAGGAAGGAAAGAGCATAAAACTCTTATCTGCTATAAATGAGAGAACTCAAACCTATAGAAGGTGAAGGGGAAAGGAATCAGTTTTGTTAGCCCCTATTATGTATAAGCCACTTGACATAGAGTATCTCATTAATCCTGACAACTCTAGGATATTACACTCATTTTCTATAAAGACAAAGGAAAGCTCAGAAATGTTAACAAATCTGCCAAGGTCACATACAGCTGGTGAGTGGTAGGGCTGGCATTTCAACCCAGGGCTATCTGATTTGAAAATAAACAAGGTGTATCATTCAGGGTTGTCAGGACAACAAACGACACCAATTAATTTGCAGAATGCAATACGAAAAATTGTATGATAGGTATTAAAGAACCGAAAATGCAAAAGGTGAACATTAAGGTGTTACAGAGATAGCAACTGCAGGAAGCAGTGACCACAAAGGGAATAGGATAGATTATCAAACCTAGAGGCTTGGAGGAAAGGTCCCTGGGGCTGGAACCCTGATTTTGGGTCGAGGCGCTGGCTGGTTCTGGGGTCTCCGAGTGCGAGAAGAGGTTGTTTCTGCCAGTGCTGGAAAAACTGCGGACTGGAATCAATTACTGCTGCTGGATGAAGATTTCTAGGCTGATGCTCACCCGAACTGCAAGCTGGAGTCCCTTCTTCCTCCTCCCGCCTTCCAGTTGTTTTTTGCGCCCCCTGCTGGCGGAGTGTAACAGCAGCTGGCAGATTATCACAAGGCCCAGAATGGGTTCGATGAAGAATGCGTAGTTGATGATTGGAACAAAAGAGAGAAGCTCAGAAATGCAGTTTCAATTTCCTTCCCCCATGCAGGACCAGTTCTGCAGAATGTTATGACCCATTTTAATATCGGTTTTGTTGAAAGGGGCATGAACAGCCACGTTACACTAATTTCTATAAATTAATGTAAAACCTAAGCTTCAGAGTATATTTGGAAGAAGAATAGCTTTAAATTTTTCAAGTATATACAGAACTGCTTTAATTGGGCCTTAAATAAATAAAAATGCATATTAATTGCCCTGTGCAGTGAGGTGAGAAAAGACAATGATTTGTTTAGCTACTGAAGATTCTCTTTTACTATGACACAAGGACAATTACCTTCAAAAGCATTGCTCAGGACACACACTTTTCCTCCCCAATGTTTCTTTTCCATAAGGGAAGAGAAAAAACCAACCTCTTTCCGAAAGAACTACACTCTCGAAAAACGTGATGCTAAACAGGAATTAGGAAAGAGAAAACATCCCCCAAAGCCCATGGGGATGACAATTCCTGGTTAACTGTAAAAAATGGAGAACGTAATTGAGACAGATGACCAGATTTAGGAAAAATAAACCTCACCATTAAAATCTAATTAAATATTTGCATTTCAGCAGTAAGTGTCTTCTCAAAAGTTTTGTGAGCAGCAGGGTGACAGTGAAGATTATTGACTATAATTTGCCAAAGTTTTTTAAACTAAATTAGTTTTGTGCAATGTATGGGAGGTTTACTCAGCTGTGCTTATCCAGTGGCTGCTTTATTATTCTTTTAAAGTGAATCATTTATAACTGTTCTCAGAGATCTTTTTTCAGCCACTTATCTCCTTCAACCGGACTTGTGACACCAAGGGATAAAATGAATTGCTGGCTAATATTGTGAGAATTAATCAGACCGCAACAGCAGGAGAGTAATGACTTACTTACACTTAGATATTTACATTTGGCAGTAAAATCACAACAAAAATACAAGGGCGTTTAATCTTTGGCTTTGACTTGAACACTGAAACATCTTGGCAATACAAAAAAATGACATATAAGAACCGTGTGTGTGTTTGAATTTTGGGTTATTAACTAATCTGAGCAATTTATTCTGGAAAGAAAGCTCTTATTTGATGCAAAGATTTTTTTTTTTTTCATTTTGTAGTGTCTTTGAATCAAACTGATCTAGCTTCCTTAAATTATTTGTTCAGTTAGAGGCCCTTGGGCTGAAGACAGGAGTCTTTTACCCCTCATTTCTCCTTCCTCCAAAATCTGCTGGTTCTGTTTAGTTCTCTTTGTTTCCTTTCTGTCTTTCCACTTGGACTTCCATTTCCTCTGCGGCACAAGAACTTAGAAGAAAACAGTGGCAAACCCAAGACTGAGGTGGTGAAAAGAAACATTCCTGCTGCTGTTCTGCTGCAATGATTCAATACATTGCCAGCTCTCTTTCCTCAGAGACTGACATCTTCAAATAATAGGACAGGTTCTTAGTTGCTACCTAAGCCTTGCAGAACATATATAATGAGAGATTTTCTGATTTGAGCCCACTGAATCAAGTGTTTTGGAGAGCACTGACTGTAATCAAAAGCCACTTCCTTAAATGTGTAAGCCTGCAGTCAGTGTGCTAATAGCATCTGTTACTGTTCCGTTCTGATCGTTCAGAGAGAAGCAGGTGTCCTCCTCCTCAGTGCTGTATCATTTTTGGCCTTTGCTGGGTATATGCCCATATATATATACCATATACATGTACATGTCTGTACCTGTTCACACAAACTCCCATACATATTTTTTCCCTTTTCAGAGGTAGTGTGGGGTAGAGTAAATCACATGGACTCAGAGAGATCTAAGTTTAAATCTCATATCCACCCCAAGCTATTTTCTGGTTATGTCACTTCGGTTCTCAGAACTTTAATTTCCTCATGAGTAAAATGAAGATAATAATATCTACCTTGCAGAGTTGTTATGAGGATTAAAGACAGTAAATGAAAAGCACTTCCCACTTGCTCAACAAATGAAAGCACTGAGTATTTCTATAATCAGTAAAGAGCACCTTTGAATTCCCTGCATTTCTTTCTTTCTTTCTTTTTTTTAAAGATTTTATTTTATTTATTTTCAGAGAGAGGGGAAGGGAGGGAGAAAGAGAACGAGAGAAACATCAATGTGTGGTTGCTTCTCCCACAGCCCTCACTGGGGACCTGCCACACAATCCAGGCACATGCCCTGACTGGGACTTGAACAGATGACCCTTTGGTTCACAGGCCAGTGCTCAATCCACTAAGCCACAGCAGCCAAGGCCCTGCATTTCTTTTAAAAGGGCAAGTATTTCTTTTATTTGGCTATAATTGACAAATAGCATATAAGTTTTAGGTGTACAACATGATTTGATATTTGTGTACATTGTAAAATGGTGTTAGAGAGCTTATTTCCCTGATCTCCCATCTTCTTTAAAGTGGAAATGTCAGACTTATCATAGACACATTGGAAGTAAGGAAGAAAATTTTGTTATACAGTAATCTGAAGGAGACAATTATTATTACTATTGTTGAAAATAACTTAATTTTTGAAGTAATAATCATACTTCCTGTAAAAAATTCCAACAAACACACACAAAAACATGAAGAAAAAATCTACTCAAATCAAACTATCCAGAAATGATGAGGCACAACTTTTTAATTAATATTCTTCTAGGAATCTCTCTTGAGGGTAAAACATAAGATACCAACAAGTTTGGTGACCCATTTTATTCTATCCAACAAGATGTTCACAGATAGTGTTCCATGTCAATAAATTTAAACCTGCATAGTATTTCTTTTTAACTGTTGATTATAGAAACTTTCAAATATATTAAAAGTCATCTAAAATGTACTTATTTTCTAATTTTATCTTATCTATACCTCCCTCTGACTCTCCCTCAGTCCCCCTTATCACTGGTCATTTTAAAACAAATTCCAGGCATCATATCTGTATTAGTTTCCTAGGGCTGCCATAACAAATGATCATAAATGAAGTGGCTTAAAATAATAGAAATTTATATTCTAATATTTAGGAGATCAGAAGTCTGAAATCAAAATGTGGACAAGGTTCCTTCTAGAGGCTTGGCGGGAGAACCTGCTCCATGCCTCCCTTCTAGCTTTTCATGGCTGCCGAATCCTTGGAGTTCTTTGGCTTGTAACTGCATCGCTGCAGCCTCCACCCCTGTCGCCACAGGGCCTTCTTCGCCGTGTGTCTGTGTGTGTCTCAGGGTCCTCTCCTTTTTTAGTAAAGACAACAATCATTGAATTAGACCCCACTCTAAACCCAGGATGGTTTCTTCTTGAGACTTAATGACATCTACCAATACCCTCTTTCCAAATAAGGTCACATTCTTAAATTTCAAGTAGGCATGGGCTTGGCAGGGGCACTGTAGTATCCTTTCATCTGGTAACTCTATCAGAATTCATGCTCTATTGTCTGAATATTACAGTTTTAAGTGTGTTCTATACTTATGATAGGACAGGTTATATCTATCTTTTGTACTAAGTATACACCTTGTGAGTTCTGTACAAGATGGCTTGGTCGCGGTGATTCACACCACTCTACCTAGGTGTACACTACCAAGCTATCTCCTGGAAGAAGTGTACTGGTTTTCATCCAGAACAGTGCCTGAGTGTGCCCCCACCAACCCTGGATTTGTCCATTTCATCAATGTCCTCCAATTTGGTAGGTGGCACATACTTTTTATTTACATTTAAAATATATATACAAGTGAGTAGGTTTTTTTTTTTTAAGAAGGAATGTGCAACAATAGTGAAAATAAGGAAGAACAGCTAGGAATGCTTGAATGTTGAGCTCAAAAGTGATTCTGATCAAATCATTTCCACGAACACCAGTTATATCGAGAAGTTCAGGGGAAAAGCACTAGAGAAATGCTATTAATCTTCTATATGTAGGGTATATACATTACACTGTGGGATGCTTATAGTAGAAAATGAATGCCCTGCAGATCAAGGAAATAACCTCTTTAAGTTTCTGTGGACAATTGTAACAAAATGTTCAATCTAGAGGAATTATTGCCCATTGGAGGTTACTTTAACCAAGGGGCAATACTTTTTCCAATTACTTATTTCACAGCCAGGCTGTAAAGTAGGCTTTTGTACCTTTTGAAGAAAAGGGGGGAAAACCCATTCCAGGGATTGTCCTGTCCCATTTACAGTCAGTCAGATCTGTCAGGTTAGCTAACAGAGTTACAGGGCACAACCAATTCTCTGGCTAAAGGTCAAAGGGCCTTGGGACTCAAATCAGCAGAAAGGATAGGTTACAACCCTAACCAAGTCATGCTTTGCTCTGTATTTTATCTTTCTTCTCATTAATGACTTTGATTTAAAAATATAACAATAGTGTTTTTTAATTATCAAAATAATGCATATTCATTTATAATATGTAAATACTAAGGCACACTACAAGTAGTAGAAAGGGAAAGACTCCTCATATCACCACAGATAGAATAATTTCTAGTACATTTTCCCAGGTTTTATATCTGGGTATACAAAAATTACTATTTTTTTTTTTACAAAGTTGAGCTCATATCACCCTACAGTTTGTTTTTTTTTTTTCACTTATCCATGCATCTGGTACATTTGTCATGGAAGTGTGCATAGATCAATTTCATTTTAACAGCTGCAGTATACAACACTGGAGGGATGTATCATAATTTATTTAGCCATTTCCCTATTGAGTTGGGTTGTTGCTGATTTTTCACTCTTGCAAACAGTCTTTCACACTGTGTAGAATTGCACATTTTTGCAGGTATTCTTATAGGGTAAGTTTTTCCATGACCAATTACTGGATCAAAGGGCAATGCATATTTTACATATTCACGGATACTGTCAATTTGCCACTTCTCTTCCCCAAGAAATTTTGTTTCAGATTGTACTCCCACTAGCATTGTATTAGAGTCCTGAGTATCTTCATTTTTTTTTTGTAATTTAGAAAATTTATTTGATATGTGAAACCTAGAGGTCACCAGACACTTGAACTTTGTTTGGGAGACGTGCTGTGTCTGTGTTATTCTTTCTTGCCCAAGAGTCACTGTGGCCTGGTAGGGTGCCCACAGGCAGGTCACTGAGGAGATCTATCTGACCACCTGGAGGATTTGGGGTTATTGCTGTTACAGTAACTGGCAGTGTTGGATCTGAAATCAACAGCAGCAGCTTAAAACCAATTCTGAATTTTATACTCTTATGCTCCTATGATCCACTCATAGCATAAATAATTAATGAGCTGTGTAATATTACAACAGATATTTATTGAATGTCTACTAGGTGTTGGCATTATGCATATTTTATCTAATTTTGTCCTCACAGCAAACCTGAAACATCATTATTGTCCTAATCATTTTATAGATGGTGAGCCTAAAACTCAGAGACAAAGAGACTTTCTCACAAAACTTCAAAATGAAAAAGCCAGAATTTACATCCATTGTCTAATCCCAAAGCCCATGTTCTTTTCATGACCTCATGGCACCTTCAGCTCAGGCTTTGATTGATTCATACTGGCCTGCCCTGGTTCTGTGCTGTGGGCTCTAAATATTTCACCAGCTTTTTGAAGTTAAACTAACTTCTTTCCTTCCTCCCTCTTCCTTCCTTCTTCCTTCACTCAGCAAACATGTATTAAATACATGCCATATACCAAGCAGGTCCTGCTCTTGAGGATCTCGAGGTTAAGTGCGGGTGACAGATGTGGAACCCAAATGTTTGCAGCAGTGAGATAACTCTGGATGTCCTGGGAGCCCAGAGAGGGAGCAACTATTTCTGCCTCCTAATCTTGCAAATTAGGTGACAGTGTGAATAAAAGCAAACAAACCCTTCCTCTCCTACAAAATATCCCTGATGTCACTGTCAAGCACTGGGCAGGATTGCATGAGGAGTCTCACTTTTGAAGGGAGAAGAGCAGGGACTTAGTGTTTCAAAATGTATTCTTTTTATCTGGTTCTATAATTGTTTAAAAATTTAAGTGACTTGAAGAGACTCAAACCACTAGCACATTTGCTGTGATCTTTCAACACACACCATGTAATGCCTTATTCTATTATAATACTCTTCTATAATTTGTCTTTCACCTCAAAAAAAAATAGAGATTATACATATCAGTATGTATCTTACTTTGAATCTCTTGGACAGATATATACTATTTCAGTTTATGCATTTATCAAAATTAATATTTTCAGTCTCAATGGACATTTTGGTGGTTGCCATTTTTTAAAAAATATATTTTATTAGCCCTGGCTGGTGTAGCTCAGTGGATTGAGCACGGGCTGTGAACCAAAGCATCACAGGTTCAATTCCCAGTCAGGGCACATGCCTGGGTTGCAGGCCACAGCCCCCAGCAACCTCACATTGATGTTTCTCTCTCTCTCTCTTTCTCTCTCCCTTCCCTCTCTAAAAATAAATAAATAAAATCTTTAAAAAAATAAAAAAATATTTTATTGATTATGCTATTATAGTTGATCCAATTTTTCCCCTTTGCCCCCTCTACCCAGTACCCCCATTCCTTCCAGCAATAACCCACACTCTTAGTTCATGTCCATGGGTCCTGCATGTAAGTTCTTTGGCTACTTCATTTTCTCTACTGTTCTTAACATCCCCCTGTCTATTTCACACCTACCAATTTGTGTATTAGGTAGAGCTGCTTTGACTACCTGTCTTAGTAGTGTGGCCTATTGTAGAAAAGTGCACCTGTGAGTTATATGGGGTGGAGACTTAGGTAATTGCCAAGGCAGGACAATATGTGTCACAACTCTATGGCTGTGTGTTGGAGGAGGCTTTGGAGAGGGGACAATGCTGCTGCCTGGCCTCTGGAACTTTGCCCAGGAGGAAGCTATCTCTCAGCACTCTCTCTATTGCTAGTCACTTGATTTTCTCCCCACATGCCACTGGTGTCCTTCCAGCTTTTGCCTGGGTGCTGAATCCCAGAAGAGGTGTGTTTGCATAATTCTTAAGTCCATTGCAGGCCATTTAAGAGGAGTCTTCTGATAATCTCAGTTTCTTCCACTGCCTCAACCCCCACTGATTTTTACAGCCAGAAATTATGGAGATTTATATTCCTGGCAATGGAACACTGGGCTGGGTGATCTGGTCTGTGGCTGGGATCCCTCAATCCCAAGGTATTCCTCCCAATTTTTATCTACCACATGTGCATGTGGGACTGCCTGTTTCCCATCTCTGTGCCTCTCTGTGTGTCTCTGCACCTCCATCCCTCCTACCCATCTGGCTGAATGTGGCTTCTTTAAACCCTTGGTTGTTGGTCTCTAATACAGCTCAATTTCCTGACAATTCTGAGTGATATTTGTTTTGTACTCTAGTTGTAGTTTTTGCTGTAGTTGTGTGTGGTGGTGAGGTGT
The DNA here is from genome assembly GCA_004024845.1 of Tonatia bakeri. Lineage (NCBI taxonomy): Eukaryota > Metazoa > Chordata > Mammalia > Chiroptera > Phyllostomidae > Tonatia > Tonatia bakeri. The sequence continues at coordinate 94,120 of PVIA01002328.1, read as the reverse complement.
GTTTACTCATGCCTCCATCTTGACTGGAAGTCTGCCAATTTTTTTATATTGCAAATGACACTGTAGTGATTCTCTATGTGAATATTGCTTTGGAAACTTATTCAACTATTTCTTACAGGTCAAATTTATAAAATCAAGTAAGGGGATCCATATTGCTAGATTGTCCTGAAAAGGATTGTATTAATAACACTGACTCCATTGTTTTTGAGAGTTCCAGAAAAGACTTTGCAATTAGCAAGAACTAAGTGGAGATAGTGGATCAGCCACTTTTTGTTTCAAATAATTGTACACAAATCTCAGCTTCCTTATTCCTGAAATCCATTAGTAACACTGGTCTCAAAGGGTTATATAAATTGAGATAATCTTGATATACAAAGGATTTAGTAGAGTGCTTGGCATAAAACAATCCTTTATGTGTGATGGTTACTGAGTTCATAGAAAACCACTGCTCTGGGAAAGCAAACAAACACACAAACAAACAAACAAACCCCTTTTTCATCCTCATGAAAATGAAGATGTTCCAGGCTACTGGTGTGATAAACTATCTACTGCTCTTTTCCACAGGAGACCTTAGAAATCGCCTTCCCACGAAGGGTGAAGGCTTGTCCACGTGTGCCTTTGTATTCTCTATCTTTGCATGGGGGTCCCCTCAGGCACTTCCCTCCTTCCATCTTACTTATCAGATTTCGTGTGTCCAGGACACTGCCCTGTGTGCCATAATGGCCAAGTTTAAGAATGCTTTTCCTTTTATAATGTAAGACTTTTAAAGGCTTTGATGATCTATAATGTGGAGCTGTTTCAGGAAGTCCTAGATCACTGGCAGTGGATAAATTGGACCCACATAGTAACACATTAAAAACAGGGACATCTGCCCAGCTTCCCCTAGTGCTTTATAACCAGTCTCTTCCTTTTAAATCCACATCTGTTATATAGCTCCCAAGTAAATGGCACACATTTTGCTCAAAGACAGGACAGACTGTAAGGACTAAATTTTATTTTTTCTGACCATTAGTGCCTGCCATCAAACAGATTGTGGAAACACACACATTTTTGAGCTGTAAGCAGGCTTTTTGTATGCATCCCCACCAAGGAAACAATTCATTCCCCTTAAAAATGTGCGTATGTGAGTGAGTAAACATTTATTTGTTAATATATGTATTCATTTCTTTATTCAGGAAATATTTTAAGATTTGTATTGGGGAATTCTGAATTTATACGTTGCTATATGATTTAAAAGGGTGTTTTTTTTTTTAAAAAAACCTTCTTCTCTTCAATAATGGCAGAATCTTGATAATTGTTGAAGCTGGGTGATGGATACATGTGGGATCATTACATTGCTCTCTGCCTGTGAATGATAAAATTTTGCTTAATAAAAATTCGATTAGAATTCTATTTCTAGAGCCAAAATATAGACTGTTTCATAGTGGTCTGTTCACTGCAAAACATACAAAATTCCATATTAGACTGAGAAAGGCTTAGTGTGAAGTTAAATGACTGAGAACAACCAGTGCTGTGCTGGCCTTTGATTAGAGTCAAGTGTTTTTCTGGTATTGCTGTTTGTGCTGCGGAGAGTCCATGTGATTTACTTTGAATTGTAAGTGTCCAATACAAGATTTTTAAAATCCCATTCTCTGCTCTCATGTTTTGATTATTTGAGATTTTAGTCCAAGTTCGACTTACCCTCTTTTTTCCCTCCTCCTTTGAAGGATTATTTAACTTTTTAAGATATGCAAGCCAGATTCAGAACATGAAAATTATAATCAGATCTGGTTTTGAATCTTGTTCTGTGTAACCCTGAGAAAGATACTTAATTTCTCCAAAAATCCATTTTTTTCATGTAGAAATCTGGTATAAAAATAATCCTTATGAGACTGCTGTGAAGATGAAAAATGAGAGTAAATTAAAACATCCTTTACAAACTGTAAAGCTCCTGCAGCTGGCAGGTACTGCGATTGTATCCTCAGAGGGCTCTAGCGTCTCAGAGAATTAAGAACTCTTGGGTGTCCAGAGCACAGAGTATACGCAGGATAGGATAATGTCCTTCCCGTTTCTGAAACAGTACTGAGAGAAGGGATTTGATAACCCCATTCACAAGAAGTAGTGGTTTTCAAATGTTAACATGCCCCTGGGAACTTGTTAAGATTCAGACTCCCAGACAAATCTCTGGGATACAGACTCGGAAGGTCTAGGGTGGAAGTAAGAATGTACATTTTTCATAAGCATCCCTAGTGATTCTAACATAGATGGCCCAAAGATTACAATTTGAAGAACATGGCTTCTAAGGTATAACAAGGTATCCTTTTGAAGGATATTTCTACTTTAAAAGCAGACTCTGGGAGAAGGAAGTATTTAACCCAAAGGAGCAAGTCACTAGGAATGAAACTACAGATAGCAGTGTAGGAAAGTTTTTAGTGGCAGCTCCTCAGGGTCCTTCAAGCTATACCTCACATAGAGGGCAGTAGTGAATGATGGGGGTGGGGGATTAAGGCTGAAAGTTTTAACTTCTAATCATGTGTTTGGTGCTCCTGGCAGCCTGGCCCCTGTGCTTAGGGCGTCTTTCCCAAACTCACCTACAACATAAACTTAGTTGTGATCAGAAGAGGCTCATTCCAAATATCATTACCTTTAAATAATATTACCTTTACTGCTAATATCATTTAGGAAATTGTCCCAAACTGGCCTCCATACACAAGGAGAGACTGAATGAAGCAAAGTGTGGGCCATTCCAGACTGATAGGTGGCAGGTTTAATAAGCAAGGGATCTACTAACCTTTGAGGCTTGTGTTGGGTGCCCCAAGATAAGTAGATCTTGACTTCTGCCCACCAAAATCTTAAAGTGCATATTGAGGCCCAAGGGGGGTTCAGTCACGGACAACATCCTGACAATCTCCACAATACATTAGTCTCTCAAGGCTCCATCCTTGAAAATGGTTCCCACCATGGGAATGGTGGTCTGGACGTACATTCCAACGATGTGGAAGCAGTGAGGAGCCTCTGGTCTCCCAGATCCAGCTCCCACTCTACACCAAGAATGGAAGGAAGACCAAGTGTATATTTCTCCTACAAATCACAGGCATCACAGGCTGCCTTATATTGAAGCCTCACTGGGTGATTTGCTTCCACGTGGACCTATCCTTTAGGGGATATTGTTCTGGAGGCTTTATTTGTTGAATTATTTTGAGTGTGATAATTGTTTTGTCAGAAAACTAAATATTTTACTTTAGATAATTGAACTTAGAAGGGTTTGTTGTATTGTTAAATGTGATTTTTATTTAGACATAGGACTAAAATATTTTCTGTGAGGAGTATACCTTTGATTTTGTAATGTAGGTCAATGGAGAAATAGGTTTTGATTTAAAAATTGCTTTATAGTCATTTTTAAACAATAATTGGAACAATTGTATTAGTTAAGATTGCTCTGTATACCTACTCTCCAAATGTTATTTACGTTTTACAAATAGATATTTTTTCAGTGTTTTCTTTATCCTCATAGGTTTGTCTTCTCCATGCAGACCGCTAGAATTTGATTTCCTAATTGTGCAATATTTAAGTCAAATATTATGAAGGCTATAAAAGCATTTTGGAAACTATAGTGCCACAGTGCTAAACTATAAACTATAGAGCTTGATTCTCTTCTGAACTTTATGTGCCATGCCTAGATTCTCAATAGGTTGGCATGAAGAACATTCTAGTTATACACTCTTCTCAGTCTAGATGAAATATAACCCTCAAACTCTGCCTCCTACTCTGTAGCTTGAACCAAGCAAATTAGAGTGTAATGTTAAGTTTCCCTTTTTCTTCTATAAATTCAGGGCTGGGGGGTGGAGCTGAATGTGGAGAGATAGATACATCTGGGGAAAAACATCTTGCCTGACAAGACTATTTTCCCTAATGATAGCCTGAAGCAGGCTTTTGAGCTGTTATTTATACACATATAGGCATGCCTCAGAGGTATTGCAGGTTCGGTTCTAGACTGCTGCAGTAAAGAGGGGGGTGTCTCACGATAAAGTCAGTCACAGTCTTTTTGCTGACGCAGGGTCTTGTTTTCAACTTGGGGGGAAAAAAGCTGTGAAGTGCAACAAAGTGAAGTACAATAAAATGAGATGTGCCTGCACTGGATTTTGGTGATGACCTCTTCTCGAAGTGTTTGGAAGAGCAGCTTAAGGATGATGTCTTCATCTCCATATTGCTGTTTCAATCAGGTTGCTATCAGGAGATAAAATTCACCCCAGATGGTTCAAATTAAGGAAGCCCAATGGCAATGTTACTTTCAGGTGTGAGGGCAGGCTGAGAAAAGTGGAGGCAGTAGATACTGGAACCAGTAAGAAATTGTTGCCACCCAAATGACCAAACGAACAAGAGAAGGAAGTAGTGTGTGGTAGTCTAGTAACACTGAGAGCCCTGAGGAGAGGCTGCCTGGCTGAAACTGTGGTAGTGAAAGCATACAGAGACTGAAGTTGTCAAGAAGCAGGAAGAGAGAACTCAACTTCCTTTTTCATTGTCTGCCATTGGCTATATCCTATTAGAAGCCATTGGCAAGAAAGGCCAGATGATGCAGTCAGCAAGGTTTAGCGTCTTGGGATACAGAACAAAAAAAGGTAGGGAATAGAGTGGAGATAGGGAAAGATGGTTGAAGGATATTTAGTATTACTGTTCTCTAGTATTGACCAAAGATTTTTTCCTCCATTTGCTTAAAATTTTCAAATGCTTCTCACCAGATAATGCTTTTTTACAATGCAGCATCAAATTATTATTGATTATTTAAGTTAATGTATTTTTGGTGTCATACAGGACTATGGTGATTGACTTGAGAAATAATAGTTGATGAAATTTTTTCACATGAACGAATTGGAATTAGGAAAATTCTAAATGACATAAAAACATTTTCTATGTCAGTTTGTGCTCTCTGATTTCAGAAAAAATATTTTGGTAAGATATTTCACAGGAAAATTTGTTAGTGGTATCATAGTATTTAACACATTTTATTGTCAATTGTCTACATGTGAATGAAGATTTTTTGAAGTGAGCATTTCAGTGCAAGCCTTCTGATCCCAAAGATTTCTTGACAATGTGATTTTGATGTGGCTCCTTTGACTGAAGTGTGTTTTTATCACTGAATTTTCTGATTTTATTAAAATATTACTAAATGTGTATACTCCCATTAATATATTGTAGAGGGAGGGAGAGGAATGGGATAAGCAATGGATGAGTTTCAAAACCTGGTGCGGACTCTGGCCAGTGGGGTCTGTGATGTTGTGGATGCGATGAACAAATTCACATGTATTGCAGAAGTCCTGTGGAGAAAAAGTAATGGTATGGCCACTCTTTGAGTGAGAAAGCATGCCGACCCTTGCCTGGACAGGCTTTTTTTGTTTTTCTGGGAGCATTGCCTCAAGGAAGGTCTTCATTCATCATTGTCAGGCAGTAATGATCAAGTAAGAGATAACATTCAAAGAACTATAAGGACTTGTTCTGAGTCAGGGTCAGTTAGCTAAAGGGCTATAAAACTTTGGGAAACAAACTAATTTCATACTTGGACCTTTATCATTTAAATTGAGGGTATTAGCAAAGCAGGTTTCACAGGATTTTATGCATTTTTTCTTAGGTCTGATCACCCCAGGGAACCACTCATTTCTGCCCAGGGCTGCACTGCCCTCCATCATTGTTTCAGGCTTAAGTCAGGCAGGGGAAGTAAGGCAGCCAAGACATTAGGAGACTTCTCACAGACAGAATGAGGACTCACACTATATCAAAGCCGAGGGGCGAGGTCCATCACCCCCTTTCTCTATAGCCCCTGAAGTTCTTCCCTGAGGGCCCCTTTGTGATCATGCCTGTCTTAGGTTGTCCCTCCCTTGAGGAATCTTACCCATCATTGGCTAACCAGTCATCCACCCAGGGCCAAACAGGGTGGTGTCCCTGCCAGGGAGATAAGCTTTGTCTTCTAAGTGGCTTATGGTCCTCAGTTCTCTTACTCAGCCTTAGCCATGGGGAGTTACAGATTCTGAAACCAGGCAGGGTGGTTCCCCCCAAAAATCCATTGTCCACATAAAAAATTTATGATATCAAAATGGTAGTGGTAGAGTGGCTAGAATAAAAAATGGAAATAAAAATATACTGCTTCTTTGTACATTATTCTCTACCCTAAATTATGTACAGTTTAGCAGAAATTTAATTTGGGATTACCATATGAAATTACATTGATTAAATGCTAAATGACTAGATTGCAATATTGCCACTTGCCCCAGTTTCACAATCAGCCCTGAAGGAAGAGGAAACCTCAAGAATCTGCAGAAAACTCTGGTTGTGACTATGATGACAGTGGTGGTGATGGCAAGAGTGGAGCGATGGAGTGCTGGAGAGCAGGTCATGGTGAGGAGATGGAGGACACAGTGGTGATGTTTGGTGGTTAATGTTGATAATGATGGTGAAGAAAATGTGATGATGAATGTGGGGATGATGGCGGTGGAGTTGGCAATGTAAGTGGTTGAACTGGTATCTTTGGTGGTAGAGATGACGTAGTCTGCGGCTGTGGAAGTAGTAACAGAAGTTGTACACGTGAAGACAATGAGTTGGGAGCAGAGCTGGTGTTGGAAGTGAGGATGTTAATGGGGATGGGGAAAGTGATAATAATGATATTGATAATTCCAAAAGTGATTGTAGGGCTTAGAAGTCATAAATCTTTATGAAGTGAAGTGATGCCATGTGACCTTTAAATTTCTTTTATGTGTCTTTGGTTGGAAACAAATAATGAAGCACAGTAAATTTACTTGCAGAGAGATTTGTCAAACTAAGCACTCACTCTGTAGATGCTCTCTAAGCTTTTCCTTAATTACAGATATTAGCATCATGCTGTGCCAAAAAGCACCACTCCTGTCAATTTCGAAACAGTGCCCAAGTTCTTCTAATAAATAATGTTCAGCCCCAGTTACTGGAAACTTTTTGAGTAATCTTGGCTTCCCCTATTCAATACAGTGAACTTGAAAGTTGATTTTTATCTTGAAAGTGAAGCTACTTAGTCATGCATTATCTTTTATATCTGTTTGCAAAATAGTTGGAAGTTTAGCTACTCAGATTTGATATTTGTCTTTCTGCACTCAACTGCCAAGCAAAATAATTTCATTTGTAAACAACAGAATGTATCTTCATAAATTAGCATAAACATATACCATTGGGAGACTGAATCTACAAGCTTGACCTAGTAGATATGTGATTTTTTTACAGACAGATTTTTTTTGCTTCTCTGAGTATATATTTGAAATTAAACAAAAATGCTCAGAGGAACATTTTTCTTTTTCATTGCTAAGGTACATCTCCTTTCCCCTTCCTGGCAACAGGTGACATTCTTCCAGCTATGAGAACACAGTTGATTCTCACACTAGCATAAACTCTGTTTAACAAATTTGTGCTGCTCAAACAGTTGAAATATGTTTTCCTATTGCATATAGTTAGTAATATCAAGTATAGAGAATAACACATTTAATTACCATGGTTTAGATTTATTAAGATTTGCTATGCAGCCGGCTTTTTTATGGATTATCTTATGTTTTAACTCCCTTGCCATCATACATGTAAGAAGAATGGGACTTAGGGTGTCACACTGGTAGATGGCTTAGTGAGGATTTGGACTCTGATGCCTGCTGGAACCCACATTATTAACCATTATGATATGCTTCCTATCAGACTTCTGACAAAGTAGAATTTATCTCCGTAGTCAAGTCTCATTCACTCTCCCTTTCTTTGATCTCCACCTTGTGAAGTCATTCTCCATACTTTTGCCATATTGCTTTTTCTAAAGTACAACTTTAACTAACCATGGCTCTTGTCAACTACAAAACCTTCTTTATCTAACCATCACCCATAGGGACTTAGACTGGTGCAGCCACTGGGTCCTGCACTGGCCATTGATATTCAAGGTCTTTTTCCATCTGGTTCCAACCTAGCCTTCTAATAATCTTTCACCATTCTCCTTTAAGTAGCCTATATGCTAGCTAAACAGACTTATTTGTTGTTCCTTTATTCCTTGCCTTTATGTCTTTGCTCATGCCTTGAATTGCTTGTCAGTTATTGAAATATCTATTGTGTATTGCAATGTACTGAATTATGTCCCCTACCCCCAATTCATGCTGAAGCCCTAACCCTCAATGTGACTGTATTTGGAGATAGGACCATTAAAGAGGTAACTGAGGTTAAATGAGGCTCAAAGGTGGGGCTCTAATATAATAGGGCTAGTGCCTGTATTAAAAAGGAAGAGAGCTCTCCTTCCCTCTGCGATGTGAGGACATAGCAAGAACTAAAAGTTAAACTGCAAAGTGACACAATTAGATATTAAGAATTTTTTAAAATGTGACTAATGCCATGTACTTACTAAAAATGAGTGTTAAAGAAAAAAAAAGGAAGTGAGGACAAGGCAAGAAGATGGCCTGCAAGACAAGGAAAGAACTCTCACAGGAACCTGACCCTGCTGATCCCCTGATTTTGCATTTCTGGCCTCCAGAACTGTGAGAAAATCAATTTTTGGCATTAAAGTTACCCAGTCTGTGGTATTTTCTTATGATAGACTGAGTAGACCAAGACAAACACCTATTATTAGGGATATTGCTTTGAAGAATGGGAAAATCCCTTCATTTTTGATTCTGTGATCTGAATTGCTGGTTGGTGAGTTTTCCCTCAATCTCGGCATCCCCTGATCCTGCCTGGACAAGGGAGTTTCCAGTATGTCTGAGAGCAGAGCTCATTTATGATCAGTGTTTAGAGAATGATGGGAAGTTTCCCTGGAAGTAATGTGTGAGGATGATGCCCTTTCCTTGCTGAAAGTATCAGTTTGACAAAACCAACTGAAAAAGACTTTTTCCTGCTAGCATGGGAAGATTAACATCTAAAGTGGTCACTGAAGTGATTGGTATAGTCTGTTATTTCAACAAGAATATGAGTGAGAAGAACTGTTGAAAGAGAACAAAAGAAGGAAAATATATATTGCTCAATTAATTATTTTGAAAAAATGGAGAAATGAAATAGCTATAGTTGAAATATAATTTTAAACATTTTTTTTATTTTTAAGAAAATTATGTATTTTTTTCACCTCACTCTAGCCTTATACTGCCATTTTATTTAACAGAGCATTGATCCTCTGTCTCTGGAACAATAATGGGAAATTAACCTAAACTTCTAATTGCTCCATGTTGGTGTTAAGATGGGCAAATAGCCTCCGATGTGGTTGCTATTAAGGCTAGCACTGCAACTTTATACAATAAAACCTCATTAGTGACATCTTCATCCATGGAAGATCAGCTGAATTTCATCCCACATCTCCATGCATACATTCCATCAGGTCACAGAAAATTATGAGACTCATTTGCACTTCTAGTGTGCTTCCCCCTCTGTTTTCAAGCCCTTTACAAACAAAGGTACAGTAATATGAGAATGCAAACATAGGAGATGCCCAGGGAGGTTTGACAGAAAAAGTGGCACTTGTGCCAGGTTTTAAATGCTGATCTGTCTTTCTCTAAACCTACTACTAGTGTTCCATCAGAGTCCAGGGGAAAAGATCACCCAGAAATTTGATCTGGTGTTATCTGAAACAACGTGCATATTTAATAATGACTTTAATAGTGGATTAAGCACTTTGTAATGATTTTTAATAATTACTATTTACAGTAACAGAAACAGCACATTTCTATGTTTTAGATCCTTTTTTAATTCTTATTGCAGCTGTGCAGGTAAACATTACAGATGAGGAAAACTGAGGACTGGAGAGAGAGAACTTTTCTGTAAAGAGAGAGGTTGCCGAAGGTTCCAGAGCTAGTAGTTGTCAGGGACAAAATTTAAACCCAGTCTTTTATTCTACCATTGTTTTCTTCTACCACATGGCTGCCCTGACTAGGATCTTATTCTTACTGTTTTTTTTAAGTACAAGTTAGATCTTCATGTTGCTTTACAGCAGGAACTGAAGCAGCCAAACCCTCTAAAGCAGAGATTTTCACTCTTTTTCATCTCATGGCACACATGAACTAATTACTAAAATTCTGTGGCACACTAAAATAGGTATTATATATTTTTTGTCGATCTGACAAAAATAGGTATAATTTTGACTCATTCACACCAGATGGCTATTGTGTTGTCTGTTGTCATTTTTTATTTGACAACCTAAGGGAAAAGAAGCCTGTGCCCCTGATTAAATAAATAGTCAGGTATTGCATATTTTAAAAATTCTTGTGGCCCAGCAGTTGAAAATCGCTGCTCTAAAGAACACCTACATTTTCAAATTAAGGCAATCTTCTTTACACAAGAGCCACTCATGGGTTTGATCAGCATGGTCCAATTTCCAGGATACTAATCATCTCTTGGCTTATTGACAATTGAATTTGGTGGCTTAAAAATTAGATGACCAGACTCAAGAACATGGGAACTGCTCTTATTTACTTCCAGCATGGGCAGAGCTGTCTGTATAGTTAACTTCATGCCTTTTCCTCAGTAATAGTGGATCTTGTGGTTTTACCCTTTCAAAGTGCATCAGAACCATATTCAGCAATGGCAAGTTGCTTTGTAATGATTTACTTGGTTGATTCTAGATACCCTAATCTACATTGACTCCTGGATCCCATCCTGTTCCCAGAAGAAGCATTCCAAGGAGACTTTGTTCAGAATGCTATGGATTTTGAATCAGTACCACGTGACTCTTTTCCTTTTTGTTTTGAGTAAGAGTGTTTACTGACACAATTGCTCCCATCCTGGTATACATTCCATTTTGCAGTATGGCTCTGCTGCTCCTGTCATCCAGTGTCTGTTTCTCCACACCCTTGAAACTGGCTGGATTTGTTATTTGCTTTGACCAGTAGAATATAGTGGGAGTGATACTGTGTGAGTTCCAGAATTTAGGCCACCAGAGGCCATGTAGCTTCCACCATTCATCTTTGTGAACCACTGTCACAAGACCACCATATAAGGAAATCTGCTGGAGGATGAGCCATCGGAGGAAGTCAAGGCACCTCTGCCCACCACCACAACAACTTATGCAGATGTTCTAGTCTAGCTGACTGCAGCTGTATGAGGGACCTAGGCAAAAAACATCAGATGAACTACCCTGCCAAACCACACAATAATGAAAACTAGTAAGTCATTGTTTTTAAGTCATTTACTTTTTGGGTGGTTTATTATAGAGCATAGGATAACTAATACACTGTTCTGTAGGTGCAGTAATTCTGGAACTAAGTTTCCTCAGATGGGCCCTGGCTGGCATAGCTCCATTGATTGGTATAGTCCCACAAAGCAAAAGGTTTCTGGTTTGATTCCTGGTCAGGGCACATGCCTGGGTTGCAGTCTTGGTCCCCAGTTGGAGCACATGTGAGAGGCAACTGATCAACATTACTGTCACACATAGATGTTTCTCTCTCTCACTTTCTCTCTCCCTTCCCTTTACTCTAAAAATAAATAAAAAAATATTTTTTAAAAAGATAATGAGTAATTTGGATCACCTGCAAGGATATTTTTTATTGATACTAAGGTTAGCATTACAAAGAACAGAGCGAGAGAAGTTGTATCTGGTAGAGGTGAGAACACAGAAGCTGTTTATGGATACAATAAGATATGTTAAGAAAAGTTGTTTGGCTGAAACAGAGCCTTTAGAAATATGATCTAATTCTAGAAAGGTAAGTTAGAACAATATTGAGGAACAGCTTTCATGCCAAGGTGGTGAATGTTTATTTTAGCTGTTCACCTATAAAAGGACTATAATGAGAAGGACAGCAGAAATGAGAAAATAAGCTTTCATAGATGTTGGTAAGAACCTGTCAAGGCAGATGAAATCGGAGGGTTGGAGCTGGCATGTCTGTTGGAACACACCATCTTCTTGGCTTCTGTGGTTTAGGATGGAGCTCAAACTGCTGAACCCTGGTGAACTCTGGGGTACCTGACTAAATTTTGGGTGAGGCTAAACTTTTGGTGAGGCTAAAAAGTTCTCACCAAATCCCCCAAGTAAAGTTTTGGCAAGAAGTCAGCAAGACCAGCTGTTTCATCCCATGAGTATACTAACTACCTCACAGACACCATCTGTGTAGAATGATACAGCGCTCTAGTAAGGATTTTAAACTGTACTATTATTCTGCATGTTGTCTGGGCTTATTATGATTATGCTTTTTCACTTTTTAGTGGAGCCAAGGGAAATAAATGCATATAAATATAATAAATTATAAGAGAAGACCCAAGCCATAGGGGGAAGTATAAATCAGTGATGAACAAAGCTTACATTAAGTTTTAAGAATAGGGCAATATTGACTACGTTATAAAAGGAAAGCCTTAGATGGTTAACAGATACTGATGCCTTCTCAGAAGGAACTTTTCTCGTACTCCTGTTCCAGTTCCCACTCTGCATTATTTGGTTTCTTCCTTTGGAAGAGAAGTTGCCTATTCAGTGTCATATTTCATGCTGTTATATTTCTCTCTACATTAAATTACCATGCACAAAGGTATGATTCTCTTCTGTTTTCATCTCCTATCTGGCTTCAGGGCAAGATGGGTAAGCCATCTCCTGCTGGCAGAAGCCCAGGCCAGCCTATACTCACCTTTTCTCTCCCACCTATGTATACATAGGAGCATTGAGCTGCATTCTTCCCAAATGGAAGGCCCTTATATCTGAGCCAAAGGATTTCAATTGAGTTTACCAAGGAGTTATATATTGGGGATTGGGGACCAAGTTTAATGAATAAATGAGTATACTTCTGCACTCCTTTGCCATATAACCTCACATCTAATGGATAGTTGGGTAATAGTTGGATATTCTCTGTTCCTTGATTAAATGTGATCTAATGGCTCCCAAATCTCATTCTCACCTCTAATAGACATCAACTGCAACCAAGTCTTGCTTCCACAATTACTGAATGAATCCAAACCTGTAAGGGTGAGAAATCTTAGGGAGGAAGCTTTAACTCAAGAATTAAATAGTTCTGACAACACTGATGCATCACCTTTTAAAGAGGTCAGCTGTAATGATAGTTGCTGTCCCCTAGGAATAGCTTAGAGTCACAGTTAGCCAGGACGGGAAAGGAGATAAACCATGCATAGTAAGTGGTGCACAAAGACTGCTGACTAATTGACTTGTCATTGTATCATTTGGGAGGCTTCTGTAAGTAATAGAGAATCCCAACTCAACTGACTTAAATGATAAGCCATTTATTATGTTATACAAAAAAAAAAAAAGGAGGTTAGAATTAGGCAAGCCCCAGGGTTGGCTAATTCAGTGGTTCAAAAATATCATCAAAGAGCCAGAATTGTTCCATTTTTCTACTCTGTCACTCTCAATGTATTGACTTTTGTTGGCAAGCTTGTCTCTTAATTTGTGCCAGTTTCTATGGCAGCTTCAAGCATAGAACGGTATCAAAAGGCCAGAAGAGGAAAGAGTCTTTCCTCATGGATAATTTGAAGAGTAAGAAAAGCTTTGCCAGAAGCCTCCTTGAAATGTTCCCTCCTACCCCGCATGAGCTGAACTGTGTTTCATTGCCTCTTCTAACCCACTCAGTGACAAGAGTAGAACTGACACAATTATCTGAGGTTAATCAAGGCATCCACTAAGCCTTGGGAGTGGCCACCTCTCCAGAAGCCCTAGCTGCCTGAGACCCAACCTGGATTGAGGTTCTGTAAAGCAAGGGAGAAGGGAAGGAGTGGCTGTTCAGTGAGTCGCCAAGGTTGTCTGGCACAAATAATGACCATGATATACATATCAGTCACTTGGTTAAATTTGCCAGGGTTAACCCTAACACAATTGTTAAGCAAGTCTCCAACCTTTCCAACTTGAAGTGACTTGGTATTGTTTTCCTATTGCTGCTATAGCAAATTACTACGTATTTAGTGGTTAAAAACAACACAACTTTTTTATCGTCTAGTTCTGGTAGCCTGAAATGAATTCACTGCCAAATCAAGGTCCTAGGCAGGATGCATTCCTTCTCCAGGCTCTGGCAGAGAATCCTTGTCTTTTTCAGCTGCCATCTCTGGCTCTCTCTCTTCTGTCTCCCTCTTCTACTGAGGACCCTTGTGATTACACTGGGCCCACTTGGATGATCCAGAGTAATCTCGCATTTTAAGGTCAACCGATTAGCAACCTTAATTCTGCCCACCACCTTAATTCTCTTTTGCCATGAAGCCTAATATATTCACAGGTTCTGAAGATTAGGTACGTAGATATCTTTAACAGGCTATTTATTCTGCCTACCGCAGATATCATTTTCACCCTAAGTCGCTGAGTACTCTTATAGCAATGTTTGTGGGAATGGGCACAGTCTCTGGATTTGAATTTCAGCTTTTCCACTTACATAGTACAACTATGTGTACTTTGACAAGTTACATAACTCTCTCTAAGATCTAGTTTCCTAAATATAAAATGAAATTAATATATATCTCAAAGGGTAATTATAAGAACTTAGTAAGGTCTTACATGGAAAATGCTTAACACAGTGTCTAGTTGAGAATATATATTCAATAAGATGGCTTCATTACCATTCCTTTTTTATCTCTGAAAGCCTATAAATATTGCATAGCCATTGTTTCTACTACTAGAGGTATGGATTTTGATGCTAGATGTCCTAGCCATGTAATCATTGGCTGGTTATTCATTTTTTTCTGAGATTAAGTTTACTCATCTGTAAAATGGGAATAATAAAATCCTCTTCATAGGAGGGATGAAGTTGAAATAAATAAGCATGAGTTTATTAGCTAGCACACTTCTTGATGCATAGCAAGTCATCAGTTAAATTTAGTTCACTTCCTTTCCTCAAGCCTGTTCTCATGAAAGTGTTACAAGTCACTTACATCAATGCAGGGATTTTCAAAGCTTAGTGTACCTTAGAATCATCTAGAAAGTTAGTTTAAAACACAACTTCTTAGATCCTACTCTTTGCCTATTCAGTTGGGATTTTGAGATGGGTGGAGTGCTGTATATTCTCCATGAGGACATAAATAACTCATCAAACGTTATCCTAGTATCTCTCATGTAAGGAATACTTGAATTTTAACATTAAGCAAACGTGATGTTAAAGGTCTAACTAGGAAATTTCACGTATCACCTAGGAGGTAGAGAAAGTATTTTGAGGGGATACTAGCTCTTTCCAATGCTCCTGAATTAAAACATATTATAAGGGCAAAAAGAATTTAGGTAAAGGAGAGAAAGAAAATCAATGGTTAAAATGAATTATTTAGATTCCCTGTATATTTTCCTATATTAATATTATCCTTATTAATGTGGAAAGTGGGAAGTCGGTGGTGAATATCTAGCATTAAATTATAGAGATGACCTCTTTTGTAATGTGATAAAAGTATACATTAATATTATCTCAGCATGTTTTTCACAATGACCAAACTATTAATACTTTGATGGTGCTCTGTGTGTCTTCCCATCAGTAATGTTTTCACACAAATGAAGAGAATGAAGAAATGCAGAAACATGCCAAATTCTGTCATCCATTCTGCCCTGCTTGTTCCTTGCAAGTACATAAGCTCCATTTTAATTTAATTTTTCAAAGTATATATTTTTGATTATGCTGTTAAAGTTTTTCCAATTTTATCCCCCTTTGCCTCCCTCCACCTGGTACCTACCTTCCCTCCAGCAACCCTGCTCCTCTTAGTTCGTGTCCATGGGTCATGCACATAAGTTCTTTGGCTTCTCCATTTCCTATACTATTCTTAATATCCCCCTATTTTGTACCTACTAATTATGTTTCTTAATCCCTGTACCTTCCTCCATTCTCCCCCTTCCCCTTCCACGTGGTCTCCATTTCTACAATTCTTTTCTTGTTCTAGTTGTTTGCTTAGTTTTTTGTTTTTGTTCTTGTTTTTTAGATTCAGTTGTTAATAGTTGTGAGTTTGCTGTCATTTTACTGTTCATAGTTTTGATCTTCTTTTTCTTAAATAAGTCCCTTTAACACTTTGCATAATAAGGGCTTAGTGACGATGAACTCCTTTAGTTTTATCTTGTCTGGCAGCACTTTATCTGCCTTTTCATCCTAAATGACAGCTTTGCTGGATAGAGTAATCTAGGTTGTAGGTCCTGGCTTTTCATCACTTTGAATACTTGCCAGTCTCTTCTTGCGTGCAAAGTTTCTATTGAGAAATCAGCTGACAGTCTTATGGGAAGTCCTTTGTAGTTAGCTCTCTTCTTTTCTCTTGCTACTTTTAAGATTCTGTCTTTATCTTTAACCATTTATCTTTGGCATTTTAATTATGATGTGTCTTGGCGTGGTCTTCTTTGGGTCCAACTTGTTTGGGACACTCTGTGCTTCCTGGACTTGTATGTCTATTTCCTTTACCAAATCAGGGAAGTTTTCTTTCAATATTTTTCCAAATAAGTTTTCAATTTATTGCTCTTCCTTTTCCTCTTCTGGCATCCCGATGATTAGGATGTCGGCACATTTGGAGATATTCCAGAGATTTCTTATTCTCTCCTCGGTTTTTTGAATTCTTATTCCTTTATTCTGTACTGGTTGACTGTTTATTTCTTCCTTATGTTACAGATCATTGATTTGAACCTTGACCTCATTCCCTTCACTGTCAGTTCCCTGTGGATTTTTCTTTATTTCACTTAGTGTAGCCTTCATTTTTTCCCTTATGCATTGGCATACTTAGTGAAATCTCTAAGTATCATTATCACTAGTGTTTTGAATTCTGCATCTGTTAGGTTGGCTTCTCCATTTTGCTTAGTTCTTTTTCTGGAGTTTTGATCTGTTCTTTCATTTGGGCCATACACCTTTGTCTCCTCAATTTGGCAGCCTCCCTGTATTTGCTCCTGTGTATTAGGTAGAGTTGCTTTGACCCCATCTTGGCACACCTGTTATGTTGTAAGGGCAGAACCTTAGGTATTTGTCAGGGTGGGGAACCTGCTTTGCTACTTTGTGGTGTTGTATATGGGGGAAGGGTCTGAGAGGGAACAATGCTGCTTGCTGGGCTCTAGCCTTGTTTCCAGCCACTTCCTCCACTTCCTGTAAGTGACCAGTAGCCTTGTAGCTACTGCTCTGGTGCTGAATCCCAGAGTGGGTGGGTTTGCATACATTCTAGGGCTGTGTAGCTCCTTTAAACAGACTCTCCTGGCAGACCAGCAGTTTTTTCTGCTCCAACCCCCACAGGTTTTTACAGCTGGAAGTTATGAGGTTTTATTTCTCAGTGCTGGAACCTGAGGCTGTGTGTTTTGGCATGGGCCTGGGATGGCTTGCTCCCAGGTGTCCCCCCAGGTTTTTATCTAGCAAAGGTGAATGCAGAATGGCCCACTCTACTGGCTACCACTGCAACTGCCTTGCTGCCTTGCTGCTGCACTGCATCCTCTCTACCCTGGCTCCCCATCTCTGCTCCTCCTACCAGTCTGGATGCATATTTCCTCTTTAAATCCTTAGTTGTTGGACTTCTGACATACAGTTTGATTTTCTGGCTGTTCTTGTTGTACTTTGTTTTGAGATTTTTTGTTATCCTTCTTATGGTTGTGTAAAGAGGCGAGGTAGAGGACACGTCTACCTACATTTCCATCTTGGCTGAAAGTGCCTAAGTTCAATTTTTAGTCTCCACTGATATCTACCCAAATAATAATTTCACTTTCAATATGTAAATATACACTAATAGGACTTTAACTTTTTTGTTTTGGTTATCAGAAATACTAAATGCAAAGGGGCAAATTGTAATGTATCAGATAATATCCAATAGACATTTTCTCAGGGAAAATTAAAAAAAAAATACAATTGCTGCCAAAGAGAAACAATTTAATCTACACATGCTATTGGCTTTTTTTTTTTCCTAGATGGAATGGCAGACAGAAGTGTGATCAGGGAAAGGGGACACCAAAGCTATACTGACCAAATTCCCCAGTTTCTAAAATCATAAGGGATTCTCACTATTCAGTTATGCCAGGCTGAAGATAGTGCATTTTCTTCTATGATGTATATGTCACTTTTCATTAATTCTGAGAAGTCTGTTCCTTTATGAACCAGGGTAAACAGAGTAGTGTATTGTATTAGATCTCTACCGTGAATAAATTTATTTTCCAGCAAGTGTAAAAAATGAGTAAAGCCCAAACCCCCCAGAGCAGAAAATGTCACAGTGATTGTTAATACATTACCGCTCAGAGAAAGGCCTAATAAAACCCCTATTAGGATGTCATACCTGCTTACGACTGAATTCTCCAGAAAGTTTATTTGATATGTCTAAGCCAATTATCAAAGTCTTAGTGATAAGAAGCAGCTTGCTGGGCCTGAATATGTCAGAATAGAATAAGTAAATTGTGGGAATTCATGGGCCTCTGCTTTGAATAATTAACTTGGCTCTTTGTAGAATGCATACACTTTGGAAACTAATTTTCTCTTTGCACAAAGCATTTTGCCCTTGTGCTGCCTTTGAAAAGTAAACTGTTTAGCTGTAAGGTTATTACCTTAGTCCATTATATTTGTCTTGAGCTTTCTTCCCCATCTTTTGACACGTCCTTCTCCTTGCTCTTTGTCTTGGTGGCATCATTCTGACTAGACTGATGTAACTTCAGCTGGAAAGATGATATACAGTGATGACACTTCCTTCAAATGGAATTTAAGCATTTGCTCTGCAATGATATTATAGTGCATTGTCTGTTTTTTGAATTTGCTGTGACTAAATTCCAAGTTTATTTTCAAAGGATTTGAGTATCTTTTCCCTAGGAGAGAAGCAGAGTATTGCTTGACTAAATAATTCTGCAGATAAAAATTGGAATTGTTCTGAATCTATTTGGAATCACAAAAGTCAATGATTTGGACTAGACTGGGTAATAAGTTTGTGTAAGGAAACAGGCAAATCAAAAGGTCTTTTCTCCCCCATGAATTTTCCCTCTTGAATGAGCCAAACAGATCCCTTGTTTTGACAATGGGTAGATGAGCGTTTTTCAGTCTTTGGGTTGTGATATCCCACTCTGTGGGCTGGTTTGTGGACAAACCTCTTGTATTCAATCTCTAGCTCCAGGGTAGATCTCACAGTTGTCTTTTTCAGTATTGTTCACTGAAACCATCGCTTTGAGATCTCACTTTCCCAATAAAGTTAGTTATGGGTCCTTTGGGGTCCTATCATTTTACTGCTGAGAGAAAAGAATCACTGGAAAGCATGGGTAGAGACCATCAGGGCAAAGTGTGTTTTGCTTGTTTCATGATCCAGAACTTGACATTTCTTCTTCTACCACCTTTGTTAGGTAACAGCAATTGATATCTGGTGACCATACACCTAGCAAAAGGGCCATGAAGATTACTAAGAAGTTAAAATGCATCAGAAGGAATACAGTGTAGTGTGTAGTTTTGAGTTCCATTTTTGGATGACTTATTCCTATGCAATAAAAAATGTCCCTCCTAACTCCAAGAAACCAGTTTAAGGTTACTTGTCTTTCCCAGAGGCATTGAGTTACTCTGTATCAACTTGCATTTCTGTATCATCTTGCATTTCATACAGAGCTTCTAATATAATCTTAAAAGAAGAACTGAGCCTTGTAAGTCATTATAAATTTTGGATGTTAACCCCTTATCAGATGTATTGGCGAGTATGTTCTCCCATTCAGTGGGGTGTTTTTTCATTTTGCTGATGGTGTATCTTGCCATGAAAAAACTTTCTAGTTTGATGTAGTCCCATTTGTTTATTTTTTCTTTTATTTCTCTTGCCTGAGGAGATACATCAGAAAAAGTATTGCTATGAGCAATGTCTGAGATTTTACTATGTATGTTTTCTTCTAGGGTTTTTATGGTTTTGAGTCTAACATTTAAGTCTTTGATCTATTTTGAATTTATTCTTGAGTGTGGCATAAAAAGTTGGTCTGGTTTCATTTTTCTGCACAAATTTGTCTAATTTTCCCAACACCATTTATTGAATAAACTATCTTTAGGCCATTGTATATTTTTGCTTCCTCTCTTGAATATTAATTGTCTGTAAAGATGTGGGTTTATTTCTGGGCTCTCTATTTTGTTCCATTGATATATGTGTTTTTATGCCAGTACCATGCTGTTTTGAATACTATGGCTTTATAGGATATATTGATATTAGGTAGTGTGGTTCTGCCAACTTTGCTCCTCTTTCTTAAGATTACTATTGCTATTCAGGGTCCTTTGTGGTTCGATATAAATTTTTGGAATATTTTTTCTAGTTCTGTGAAATGTGTCATTGGCATCTTGATATAAAATACAACACCTCCCCTCTGAAAAATGAACAATCCAATTAAAAAATTGGCACAGGATCTGAATATACACCTCTTCAAAGAGGACATACAGGTTGTCAATAGGCATATAAAAAGATGTGCAACATCACTAATCATCAGACAAATGCAAATTAAAATCACAGTGAGGTACCACCTCATACTTCTCAGAATGGCTATCATCAATAAATCAACAAAAAACAAGTGCTGGCAAGGATGTACAGAAAGGGGAACTCTTCTGTACTGTTGGTGGGAATGCAGATTGGTGCAGCCACTGTGGAAAACCATATGGAGTTTCCTCAAAAGATTAAAAATGGAATTCTCTTTTGACCTAGTGATTCCACTTCTGGGAATTTATCCAAAGAAACCCAAAACAGTAATAAATATGAATAAATATATGAACCCCTATGTTCATTGCAGTGTTATTTACAACAGCTAAGATTTGGAAGTAGCCAAAGTGTCGATCAGTAGATAAGCAGATAAAATAGCTATGGTAACTTTACATGATGGAATACTATTTGGTCATAGCAAAGAAGAAAACTTTACTCTTTGCAACAAGGTGTGTGGACTTGGAGAACATTACCTTAAGTGAAATAAACCAGTCAGAGAAAGACAAATACTATATGATCTCACTCATACGTGGAATCTAAAGAACAAACTGAACTGTGCAAAATAGACACAGACTCATAGATAGGGAGAAGGTGGATGGTTCTGGGGTGAGGGTTACAAGGCAGAGGGATCAAACAGAATAAAGAGAACTTATTTTGACATGGACAGCAGTGTGATGGTTCCCGGGGGGAAGGGGTGAGTGTAAGTGGAAAAGGACATAAGGGGGATAAATGGTAATGAAAAAATACAGTAAAGAAATTTAAAAAAAAAGAAGAGCTGAACCTTACCTTAAAATAAATAATAAAACCAAAGGTTCTATACATGGCTGCCTCTTTCACATTCATGCAAATAAGTTCTATAAAAATGTTTTAGTACAATGGAGTTTGCAATGAGGTGAATCATTGATTTTGTCCTAATAACATATGCTTTAATGGGATGGTATAGAAGTATACGTGTATATGGTAAATGCATGTCAATAACCTTTCCTTCTTTTTCTAGGTCTATTTTTAAATGTCCTGTCCAAAGCTCTGGCCAGGTAGTTGATTAGGTTGCAGTTCAATTCCCAGTCAGGACATGTACAGGAATCAACCAACAAATGCATAAATAAGTTGAACAACAGATTGATGTTTCTCTCTCTCCCTCTCTCTAAAATCAATCAATAAAAAAATTAATTAAAAATATCCTACGCAGACTCTGAAGTTTTCTTGTACTAACAGCTCTCACTTAATCTTTCTTTCTTTGTCCTCACTCTTGGCTGTGGTCAGTGGCTATTATTAAATATCTACCACAGGAAAGAAAAAAGGCAAATAGCAGAAGCCTCTGGATTCTTAAGCACTGATAACTGCACCAACTGGTATGATCTTCTAGGATGATTCTCAAGGAAAGTAAAAATAAAAGCAAATCTTGGAGAATAAAATTATTCCCTCTCATTTAAAAATATACTTTTGGGAGGAGGTTGGCAGTGATCATAAAAAGCAAATAAATGATAAGATGTCACAACTCTAAAAATGATTAAGAATCACTGTTCTGAGAACTTACATTCTAAAGAAAGCCTCCCACATCTGTATAAGTGTCCCTTATACATATGCTAATCAGTTTCACTGATAATTTTAGCTTTTGGTTTGTTTCCTTCCTCTCATAATTTTATGTTCTTATTTTCTAGACTTCAAATACACATCCGGTGGAAACACAATTGCTTATCATTCAAGTTTGGGGTATTATGTTGAGAATATGTAAGTCCTTTGCACTGGATGTTCCCTTCATGAAGTAGAATTTGGTGAACATTTATGAATAATAAGAACAGGATTGGATGAATGGAAGAAATCAGAGAGTACAGTACAGATTTATATCTCCAGTCATAGTAAGACGTTTAGATATTTCTGGATGTAATTGACTGACCAATTCCTTCATCTCTTCTCTAAATAGATTGCACAAAAATGAAATACTTGAAGTGTGGCATTGCAGGGGATTCATGAATCATTTATTCTGCCTCTCTCTTTGCACCTGGAAACAGAGAAAGAGAAACACTTCTTTTCAACCATGGTTTATAACAAGGCTTCTTAAGCCATGTCTCAAGCAGCTCTCAGAGGCTGAGGGAGACCTTGCATGGAAAAAAAGACATCTTAATGAAACCTTTGGAGACAATCACCATTAGATGGCATTCAAGAACACAAATCCACTTGCAGAGCCCTACCCCTTTTGCAACCCTACCGAGCAGTTCTTCCTGCTGCCCAGACCTTGCCTCCCCAGGACAGCTGAGCTCACCTCCTGGGTTTCTCATCTTTTGCTTTATTGTCTCCCTTAGGCTCTCAGCATCATTTAAAATGTCTCTTTCTGATTTGGTATCCCCTACCTTTCTCAGTTCTTTCTATCTTTCTGATTTAGTTCCTTTTCACTTTACTATCTCCTATCCTCCTGCCAACTTCCTATCTCCACCCTCCTTCTGACCTTAATTTCCATTGATCTAACTCAGCAGGAAACCAGAGGGCAAGAATGCCCATTGGTGCATATCGTGTGGGTTAGCCTCCTAGGTCACTGAGAAGGCTGGAAAGGGGTAAATAATGGACCGGGAGAGGCAGACAGAAGATATCTAGCATATTGGACAAAATACTTGGCATGCACAGACTGTTATTCTTTCAACCCTTTGTTCACTCCTTTCATGTGCAAAATTCTAAGCATATTTATTTCCCTTTTAAAAAGTTGCTATTTATCAAAAGACCAGAATATTCAGCATATGTAATATATGATAATTACTATTTTAAGACATTCAGCTAGCTGGACCTTAACTCTACTGTAAAAAGGAAAGTTTTGTACTTCCCCATCTTTACTCAACAACTTCCCTCCCTGAGGGTCAGAGCGCATCTTTCTAAAGTAGCTGTCTCAGTGAAAAATCATCGTAGGGCAGGTTGCTGCTGCTGTATAAGATCCTCCTAGGATTTGGTAAAGTGGAGTTTACTTGGAGGAAGAGAGTATTCTCAGTGATCCCGAGAGATGAGGGTTATAGCTTCTGTGATGTGCACCTCCACAGCTTGAGAAATGCTGACCGGAATTCTTTGATTCTTTTTGCTCCAAGACTTTTCAAATATATCTTTAGATAAATGGGCTTGGAATATTTGACTCCAAACTTTCATTAAAGCCCAACTCTGTTTTTTTTGTTTCTATTTATTTTAAAATTTAATATAATTAAAAAACTCTGTCAGTGAACATTTTAGTTTTAATTTTAGTCTGAATTTATGAAAATATTATTAAGTCAGAATTGTAGTGGTTTGCTTAATTAAAAGTTTTTGGTTTGTTGTAGTTTGTTTCCTCACAAGGCTCTGTACCCTAAACTAGCCCAATCTCATTTTACTGACAGATTTTCAAGGGTAGTAGGTGCTTGGGCTGACTGGTGAACTCTTTGTCTTTTGAAAAGAATGATTTTAGGAATTTTGAATGAAGTCATGATACATACAAAGGAAGGAAAGCTTTAGATTTAGGTGACATGGCCACAAATGACTAAGCAGTAAAAATCACATCTTTAGAACAAAATGGAAGGAAAGACTGAGAAAAATTTTCCATATAATATTTTTGCCATTTTGACTTTTATGTATTTAGTTTAATAGCTTGTTTGTACTATTAAAATGATTTGCTTTATTATAGTTTATTTCTACTTTGGATATATGATCCTGTGTGAAATCCTAACAATGCTTTGTGTTTTAAAAAAATTCCGTATACATTGGTCAGGGATTGCTTTACCAAAGATGGCCTGAGGAGCAGATGCTTTTGTGACAATCCTAAAATCATTAGAAAGCAAACCTATTATAAAATAAGGATTAGGAAATTGGGTTGTATTTTTGATAAATGTTAACCACTCCACATATAATTTATACAATCCTGTTTTGGAAGATTAAATTGGCTCACAGTTTAGCCAAATACATATAATAATGGGCAGCATTGTGGCGAGCTGTTTTAAGATGATAGAACTCAGTATTGAACTTGAAGTGACAGAGACATTTTAGGTGACATGACAGGAGAATTCTTCGAGCTCTTCAGCAGAATAGATAGGGCTTCAGTGGCCTGAGGAAACTGCCGAGGATCACTGTGTGGACATGCCTACTTTCTAGGAAGCTCTGTGTAGAAGGCTCTACCTTTAGTATGGAAACTTGTATGAAAGCTTTGGGTACTAACCTTAGAGATTCATCTTTTTTACCTTTCCCCCCAGTTTCCACATTTATTTATTATATTTTATATTCAGTGAGGATTGGTGTATGTGGTGAGTTTTGTTTAGCAGTGTGATCATGCAAAGCTTCTGGGTTCCATTTTATGCTAGTCCTCAGAAAATCAGACTTAGAGTCTATCCCTTTCATGGGACAGACAAATGATGTGGCATCAGGATAAAGCTGGTAAGTTCCCAGTGTGGATCTTGTGCTCTGTGTCAACTAAATGCAAACCTTCTGTACTTATTAAAATTGAAGCTCTTTCCCCCTTTTCAATCAAATAGTCTTAGCTACTCTCTCTGCTTGGAGTCTTAAAAAGCATCTTACATTCTCAGCCCATTTGCTTCTTAAAGCTTTTTGAGTATTAAAAAAAAAGCCCAAATACTATATTGTCATTGAGTAACTAAAACTTGGATGATAAAGGATTTAAAAAATCATTTCTCATTAGAGATATGTATATATCCACATATCATTGATCCTTAATAGTAAACGTTATGTCTTTATGACAATTAGGGGATCACTGTAGTGACCTGTATGAAGTTAGGTTTACAACTTAAAGACAGTCTAAAGATTAAAAAATGGAGAGAAGAGTATAACAAACAAATAAGAGATTTTTTAGGTATAGTTCTACCTGATATAGTACAAAAATCACAAAACAAAACATGAAAAAAATTGTGTCCTCTTGAGGGACAGCACTTTAAACAAGCAGGAGCAGTAAGGCATTTACATCCGGGGCCCATCTAGGCAGCAGTGGTGGGCTGAATCACCACCTCTCGTATTTTTAATAACCTCTCTAGTATCAAGAAGCTTAGGTAAAGCCAGAATGCTGTTTGTTTATTTAAAGAAGCTCATTATGTAAGGATTCTACACATATCCCTTAGCAAATCCGAGACAATCTTGCTTAGAGCCTTAGAGAATTTATTTTTCCTTTTTAAATCTGCAAACAGACCTAGTGGATCAGGTTCCCTATTTCCTCCTCCTGGACATCTATTGTCAGTCCAGATATCATACCACCTCCCTTTCTTCCTGTTGGTCCCTGAAGCACTGAATTTTAATCAGGTGACATTGCTCAGCTCTTCTGCTAGTGTTTAGATGTTCAGGCTCTCTGTAGTGCCTGTGTGCTGTGGTTAACATGCCTGCCTGGTGTGACTTATGTGGGCTCACTCACTGGAGTAGGTGGGAATGATCAGAAAGGCCCTAGTGCTCAGTACTCAGTTCTGACCTATTGCCACCAAGGATGACCAGATGGCCAATGTTTCTACAACCATGGGTTATGTTACCTTTGTGGCTTCTGACAAGTGGCAGGTGCACAGTCATTCTTGGTTGCATATATATGAATGACATTGAAGTCTTGTTAAGGTGTGACTAATTCTTTATTGCCTTTATTAATGTCATAATTTTACATCTATTTGTATGATTATTTGATTGATGTCTAGTTTGCAACCCTGGCTACACTTTGGAATCACTTGAGAACCCTTAAAAAAATATGTGTATGTGGGCCTTACTCCAGGAAATTTTGATGTAATTGATCTGGAGTTGGCTGTGCACTGGGAATTGTCAAAGCTCCCTGGGTGATTCCAATATGTAACCAAGGTTCAAAATTGCTGCTACAGAGTATAAACAACACTAGGTAGAGGGCACATAGTGTTCTGCTCACCATAATATTCCAATACCTAGTTCAGTGCCTAGCATCTAGGAGGTGCTCAATAAATGATTGTTAAATTAATAAACATGTGAAAACATGGCTTGCTTTCTGTCTTGAAGGCAGCACAATAAAAAGATTAAATGAATAAAGCTTTTTCTGAAGATGGTTCCAGTGTGTTACCTGTCATCAAGCTCTTGTGGTCACAGCATGGCCTTGCAGGATCCCATCCCTGAAACATTCCATGAGCATCTCAGGGAGCACTGATTTCTCTCTCAATCTCTGGAAGTATTAGAGGCTGCCGCTTACAGTGGCCTATTTCAGGATGGATGGCCTAATAGTGGTGCAGATAAAACTCCCGGAAAAAAATTTTTTTTTTGGAATGCAGTCACTCTTTCTTTAAACTTCTAATCAGAAGGAAACTGTTAAAGCTTGGAGATTTTATATAAAAAGCTTCTTGACTATTAATTAGGTGAGCATTAGGAAGGAAAAAAAAACAAGAAAAAAGTGGTATCCTCAGTAAATGAGGAAAAAAATGCTTGCACAGTGGTAGATCAGTAGGTAATTGAAAGATAAGAAAAAATGAACAAGGGAAAGTTCAGAACTCATAATGTTGACCAAGAAATGCATTTTTTTTGTTTTTACCAGAAAGAGGTGAGTGTTTATTTTTTACAGTGGCATTTGGACATGTTTGAATTTGGGTGAAATATGTATTTGGAAAGATACAGCTTAAGTGGCAAGATTGAGAGTTAAAATGTGGATTCTGATCTCCCTGGCATTAGTTACCTGTTTTGCTGGGTGACCTTGGAGGTCTTTCCCTTGGTGGCTCCTGAAATGTTAAGTTGTTGCTATGCTTCAGTCTTGCAGCTGTCTCTGGTGAAGAGAGGGCAACGTCTGGAGACCTCTGGGAGGAGAGGCCACTGCCAGGAGTTACCTGCTGCCAGGGGTTACTTGCCATACCAGTGTGAAAAGAACTTCAACACAAAACAATACTTATTGCTCCCTAGGTTATGAGACAGAGGTTGTCTCTCAAAGAGGCCAGTCTCCAGCCACCTCTCCCACTTTTCTCATTTCCCTCAGTGATGTGAGAGGAAGACTCGAGCAGGCAGTGTTTCCACTGTCTTTGACAATAGGATAGTCTCAGAAATGGAGGGAAAACACTTTGGTCATCTCATCCAGTTGCCCATAGCTCTAGCAGCATTGAGAGTGTCCACCTACCAGATAGAGAACCTTGTATGTTTTAAATATCCACATAGAGAGAAGTCCTATTCTTTTTTGGTCACTTTGACAATCAAGAATCTTTTTGATTTTTTTTAAAGTATATGTCATTCTGATTATATGACACCTTTGCTGGAAACTCTGCAGTGATTCTCATTATCTATGCATAAAATCCCACAATGTTAGCAGGGGTAATACTGAACATTTTTAACAGCCATAAGGACCTAAAAAAATGGACACTGGTGTAGAACTGGAAAGGAGATTGGAAGCATTGCTCTTTAGTTTCTGAGGAGGTCTGAATGCCCCAGTGCAGGTGCAGTTGTCTGGAGTAAGTGATAGCAAGCAGGGGACCCATTCCAATGCATTTACAAGTATTTTGATTTTGTGACAAGACATTGTAACTAGCTTATTAGCTCACATAAAGGCATCTCCATTATCTAATCCCAGCCTGTATCTCTGGCTTATCTCCTGTTTTAATTTTTTTCCAATATATAATCTTTATTATATTTTTCCATTACCATTTAGTCTACTTATACCTTCTCCCTCCAGCAATCACCATCCAGTTGTTGTCCATGTCTGTGAGTCCTTTTACTTTTTTGCTCAAACCCTCCATTCTGTTTTTCTTCTCTTATACTCCAGTCTCTGACTTTGGTGTAATAATTGCAGTTCCCTGAATGTGCTCAATCGTCTCCCACATTCATGCCTTTGCATATCCCATCCCTTTGCGTGGAATTTTCTTCCCCTCCTTGAATTTCTGGAAAATCTCCTGCTCTTCCTTCAAACTCTGCCTTCCTCCAACCACACTGCTATAGGGTCCTTACCACTCCCGGCTTTGTGTCCCTGCGTTCTTCTTATAAGCCTTTATTAATTATGCCTATCACACTGAAATGTTAATTATTTACTGGACTGTGAATTCCTTTCAGGGCACAAGTTAGACATGTTTTCCACATTTGTATCCCAGGACAGAGTAGGTACTTGATAAATGTTTGCTCAGTGAGCCAGTGAATAAATTCTTCTGTGTAAATAGAGAGCAAGTGGTCAGCATTCTCTTGCAGGAATATTTTATACAGTTGATATTCCTCTACCTTTGTATTTCCTCCTCAGTATTATCTCATGTATTTTAAATAGCCCTGTAGGTTTTAATCTTTACCCAGAGTTTATTTCCTCTTTCTAGTTAACTTTTGTGTGCCTGTTCAACCTTGATCTATTTTCTTTCCACTATTTAAAATGTGTAATAGCCAGTCCTGGACACAGAACACCTGTAAGGTATGTCAATGAATGGAACATTGGAAGGCTTATTTTGAAGTCCTTACAGGTCATGCAGGGCATTCCATGATTATTTTCCTTCCTTTCTTCATTGCTGACTCACATGCAACTTATACACTCTGACTCTTGCCAGGATTATTGTGACTTGGTCCTTAGTTGTCTCTTCCCATCCTGAATCCATCCATGTCTGGTTTTGTCCCTACGTCCATCTTGACTTGGACTGTTTTCTTAGAAGGAGTGTATCCTGGTTGCCCAGGTCACTTTGGACTTCATTTTTATCTTTCAGAGTGTCTTCAATCTTATCCTCCTTGACCACATCAATGGATTTGAGGATTTATTCTTAACAGAAGTACTCTATTATTCAATACATATGTATTGAGTAGGATACTCATTCTAGTAGGAAAGGTATACCGTTATGTCCACAGAGTATGGTGAAGCCAGTAAAATGTTATCTTTCTACCATTTTATGGTAAAGCAATGGGGCAAACAAATGTGGTGATGGCATGGGAGATGGACAGAATAGTTAGAAGAGTACAATGGTCAGCACATGGCCACTAAAGCTAGATTGCCTGGGTTTAAATCAATGCAGCCATTTCTGTGTGATGCTAGACCCTTATTTAACTTTTCTGAGCCTAAGCCTGTTTATCTGTTTGATGATGATAATAATAATGATGATAATAATCTACCTCATGGGGATTTTGTAAAAGTCAAATGTGTTAATGATTACTCATAAAGCACTCAGCCCTATTTCTGGCATGTAGCAAATGGTCAATAAAATTTAACTATTTCACTTAATCCCTTTAAAAGATGAATTCCCTATTGATCTCCCCACAGGTATTTTCATCTGGATGGGATTTCTCTTTCTTCTTCCTTCCCCAATTCTATCTTTAGCTGGAAATCTTAGGAGTTAACATCTGCATCTTTCAAATGCAGGCAGTGGCCTAGATCTGTCATTTTCCAAATGCTGTTCCATAATAGAGACCAAGGAATTCCCCCGAGACTCCTCCAGAGGGGCTGGGAAGTGGTGCGGGAGGCACAGCTACGGCCCTCCCTCTTACACAGAAGAGAGCTCTCATTTATCTGTTTTACATATTGGGATTTCACCTGAGTATGTGCCTAAAGAAAGAATTTTTGAAGGTAAAGGAAGTTAAAAATTTCCCTTCCAGCTTGAAAATCAGTGATTTTGAATGTAGAACATAATGATAATTTGATTTCTACCATTATTTTATGAACACAGAATTAATGATTGGGGAGGAAGAGATTGCATTACATGTTGCCTCATCCAATGATGTAATAATCAAATAAAATAGATCCTAATTCTATTTAGTCAACTTCCCTCTGTTGTTCTTAGTCTGCTTTGAGAGGACTGTCAAATTGAATTTGCTGTCCTCTGTGTTTGCCAAAGTTTATTATTTCAATTTACAGCAGCAGAGATGTTATAACCTAGTCCTTTATGTACTCTGTTGTGTTAGCTCTGATATTGTGCCAATCTGCACAAGAGAGTAATTATGGAATGATGAGCCTTCCTTTGCTTTCAGAAAAGCAACAGGCAAGTCTTTCTGGTGTCTAGAGGGGTTGTGTGTTGGAGGCAGAATTGGGACTGGGAGATGTAATCTGCTTTTCTTATTCATAAATACCTCTAAAAAAAGCCCAACAAAACACTATTTAAAATTTTCACAGAACCACAAATAAGCTAATACCAGTAAAGTGTGGGCTGTGTTTGAGAAAAGATGCTTTGAAAAAAAGGATAAGACCAAGCTCTAAATGTGTTTAATTCATTAGCCATAAAGCATGCAGGGCTGGGTTTGTAATGGTATCAGAATATTCAGGAAAAGATTCATAATGAGATCTCAAAAATCCCAGGTGGCGACTCCTGTTAATGTCTACAATCTGTTCTCTAGCCTCTTCCATCAGATTATCTGCTGTCTCTAAGCAGGGGAGGGGATTGGGCTTTGTCTTTCCCACTTGCAGTCTAACATTGAACCCTATTGCTTGAGTTCAGCAGTGGGTTAGCAAATTAAATAAACAGGAGAAATTACTTCTTTACTAACACTTAAAAATTATAATGGCAACATGTGCTTGTTGTACAAATTCTAACAGTGCAAAAATTCATAGCAAATTCTTCTTTCTCATTTCTTGAATTCCATTCCTCAAGGTAACCACTGATAACAGCTCAAAGTGGGTCTAGGCTGAGTTTTTCTTTGTACAGACAAATACACACAAACACACACTCATATGTACATATAAACATATATATACACATATACACACATATATTTTTTAAAAATATGAGTATGACTTTCTTTTCCTTCTTTTGTGTTTTTGATATCTTTCCACATATGGATTTCATTTTTTAAGAATGAGAATTATATTTCAAGGGGACTTTTAAACTCTTTCTGACTTTCAATAAAAAGCCAGACAACAAGCAGCGGGGGAGAGGTTCTGCCAGCACCTGCAGTTAGATCCCTCTGTCTCTGACCCACCTGACCTTGGAAATGGTTCTGTTTTTAAAGGCAGCCCGAAGGCATGGTTAAGGACCATGCCTACTTTTCACACAGACAGAACCCCGTCGTGAAAGAAAATGACAATTTAATCAAGTTGGTTTTCTGTCTGGAAAATTGCATCAACTTCATCTGGGAAATGAGGGAACCCTGTGTGAGTGGGATTCTCATCTGTCAGGGCCTGGTGGGGCAAGGGGACCCTTGTTCCACAGAGGCAGCCTCGTCCAACTCTTCTCCCTTTAGCTTGCAGAGCTGGGTTAAGAGAGCCGTCAGCGCAGCAGGCCAGATTTGTTGATGTGCTGGACTAGCTGGGGAAGTTCTTAAATTCACTTAAGATAAGGGAATGGATTCTCCTCAAAGGCAAAGCAAGGCTAGATCCTCCACTTCTCAGTAAGCCTGTGCAAATTGTCTGCCAGCCACTCGAGGATGAAATTGAGTCTAACACTACAGAATGTATTACTAAGAGTAGACCAGCCAGTAAATATTTAAAGGGTATAGCTAAGCTTCTCCATCATTTACCTGCATTTTGTTTGGATGACAAGAAGTGGCAGAGTGCGCTGCAAAGTGAGATTCGGTGCTTGAAATGTGACTGCAGAGATTAAATGAAAGTTTCTGGAGGAGACCTTCATTATGGTGAAATGGTAGAGGACAGATTTCCTGAAGGATTTTCCACTTGGATGCATGATTAAGTGTTCAGGGGACTATGTAATTGATAATATACTTTTTTATATTCCTGTGTAAATAATTTCTTTATTTAAACTTCACAATGTATAATGTTTAAACACTTGTCAAGCAATAACTCACTGGTGGCAGAAAATTTTAAAAGTCTAACAGCAGGATTAAGGGTGTTATGGCTGGGGCTGATTGATCTGTACAGTTTTCTTGAAGAGGAATCTTACCACAGAGGTATAATTTGTGAAATACAACCACACAATCTCAGTAATTTGAGCAGTTATGTGGGAAACTCTGAATCCATCTCAAATTGTTCTGCTTTTATTTTTTTAAACATGGTATAAAGTATGTTTTTAATTCTGTGTGCCCACATAAATATACATTTATAGTCATATTTTTTTTAGTAGGAGTCAAATAAGGGAAATATATGGCTCTACCCTAATCTGTGATATCTGTCATGGGTTTAAGTATATTACCCATGCATTGAGACAATGTAAAAGTCATTTGTGTAAATAATAACAGAAAAGGGTGCTATCAATTTATCATGCATGGGGATGTAGTGTGTTGAAGGAATTTACTCAGAAATCAGTATTTGTCCTCACGTTTGTCGTGGTTTATAAATCCTTGCCTGATTTACAAGGGTTTAAGATTTTTCACTCACATATAAAAATGACCCATTGAAGTTAACAAGCCTTCTTTATCTGGACTCATTTTTTTTTCTTTACCATGTGATTAAGTGCAATGAAAGGGAGATGGGGAGCATTTAAAATGCAGCTGAGAGTGCTTTGGTAAGAGATAAGGATTCAAAGATTTCTGGGACCAGGAAGAACCAAATTTGCAAGTGACAGAAATAAAAACACCAAAGGAAGGTGACATTTTTTAGAACAGTATTCTACTCATAAATTTGATGGAATATTGGTGGGTAAACATTTCAAAAGATGAAGATTAGTAACAGGTGCAGAGGGATTTGAGTAGAATGGAAAAGACCCCTGCTAGAATATACCACTGCAAAAATAGATACAAGTTTTATAACTGTACTTGGAGTAAGCAAGAAAATATCATTATTGACTAAATATTCAGTTAAACCAAAGCCTGAGATCCTACCTTCTGTCTTATCATCAAACTCTGTCTGTTAGAGACAATCATGAAAAACCCACACTGTCAGAGAGATGAATAACCCAGAGGTAAACCATCGGCCAGCTGTAGCAGGGAGCTGTTTGGTTCATGACATTTTGAATTTGGACCATGTAGATGAATGATAATATAGTTTACTTATCTGCATGGAAGAACAGGTGCTCAAATCTCTATATTAAATATTTTAGGTGTGAGTCACAAAGAACCCCTGTCCCCACCAATATAAGCTTGATGAGGGTGGTGCATGTAGTCTTCCGAAGGATCTTATCTAGCTCTCCAAATGCCAAGAAACACAGCTTTAGAGTCCTCTCAGCTTGACTAAACCTTAGACAGGCTTCTGCTTGATTATAGCCCCTTGACCTTTTCTGTTCTTAGAGCATTCACTGTTTTTTTGCCGTGTATAATGCACACCCACATTTTTGTGCGCAGTATACATGAGATTATTATACCCATGGTATGTAATCATTATACCCATGTATAACACACATTTTTATTTTTCCCTAAAAATTTGGGCAAAAAAGTGCATATTACATGTGGCAAAATACAGTACTTTAGAAAAGTTGTACTGGTAAATTCTTTCTTTGCCATCTTCAGACCTAAATCTTTTACAACCCAGGAATGTCTTTCTCAAAGACCTGGGAGTCATTCCTTTAAAAAGTAATCATCAAGAAAGATAAAGTGATAGTTTTCCTTCTCCCTTTCAATTGGGATGCTTTTCATTTCTTCTTCTTGTCTGATGGCTGTGGCTAGGACTTCCAGTACTACACTGAGTAAGAGTGGTGAAAGTGGACATCTCTGTCTTGTTCCTGATCTTAAGGAGAACACTTTTGGGTTTTGCTCGTGGAGCATGATGTTAGCTATGGGTTTTTCATGTATGGCTTTTATTATGTTGAGATATGTTCCCTCTCGAGGGAACATTTAAAAGTTTTTTGTTATAAATGGGTGCTGAATTTTATTGAATGCTTTTTCTGTATCAGTTGATATGATCATGATTTTTATCCTTCATTTTGTTCATGCGATGTATCACGTTAATTGATTTGCAGATATTGTACCAACATCACATCTCAGGAATAAATCCCACTTGATTATGGTAGATGATCTTTTTAATGTGTTGCTGGATTCAGTTTGATGATACTTATTGAGGGTTTAGCATCTAAGTTCATCAAAGAGATTGGCCTATAATTTTCTTTCTTTGTAGTGTCTTAATCTGGTTTTGGAATTAGGATAATGCAAGATTTATAAAATGAGCTTTGGAGTCTTCCCTCCTCTTGAGTTTTTTAGAATGGTTTAAGAAGGATAGGTGTTACTTCTTTGAATGTTTGGCAAAATTCACCTGTGAAGTGATTTGGTTCAGGACTTCTATTTTTTAGGAGTTTTTTAAATTACTGCTTTGATTTCATTAGTTGTAATCAGTCTGGTCTATTCCGATATTCTGCTCCTTCTTGATTCAATTATAAAGACTGAAAGTTTCTAGAAATTTATCCATTTCTTTCACATCGTTCAATTGGTTGGCATATAGTTGTTTGTAATATTTTCTTACACTCCTTTGTATTTCTGTGGTGTCAATTGTTACCTCTCCTCTTTGATTTCTGATTTTGTTTAACTGGGCCCTTTTTTTTAATCTTGATAAGTCTGGTTAAAGGTTTGTCAATATTGTTTATTTTTTTAAAGAACCACATCTTAGTTTCATTGATATTTTATGTTTTTTGACTCTATATTGTTTATTTCTGCTCTGATTTTTATTATTGCCTTTCTTCTACTTACTTAGGGTTTTGTTTGTTGTTCTTTATCTAGTTTTATAGTTATGTGGTTATATTATATTATATTATATTATACATTACAGCTTAATATATGATATGTAAATATGTAATATATGTTAATATATTATATATTAAGCTATAGTATATAATATATTATATAAATATAATATATTTAAGATTTTCTTGCTTTTTGAGGTAGGCCTGTATTGCTATAAATTTCCCTCTTAGGACTTCTTTCACTATGTTCCATAGATATTGGGTTGTTGTGTATTAATTTTCATTTTTCTCAAGGTAACTTTTGATTTCTTTCAGATATCATTGTTGACTTATTCATTGTTTAGTAACATGTTATTTAGCCTCCATGTGTTTGTATGTTTTTCTTGTAGGTACCACTGTGGTCAGAGAAGACATTTGATATAATTTCAATCTTCTTGAATTTATTGAGTTTTGTATCTTCACATGTGGTCTATTTTAGAAAATGTTTCATGTGCACTTGAAAAGATTGTATATTCTGCTGCTGTGTGGTGAAATACTCTAAAAATATTAATTACACCCATCAGGTCTAATGTGTCATTTAAGGTTACTGTTTCCTTGTTGATTTTCTGTCCAGAAGATCTACCCATTGATGTCAATGCGGTGTTCAAATTTTCTACTATGACTCTATTACTGTCAGTCTCTCCTGTTTATGTCCATGAAGATTTGCTTTATGTATTTAGGTGCTCTTATGTTTGGTGCATAAAGGTCTATAAGGGTTATATCTTCTTGTTGAATTTATCCCTTTAGCATTATGTAATGTTGTTCTTTGTTTCTTACAGCTTTTGTTTTAAAGTCTATCTTCTCTGATATAAGTATTGGTACCCCGGCTTTTTTTTGTTTGTTTTTATTTTCTTGAAATATCTTTTTCCATTCCTTTGCTTTCAGTCTGTGTGTGTCTTTTGTTCTGAGGTGGGTCTCTTGTAGACAGAATATATATGGGTGATGTTTTCTTATCCATTTGGCTATCTATTGTCTTTTGATCAGAGCATCTAATCCATTTTAAAGTGTTTATTCATAGGCACTTTATAATTCTTTATAATTGTGTTGCTCTTTTTTTCTTTCTTTTTCTTCTTAAAACAGTCCTTTTAACATTTTTACAATGCTGGTTTGGTGGTAATTAACTTCTTTAACTTTTTCTTATCTAGGAAGCTCTTTATTTCTCTTTCCATTTTAAACAATAGCCTTGCTGGGTAGAGTAATCTTGGTTGTAGGTCCTTGCTTTTTATGACTTTGAATATTTCTTGCTAATCCCATCTGGTCTGAAATGCTTCTGTTGAGAAATCAGTTGACAGTCTTATGGGAGCTCCCTTGTAGTTAACTAATTGTCTTTCTTTTGCTGCTGTTAAGAGTCTCTCTTTGTCTTTAACCTCTGGCATTTTAATTATAATGTGTCTTGGTGTGGGCTTTGTTGGGTTCATTTTCTTGGGAATTCTCTGCACTTCCTGGGCTGGTCACTGCTTGAGTCCTCTACCTTGAACATCTCCTCAGAAAAGAGCAATGATTTCACCTCCTGACAATAGCAGTGACCTCATTTTCTCACAATAGAGCCCAACTGAACTTGTAACCATGGTAACCAGGAAGCCACGTTCTAAAAAAGGCACTACCCAGCTCATTTGGCTATAGACATTGGCAAAGATGGGATATTTTCTTCTTGTCTGCTTGTGTCCTGAGGCTTTGGACTCAAAAAAGCCAACTGTGATAGTGTATCCCACCACTGCCGCCACTGGCTCCAGACTCACCCTGATGCCTGTGGCCTTTTAATGGTGAAATGCAGAGATAGCACAGGGCCCAGAGCAATTTTGTTCAGGCCAGACCACCCACTGATCCCATTTTAGAAGTCTTATGTCTCCTTTCATGTATGTGTGAAAGGGAAGTTCATGTGGGGAGGGCATGCCCCAAGCAGGAACAGGCTGAAGAGGGGTCAGAAGCCTGGTGGGCTGGTCATGTTCATACCCCAGGTCAAGAATGACTGGGTGGACTTTGAGTGTGGGTGCCCTCTCCTTGAGGTTTACTTTGAGCCCTAGAAGTGAATCTCATTTCCTCTGGTTAGGGTCTGAGCAGACACAGGGCTGGGTCTGATTGGGAAAGAGAAAGTCTAGTGGGCAGAAGCAGTAGCAAGTAGAGACTGACAGGACTTGGGGTCTCTGGAATGGATACCAATCACTGTCATTGCAAAGCTCAACCCAGGACATCAAGGAGCAGTTGCTCATTGGAGATACCCACTCCATCTCCACCAGCTAGGAGCAGGTGCTCAACAGTAGTGAGGGCCAGAGCATATGTGAATTGAGTGTGGCCACCAGGGATCTGGGCAACCTGGACTCAGGGATGGCGTGACAAAGACTCCTTCCCTGAAGCCACCCAGACTCCACAGGTAGCTTGCAATTTCTGACTACAACATGGAGCACCATGTCCATGGTCAACCAATGAGGCCAGAGGACCTGGAGACCAAGGGTGTGAAGATTGGGAAGATGAAGCTGGGATAGGGGAGGAGATCCATGTGAGTTTACATTTAAAGATTTAAATGTAAGACTTGAAACCACAAAACTGTTGAAGAAAACATAGGCAGTAAAATCTCAGACATTTTTCTTAGAAATATTTTTTTCTGATATATCTTCTTCGGCAAGGGAAAGAAAAGAAGAAAAAATAAATGGGACTACGTCAAACTAAGAAGTTTTTGCACAGCAATGGAAACCAACACAATGTAAAGACAACCTACTTAATGGAAGAAGGTATTTTCCAATGATACATCTCATAAGGTGTTAATATCCAAAATTTAAAAAGAACTATGGCAACTTCAACCTGGAAAAACAACTTGATTAAAAAGTGGGCAGAAATTGTCCAAAGAAGACATACAGATAACCAAAAGTCATATGAAAAGATGCTCAATGTCACTAATCATCAGAGAAATGCAAATCAAAACCAAATGAGATATTACTTCACACCTGTCAGGATGGCTATCACCAATAAATCAACAAACAATAGGTGTTGGTGAGGATTTGGAGAAAAGGGAACCCTCCTGCACTGTTGGTGGGAATGTAGATTGGTGCAACCACTATGGAAAACAGTATGGAGTTCCCTAAAAAAATTAAAAATGGAATTGCCTTATGACCCAGTGATTCTGCTTCTGGGAATATATCTGAAGAAACCCTAAACATTAATTCAAAAGAATATAGACATGTCTATGTTCATTGCAGAATTATTTACAATAGTCAAGATATGGAAGCAATCCAAGTGCCCATCAATGTATGAGTGGATAGAAAAGCTGTGGTACATATAGACAATGGAATACCTCTTGGCCATAAAAAAAAAAAGAACTTTTACCTTTTGTGACAGCGTGGATGTATCTAGAGAGTGTTATTCTAAGTGAAATAAGTCAGACAGAGAAAGACAAATACAATGTGATTTCACTTATATGTGGAATCTAAAAAACAAAAACAAACAAAATAGAGACAGACTCATAGATACAAAGAACAGACTGACAGTTGTCAGAGTGGTGGTGGTTAGGGGGCTGGGTGAAAAAGGTGAAGGGATTAAGCAGTACAAATTGGTAGTTAAAGAACTGTCATAGAGATGTAGACTAGGGCATAGGAAATATAGTCAATAATATTGTGATAACTATGTATGGGGCCAAGAGAGTACTTGAAACATTGGGGAGTACTTGAAACTCTGTAAAGTACATGTACATAATTTTCTAACTTCCAGGCTGTACATCTGAAACTGATGCAGAATAATATTGAATGTAAACTGTAATTGAAAAATAAATAAATTAATTAATTTAAAAATGTAAAGAAAGAGCTCCTATCTCTCAGTTTCTGCAGAGGGGTAGAAGCCTAACATTGGTAATTGACAACAAACACAGATGGCCTCATCACACTGACCATTCCTCCATAGTAAAGTCCTCCAGCACTTTTCCATTAACTCACCCTAGCTTTAAAAATCCTCCTGCCCTTTTAGAGGAGTTGAGTTCAATCTCTCTTATTGCAAGTTTTGAATAAAGTTTTCCTTGCCTGTTCAATTGGCCTGATGCAATTTTTCTTTTATAGCACTCAGTCAACATCTGTTGAGTTGAATTTGAAGAATTTCAACTTTTAATTCTCATGTACAGCATCAGTTTATAAAAAAGTCTTTGAGAAGAATCTCAATGTTGGAGGAACTATTACAGAACAAAGCAAAGTGATTTGATAGATGGCTCAGGATACCCATACCAGAAAGACAGTCAAATCTGGTCTGAAGGATGGGCTAATAATCTGTTCTAATAAAAATTTATATAGCTAAATTATCTCAGAATAATTTAAACTGAACTACAAGCAAATTGCAGATGCTTAGAAATGTTTAAGTGTCAAGGAGTAAATTCTTTTTTGCTGCTGCTTATTTCCTTTATAATCATCCTGATAAAACCATTCCAATGGAACTAGAATTTTGTAGTTGACCTATGTTCTCCAATTTATTGATGAAGAAACTGAGAACAAAAGAGGATGTTACGACTATTTGGTGGAAAACCAGAAACTGAAAACCAGGTTGCATTATGTTCAATCTTGTGTTCTCTTTACTCTTCTCTAGAAATTTCAGGTCTATTCAGGTGTTATATTTTAATTAGAAGAAGAAATTTAACTGAGAAGATTTATTCAAAGGCCAATTAACCAAATTGTTTAGGTGGAGAACTATAACCTGAGGAAAGAGAAGACTCTTGTTCATTCATTGCTCTTTTTGGTCAATTGTAGCTACATAGAGTTTTACAGTTGAGACAGCTCTTTCATATGCATCAACAAGCTGGATGAGGCAAGAAATAGCTTGATTAAATGATCAAGAATAGTTTGATTACATGACCAAAGGTCATCTGGCTGGTAAGTGTAGAGCAGAAACTAGAATGAGATTTTTAGTTCATCTAGTATTTAAAAATTTACTATGTCTATTATAGGTAAGCACTGTATTAGATCTTAGAGACAAGTGTGGACACAGCAAACAGAAATATGTTTATGATAGTTTTGTTAGGTACAAATGCAAGTATAAAGAATAAATTGCAATGAGAGTTTGCAAGATGATCTTAACCTTGCCTGGGGGTGGGGTTTGGATCAGAAAGACTGGTCAAAAGAAGTGACATTTACATTCCCAGATCATTGTCCTATCTCCCATATTAACTAGGGTTCAATGCCAGTGGGCTCTACATTTTGGCCAGAAAGCTTGCCCTGCCAGTCTATAGAGAAATGAGAAATATAATGAAATGGTAGTATGCTTTTTATCAAGCTAACTGTATTTAAAAGTTTGTCTTATTTTCTGAGGTTGTTTTTCCTTGTTTATAGTTTTAAAACATCCCTTCTTTTATTCAATGATCATTTTGGTAAATAAGTAATTTTTTAGTGAATTACTTAGGGCTATAAAAAACTTCAAATCTTATATCATCTCCTCAATTTTATTTAAAATATTTTAGACAATGAAATCTCAAAGTCTGGGAACCAGTGATATAGATCCTGCTGTGACCCCTGACCTCATCTTTCCTTTGTATTTTATGACTGGAGGAAAGACCTGTGCTTGGACTAACCTAATAAGTCACGGTAATGAGATGTTATACACCTTTGTACTTACATGGTAAATATGATTAAAAAGATGAGACAAACTCAAAAGCATAATATTATTTCAGGAAATGGGGATAAACAGAGAATTTCAAAAGCATAATGTTATTTCAGGAAATGGGAATAAACAGAGAATTTCAACATATTATTTTCAGTTACTTGCTAGGAAGTCAATCTTTCTACAGATGAGGTTGAGAAACAGGACTGAGAAAAGGGGGGTGAAATTGAAGGCTGCCCTGACACAGACAAGGCAAAGGTTCACTGGGGTGAGAAGTGGGAGAGTTTTCTTGATCCCTGTTGCTCTTTCTGTAGAGAATTTATTTCTCTGTCTGTCCTCCTGCCCTCACTTGTGTCTATTCACAGATTTTGTTCATGCGGTAGCTTTGTGGAAGACTGCTGAGCTGGTGCAGTGCCCTCCCTCATTGTCATGTGTCACAGTGCAGAGGGTAAAATCAATCAATGGCCCTTCCTGGCCCCCACCCTCTTCTTGCCCTTATAAATACTTTTATTTGCATTCTGTCATTGTGGCTGTGGCTTATCCTTTTGCATTTGCCCTTTCTAGTTGAAAGTCATTAATCTGCAAATGCAACTAATTAGCCCTTCTCTGTTCAGGGAGCAGAAAACACTGCTGGCTCATAGTCCTAGTTTATTGGGTGCCAGAAAACGTACACTTAAGGATCAATGGATCTTGCCAATGGGAGGAGTGCTCTGTATAATTACACAATTGGCCCTTGTAAGCTGTAAAATGTGAACTGCACAGAGAGCCTAAAACCTGCCCCAGAATGGTGCAGTGACTTCAACAACCAGCGTGCATTTCTTATTTTATCAAGTTGTGCCCATTTTGTGAGGTGAGCCATCTCAATTTGTCTTCTTGAAGAGTGAAACACAGAAGATTAGGTAAAATTGGGTGCATTTCAGCCCTGATATTTTTCTTTTTTGGAGAAAGGTTGAACTCAAGACCTCAGCGTGGGTTTAAGATTGGAAAGGCCAAATCACTTTATCTTATTTTTTCAATGGGGAAAAGAAAGAAAAAATCTCTTTGTCTTAAATAAAATAAAAACTAACATGCTTATGCTTAGCCTTTTTTTTTTTGTACCTTAAAAAAAGACACAATAGACTACATATCTCTAGAGAAAACTCTTGATTCCCTTAAAGGAAAATAATTTTTCTGCAGAGGCAAATATGTTAAAATAGGTTATAGGCAGGGTACCATTGGGATACCGACTGGATAAGCACTTGAAGCTACAGATGTACCTCCCCTCTAGTAACAAACATAGTATCTAGTTGTGCTGTGAGCACATGCATGTGTGGGTATATATGTCTTTGTGTGTGACTGATAGTGTATGTGTGTGTATCCAGAAATCCTTTCCACCAAGAGAAATTGAATGATGAAAAGGACCTGCAAGAAATATGTGGAAAATATTATATCTACAAGGCAAAAAGGCTAGGGAGAAAAAAATGTCTATGATAGCTTATACTTGCAACCTTTGGGGAGAGTGAGTCTGGCAGTTGGGTTAGTTGAATCCCCCTGAGAAGAGAGCAGGTGCTAAAGAGGATTGTTGTCATCACTGGCCACAGCCCACAATCTATGCCATTAGTAGAATTTTGCGCAGGTCTATTCAATGAGTTGGAAACTCTGTCTACCAGCTACTGTGAGCCAGGTCCTTTTTGTCCCTGTGCTGAGAGTGCAGGGCCAGAGAGCTCCCCATTTTTACCCTTGCCTAGTGGTTAAACAGTTCTTTGCATAAATGAGAATGGGCATTGAAATGAACAAGTGGCAATTTTCTTCTCTTTTTCAGAATATTCACAATCGTTTAAGAATAGCTAACAAAGTTGGCTTTCCTTGAATAGCATCTATTTTTCTTTGAATTTTTTTTTTTACCTTTCCATTTCTTTCTTTCTCTGCTCACCCTCACCTGTACTTTTAAATTTAGGAATACAAAGACAGTGGTAACATTTTCCCTATTTCCAGAGAAGCATTATCATAGCAGAATGATAGCGAATAAGCTTTCTTTGTTCTTGAATGAATAGTGTGATGCAGTGGTTCTTAACGTGTTAGGGGGCATAAACTCCTTTAAGAATTTGTCACAATAAACCTTCCTCTCCCCAGAAATATGTTCATATCAAAACACTCATACTCATCTTACCTTTGATTTTAGAGAATTCACAAACACACTAAAGCAATTGCTTTCTGGAGTTGATAGTCCCAGATTTAAAACCTATGGTCAAATACAATGCATTTGAAACAGTGGAGAAATTAAAGCATGTAGTAGGATTTATGAGCACATTGTTTGCAGAATAAGACACTTCTGGTTTATGGTAATGACTAAGATTCAGTCTCTGGAGTTAGTCTAACCTGAGTCTAAACATGACTCTTATAATTCCTAGCTGTGTGAAAAATTATTTAACTTATCTAAGCTCCAGTTGCCTCATTAAAAACAGGGTAATAATGTCTACTTCAGTAGGTTGCTGAGTTATACACATGGTTTGGGATACCATCAGCCCTAAAAATATACTAATGGTTGTTCCTGTTAATAATGGGGAGTGCTTTTCTGAATTAAGGTAGGCATCTTTTCTTCCCCTGCTTGTCAGTTACCTTTGCCATCTCAGGGAAGCAGACTATGTTGGACACTCCCGAATGTGTGCTCCTTCCTTTTTAAAGCTTCTTCTACTTAGCTACTAAGACTCATCCTACTTGAGAAAATTTAGTTTTATACTTTGAAAAGCAGAGAGGTCCATTTTTTTAAACAACAATTTATTTCATGCTGATTTGTGGTGACGGTGGACTGTGAAAGTCAAAGAAGGGAATGCTCCATGAGCTGGTGGGCAGTGTTTATTGAGAACATCCCTCAACAGTGGCTTGATGCTCAGCTCTTCCACTTTGTTCTTACATACCTTTATTTTCACCACAAGTCTTTGATTTTTCTTCTGTCCTTTTCCTTTTCTTAATTCCTTATCAGTGGCAATTCTCTGTTCATGCCTAGTCAAGTCAGCCCAACTAATAAAAATTGAGCCTCTCTACCTCCCAGTCCCTGAGTTAGATACTAGGGACACAGAAGTAAATAAAATGCAGCCTTTATATGTGGAAGTCCCTGAACCCTCATTGTATTGGGTATAGTATCATCATTGTCACCATCATCACTGTTTACTGAGTACATATTCTGTGTCAAACATTGTGCTATGTTGCATACATTATTTTGTCTCATTTAACTTCATTATAGGCCCTTCTTTCTAGAATTACCCATTCCTTTATTCCAGTGGTGCAAGCTTTTAATTGCTCTTTAGCCCTACCCAGCAGTTCTCACTTCTCCCAATGGCAAACATTTTCATTATCTGCACGGTCCTTTCTTGGTTAACCACTAAGTTTATTAGCCCTACAATTCTCCAAAGCTGGGTGTGGCTGTGTTTTCCAAACCTAATATTCTTTGAAACTGAAAAAAAAAATGATATAGCTTGTGCTTCAATCAATGACTGGCCATTTTTCAGTTTTGGATTACCCAAACTTGACCCGGGTCAGAGTTAGGAGATATAAATGTGGCTTATATAATTAAAAGATACAGAAGTCTTTTGATTCCACCCAAGAGCTAAGGATTGACTCAAAAGCTGGAATTCTAACCAGAATGGTGGTGAATCTTTGTAGTTTATGAATTCATTAATTTTTAAAAATATAACATTAGAAAATAATAACTAAGAATTTTGCAACATGAAAAGAATTATTTCAAGAAATCTAATTTTCTTCAGTAGAATACAATCAGCTGTGTCTAAGCAATTATAATATCTCTTCACATACTGTCAAGTGGTTGGTCATCTGTTGATAAGCTAGAGCTACACATGATTCCCAACATCTTGATGTTTGCAACAAATAACCTGTTTAACAGAGAGTGAATTGGAGTTCTGAAACTTTCCTTGGGGTGAAGTTACTTTTAGTTTACTAAAGCCTTACAACTGTTGGTCATATTGAAGAAGGTACCAGGCACTGGCATTCAGTATTAGATTCCACTGTGAAGAGGACAAAGGTATAGTAATGAGGAGGGGAAGTAGTGGCTGTTACTTTGTCACCCAGATATGAAAGAGCTGTAGCTATTTTATTGCTATCCTAGTATATAGTTCCATTCCTGAATCAGAGACCTCTGTAAGCATATCAAAAGCACAAGGGATGTCTAAGCTAAAAGTTCTTGAAATGAAAATAATTGGTACTATATTTTGAGTGCCTACTATAAGTCATGTACATTACTA
The DNA here is from genome assembly GCA_004024845.1 of Tonatia bakeri. Taxonomy (NCBI): domain Eukaryota; kingdom Metazoa; phylum Chordata; class Mammalia; order Chiroptera; family Phyllostomidae; genus Tonatia; species Tonatia bakeri. Next base: position 49,623 of record PVIA01002328.1, on the reverse strand, counting down.
GAGTCTTTGCATATACACCCAGCACTCTTTACTAGCATGCTATGAGGTTTACCAGTTATTCACAGGTCTACTTATTTAACAGATAAGTAGAATGAGGGATGGAGAGTTAAGTAATTTGGTCAAGGTCATCTTGTTTGCAGATGGCTGATCTTGGGTTTTATCATGCACCATTTTTAGTTTTAGGATTCAATCTTTTTGGAAAAGAACATGATTCTTCTTGGCTTCTTAACTATTTAATAAAGATGTTTTGTGTATGCAGAAACAGTTCTCCTTTTCTGGTGCTACTCTCATCATGCACAGGGTGTAGTTGGAAAATGTTTTTAGATTAAAGTACAGTCACTGCTGTTTGCAGAAATGGACCAGATTAAAAATATGTGAATGTCACTGAGTTGCAATAGACAGAATTAAAAAAAGTCATCCCTCTCATCCTGTCTTTAAGTGTAATGATTAATATACCATTGCAAAATGATCTATGTGCTCATAGATTACTGCCTGAATCACTGTGTCTGCTTTATGACTTATTGTTTGCCTGAGATCACCAAACATTTTATCTACAGATAAGTGAAGGATTTAAGCACTTCTCTTTCTTCTTGGAAAGAAGAAAGAAAGAAAGAAAGAAAGAAAGAAAGAAAGAAAGAAAGAAAGAAAGAAAGGAAGGGAGGGAGGGAGGGAGGGAGGGAGGAAGGGAGGGAGGAAGGGAGGGAGGAAGGGAGGAAGGAAGGGAAGGAGGAAGGGAGGGAGGAAGGGAGGAAGAAAGGAAGGAAAGAAGGAAAGAAGGAAGAAAGAGCGAAAAGGAAGGAGGAAAGAAAGAAAGCAAGCAAGCTTTTTTTTTTTTTTAGGTAAAAAAGAACTGTACTGATGCTTAGTTAAAATTAAGCAAATGGAATCAAATCCATTGTGTGTCAGTGAGGCATATGAAAAGTTTAACAGATGCTTAACCAAACTCAAGAAATTATGCTGTGATAGACAGTTGATATTATCAGATATCAATATTGTTCTTTACATCATAGGACCATAGATATGGGTGTCTTAGCAACTTGTGCAGTTTTATAACACTTTCAGAAAACAACTGGGGAAGAATTAAATTCAGATATTCGAATTAGTAGAATTAAAAAATTACATATATTACTGATTCAGCTTCGTTTTGCAATATTCTCAGTTCATGTCCTTTTGCAGTTGTTTTTTTCCACTGTGGCAGAAGATGGGAAAAGCAAGCTGGTCTTTTAAATTTATTGCATTACATTAGTTGCACTATAAGATTCTTTGAAGATGATTGTCTTGTGGATTCCAGTTCCAGATCAGTGGACATTTGGCTGGAAGGATTTATTTTGTGTGCTCAGAGAATTAGGCCTTAAATCAGTGTTACTGTAGGCAGCAGAGGGTTTGGTTTTTACAACTACAATAACTAACTCGCTGGGGAAGTGTATGTGTGACCCTTTCCTGATATTCTAGGGAAGTGTGTATTTGGCCATCATTGCTTTAAATTCTAAAAACCAATACAACACAAACATTAGCTCTCCTATCGCTATGCGTTTCTTTCAGATGGTAAAAGAGACTCAATACAGAGGGGGAAATTGTTGCATTGGTTTGTAATTTGTGAGAGAATTGAACTTTTGATTCCATTGAGAACACTTAGATTAAATTATATCAGGTTCAAGGGACATTTTAAGCAAAAGGCTGCCTGAAACCCCTCTAATACTTTTTTTCTTTTTTGGAAAGAGGTTTCTTCTAATAGTGATGACAGAAATATCTTCAAGGAAAGACAAAAATAATGAACGAATATTCATTTATTTGGTTTTTTAAATCACAGAAGGCAGGTTCTGTCATTTAGAATGCTGCTAGTCTGCTAGTTGAAGGCAGATTGGAGTGAGAAACTGCTTTGAAAGAGGGTAGGTACATCCTTAAAATGAAGTGAAAAGATGCTAGACCTTGGTTTTCATGAGCTCCTGAAATACAGTCAATGTTAGCAGCTCTGCATGTTTTGGAAGCCTGGCAGTGAAGATGTAGCATGACCAATATGTGGAAATTTATAGGAATTTGAAGTAATCCTAGAGATCATCTAATCCAGCCCCCTCAATGCTAGAATCCCTTCAATAGCCACCTTGACAGTGGTCTTGACTTGCATTGTGAGTTTGGTTTTTTTTGTTGTTGTTGTTGTTATTTATTGGTTCTATTACAGCTCTCTGATACAAAACAAGGCAAATGTACTCTCTCTACCTTGGCAGCCTTTTAAATGTCCATAGTGAGGTTGTGGTCAACTAAAACCCCTAGGCATTTTTTCTTTTTTATTCATAAAAAGGGTTGCAACCCTTTCCTGCATCCCATTTGTACAACTGATTATTCTGAATTTAAAAGTAGGACTTTGCATTTATTCTTTTAAATTTTTTATTGATTTGTCTTTGTTTTACTCTTCCAGTTTAAAGATCATTTAAACCTGCATTCTGACATCTCTATATTAGTTATTCTGTTCCACTCTGTGCTATCTATAAACTTGATTAATATGCTGTCTATATCTTTATCCAGCTCCTTGATAAAAATGCTATAGAGGTAGGTGGAAGGATAGAGCCCTAGGGAATTTTACAAATTATATCCTTTGCAGTAGGATTGTTTAACTACATACAAGTCAACCAAACCACCCAACCTCATTGTTTTTGTATCCAAAAGGTATTACAGATATAATCATCTGAAATGGTTTGCCCAGGAATGCCCTGGTTTACTGGTTAAAAATTCTGGTTTATATCTGTTAACACTAACTAAGCAGTGCCTTCTTTCACTCTCAGAATTATTCTAGTTTGGCTGAAGAAAATTGGTTACCCTAATTGTCAGAGACCACACCCAACCAGTTGTAGAACTCTAGAAACATATTCACGGGGCTCTCTGGACTGACTCTCCAATCTACTGGCCCTCTCATACAATGAAAGGAGATTTATTTGCCAACTTTTTTCTTAATGTTTCTATTGTTCCCAGTATTCACATATTTTTCTGACTGTTTGTAAGTAATCTAAGTTATATTTATTTTTCTATTGGGAAGTAAATTTAGATTTACTAGTCTATAATTATAATTTTGTATTGTATATTTACTATGTCTGAGTGTTTTACAAATTTTATCTCACTTAGCTCTTGCCTTAACTCTGAGGTAGGTATTGCCATTGCAATTTGCAGGCAAAGAAAGTGTACTACCAAAGGCTAAGTAGTTTTCCCAAGGTCTCAGAGCTCATAAAAGATAGGATAGAATTCAAACCCAGGCAACTGGACTCCAGAGTCTTTACTCTGTTGCACTAATTTCCAGAATTTAGCCTTTTCTCCATTTGAAATCTGTGATACACACACACACAACACACACACACACACAAGAAAAAAAGAAAAGAAAGCAATGAAAATAAAAGAAGCCAAGTTCAAAAATATTCTCCTCCTAGAAAATAATTTAAAACTAGACAATAAAATGAAGGTGATATAAATTTTCTAGGACACTAGCAGGAATTGGTTAGAATTACACAATTTAAAGGACAAAGCTAAGGGACAGGACACCCTACAAAGCTTCTGACAGATGGGTTATAAAAGTGCTCAAAGACCACTATGGCTCAGAGACATTCTTCCAGCCCTTGACCGTCTCTTGCTCCCAGATTGGCTTACACCGTTTGCTATCACTTTTCTAGGCCTGGGGGGTAAGGGGAGATGGGATAAAAAGACCTCAGTGAGCCTAAAAGGTCATTTTGTGACATTTCTTTTAGAAAAGTAATCAGTTTTATATTGTGAGAGTGTATGAGTGTACATGCATGCAATAGCAGGATGTTTCAAAAGAAATTGTTCCTGATCCACTGCATTATTTTTATATTCTTATTTTTGCAATTCTTGGCACTTAGTGGTGCTCCATAATTGTTCGTTCAATGAATGAACACATTCTCACAATGATTCTCTGCAATTTTAGAGTGAGGAAGGAGGAAAAGATGTTGTGTATCTTCACCAAGGCCAATTTTTTTTTTTTTGTATTTTAGTTCAAAATGCTTAGCTCTGCAGTTTCTTATACATGACACTTTTCAAGGATGTCATTTACCAAGCAAGAGACACCCTTTCTCACCCTCTCCAAGCACGTTCTTCATTTCAAGACACATCACTTATTTATTGTGTTATGTTAATGAAGGCACAGCCTGTGGTTTAGAATGTGCTGTGTTCTGTTAAAGGCAGAAAGAAAAGGACCCCATAAATACAGAGAATCTGGAGCAGGGAACGTTTTATTACAAGACTCGCTCCTTCTTAAAGACAGTAAACATGATGAATTTCTCTTTGCAACTGAATTTATGAAGATAGATGATTCTCTCTGTGGTGGTTTTAACTGGGTTTGCCTTGCAGTCTGAAGCAGAGTTGCAACCTACACAAATACATTTATTGCCATCCCTAATGACAGGATATGATGTCTTCTGTATGACTGAGTGGGATTTAGGAGAGTGACATTGTGTTTTACCATAGGGATGGAAAAGGATTCATCCAATTTACATGTTTCAATGGGAAAGGCCTCAGTGTTTCCTGTAAGGGAAGCCTGGGACTGCCTTAAATCCTGCTTCTACTACAACTTTTTATAATACTCTTTTCACAGTCAGTCTGAAAAAAATCTTTTGCTGAGACTTTTTTTCAGATACCAACCCAGGAACTGGTGACAAAGCTTTGTGTTTGATTTTCATACATTCAGTTCACACTTTAGCTTTCTGCTGAGCTGACACAGAAGGGAGAAGTGAAAGGAAGGGGGGAGGGCAAGGGAAATGGAAGGTTTCTGAGCTCAGGGTTTAAGTGCTTCACTCAAACGCCGTTGTTCAAGGCCGAGCGCACAGGCACGGCTGCACGAGGGAACTGGCTCCACTTTGCTAATGATGGCAGCGCGCATCATTGGCTATGCAGATCACAGAAGAAAGCCATTCTGCTTAGCTCTAATTCCATCAGGATCATTTACCTTTTGAAGGATAGAAAAGAATGAATTGAAGATCAAAATCATCAGCCTTATTTGGCTTCATCCAAGATTTATGGCAGCTGCTTTCAAGGGCAACTGAAAAAAACAACAACTGCGGAATTCACATGTGTACCATTTCGTGTCTTTCAATATTTTATAAATGTTACAAGCAAAGTCAACCTCTGGGGACATTAAAATTAAACAACCTTTCTCCCTCCCGTATATTGGAATTAGAGCATATATCAAAAATCACTGTATTTAACTGCTCTCATCTGTAACATACCTTTTTAAGATTAGCTGCCTGGGAAGCCTATGTTTAGTTTCCTATTCATTTGCCAAAGGTTATTATAATGTTGGATCCATGTCTGGTGATGTCAAAAGCATTAAACTTTGATTTAAATTGTTAATAATACAGTGCCCATTATTGCCAGCTTTAGACTTGAATTCATTTTTTTTTAAGTAAACATTTAAGGGATATCAACCAACATTTGAAATGAAGACCTAGTGTTCTTAATTTAAGTGCCTTGATGTGCAGCCAAAACCCAAAATCTATGTCTATAGATGTATAGATACAGATATAGATATATAACCAGGAGGACATTTGTTGTGATCTTTGAGGAAGTAAATAAGGTTGCCTTGGTTTCTTTAGATGCTTCTATTAGTTTTGACAGCAAGAAGTATGCCTTGCATCCATATGATAAAAGACTACAATATAAGTGAGGCTGATACAGTGGCTCACAAATTATCCTGTGGACCAACCACAGTAGACAAAAATTGATAAGGCAAATTAGTTTTCTATTTGCAAGATGCTCAAAAGCTTTAAACTTCTTCTTTCATAGTAAAACACTTATTTTTTAAAAGTATATTTTATTGACTATGCTATTACAATTGTCCCATTTTCCCACCTTCACTCCCCTCCTCCTTGAACATCCCCTCCCACCCAAATTCCTCCCCCCTTTTAGTTAATGTCCATGTGTCATAAGCTCTTTGGCTTCTACATTTCCCATACTATTCTTATCCTTCCCTTGTCTATTTTCTACCTACCATTTATGCTACTTATTCTCTGTACCTTTTCCCTTTCTCTCCCCCTCCAACTCCCCTGCTGATAACCCTTCATGTGATCTCCATTTCTGTGGTTCTGTTCCTGTTCTAGTTCTTTGCTTAGTCTTTTTTTTTTTAACGTGTGGTTATTAATAATTGTGAATTTGCTGTCATTTTACTGTACATGTTTTTTACCTTCTTTTTTTTTTAGATAAATCCCTTTAACATTTCATATAATAAGGGCTTGGTGATGATGAACTCCTTTAACTTGACCTTATCTAGAAAGCACTTTCTCTGCCCTTCCATGCTAAATGAAAGCTTTTCTGGATAGAGCAATCTTGGATGTAGGTCCTTGCCTTTCATGACTTGGAATACTTCTTTCTAGTCCCTTCTTGCCTGCAAGGTCTCTTTTGAGAAATCAGCTGACAGTCTGATGGGAAATCCTTTGTAGGTAACTGCCTCTTTATCTCTTGCTACTTCTAGGATTCTCTCCTTCATTTTAATCTTGGCTAATGTAATTCTGATGTGCCTTGGTGTGTTCCTCCTTGGATCCAACTTCTTTGGGACTCTCTGAGCTTCCTGGACTTCCTGGAAGTCTATTTCCTTTGCCAGAATGGGGAAGTTCTTTATTATTTGTTCAAATATCTTTTCCACTTGTTGCTCTTCCTCTTCCCCTTCTGGTACCCCTATAATTTGGATGTTGGAATGTTTAGAGATGTCCTGGAGGTTCCTAACCCTCTCCTCATTTTTTTGACTTCTTGTTTCTTCATTCTTTACTGGTTGGATGTTTCTTTCTTCCTCCTGGTCCACTCCATTGATTTGAATCCCAGTTTCCTTCCCATTAATATTGGTTCCCTGTCCATTTTCCTTGATTTCACTTAGCATAGCCTTCATTTTTTTCATCTAATTTGTGACTGAATTCAACCAATTCTGTGAGCATTCTGATTACCAGTGCTTTGAACTGTGCATCTGATAAGTTGGCTACCTCTTTGTCACTCAGTTGTATTTTTTCTGGAGCTTTGATCTGTTCTTTCACTTGGGCCATTTTTTTTTTCTTTTTGTTTTGACATGCTGTTATGCAGCGAGGGGCAGAGCCTTAGGTATTCCCTGGGCAGAGTAACCCATATGGCTGTGTTGTGACACTATATGTGGAGTAGGGGTCTGAGAGGGAACAGTGGCACTTGCTCCACTCTCTGCTCAATTTCAGTCACTTCCCCTGCTTCCCACAATCAAATTGGGCCCTTCTGGTGCTGATTCCCATGTGGGTTGGCTTGTGTACATTCTAGGACCCTGTGGATCTCTCCAAGGAACTCTCCTGTGGAGGCTGAAAGTTTCTCCCAGCTCCTCAATCCCCTAGATGTTTTCAATCAGTGGTTTGAGGCTTTATTTCACCGTGCTGGAACCCTGGGTTGGGAGGTCTATATCGCTCCCCAGTTTCTCCTGGTTTATCTGAGCGCAAATGTGGGACTGCCTGGTCTGCCAGCCACCTTGTTGGGTCTGCCAGCCATAGCTTTGCCTCGTACCCTCTCTGCCCAGCTGCCCGCCTCTGCTCCTCCTACTGGTCTGGATGAATATGTCTTCTTTAACTCCTTGGTTGTCATACTTCCATACAGTTTGATTTTCTGCCAGTTCTAGTTGTTTTTTTGGTTTTAAATTGTCCTTCTTTTGGTTCTGTGAGGAGGCAAAGGGTGTCTACCTATGCCTTCATCTTGGCCAGAAATCCTAAAACACTTACTTTTAGAAAAAGCCCTATGTAGATTAGCTACTATAGATCTCCTTTGTGGTTTTTTTCATGATTTACAACAAAAGAACTTACCATCTGCCTCTGTCAGCTGGATTTGCCAATGTCTTGGCTCTTAGATGCTATGCTCCTGGTCTCAAGAAAGGTAAAATTTTAAATTCCAAAGAGAAATGGACATGAACTAACTAAATGAACCCTGACTCATGAGAAGTACTTAATATTGAATGAATAGCTGTTTCTGAAATAAATACTAGAGCCAGAGAGCTGTAGGTTCAAATTCAAGATCTGCCTTATTAGCTAGGTTGTCTTGGACAAGTCCCTTAACATCTTGGATGTTAAGCTCAATATATTTTCCTGCAAAATGAAGATATTTTCCTCATATGGCTACTGTGAGAATGAAATAATTTAATATATCTGTAAAGTGTCTCGAATAATTCTTGATGTATAGAGGGAGCTGGATAAATGTTGATTCTTTCTCTAATGTATTCTCCTTTTGAGAATTTAATATGATATTCACAAAATATTCATAAGTATCTATTTATATTTAGGAGTGATTATTTAAGAATCTCAGAAGGTAAATAGCATGATAATTTCCACTGGGTATGGTCCTATATGATGGGCCTTGCTGTCACATTCATACTTACATGAAATGTGGAGAGAGGGGCACTCTACTCTTCCTCTGAGTTATGTGTCTAAAGGCTTGTGACTTACCTGGAGTATATCGTTGTTGGGGTGAAGGCCTTATATCTTCTCCTTAGCCTGCTTTTCTAGGCTTTCTGGACTTTATTCTCTCTCTGGCTTATTCAGATCCAGGCCACCTAACTGTTCTTAGAACATGTCCTATTCTGTCCTGTCCTTTCTTCTCCCAGGTCTTTGCTGTTACCGATTCTTATGCCTGGAACAAGTTTCCTCTCAGGCTCAGAACAACTGACTTCTCAACTTAAACAGTAACTCCTCAGAGACACATTTCTGATTATTATAGCTGAGATAGCCTCCTCCCTGTTTCCTATACCATAGCAACTTTTAATTTTATTTTCTGCCATATCTAAAGCTATAATTATGGTTTTTGTTTATCTGTTTATCATCTCTCTTCTCCCTTGCTCTAGCTACCATGCATAGCTTAGTATGCAACATAGAATAGGTACTTAATATAATAATACTAATAGTAACAGTACTAATTATAATACTAACAATAATACTAACAATTATAACAATAACAATAATACTAATAATAACAATAGCACTTCTTGCTAGCTGCTGTTCATTACAAATGAGCTGTTTAATCCTCCTCAAAACTCTATGAGGTGGTACTGTCATTCCCCACATTATAAACATAGAAACTAAGGGGCAGAATAGTTCAGAGACTTGCCTGTGGCTAGACAAATAGAAAAGTGAATATACGAATGAACATAGGAACTTCAACCATGATAGCTAACATGTCTTCTGCCTTGGCTGCCACTGAGATGTTCTTACTCTTGTGCTAATTAAAAAATTTTCTTTCTTTGAATCTGCAAAGGATCATAATTTCATCTTTACCATCTTGCTCCTCTTCTCTGGCCCCTGAACCTCCCTCCACCCCCCACCTCGCTGCAATGTAAATTGGTGTTAGGTTCTGTGTTTTCCCAACTGGTGAGAAGAGATGGGTTCAGAGCTGTATCTTATTTAGGTCACTTGTATAAGAAAATGTGATGCTCTGAGGTTTGTTTTGGGGAATCACTTATAGGACCTTAGTAGAAGGTGTGCAGGTGTCAGGCAGAGGTGGTGTAAACACAAATAATTGTCCCTAACCTCTGCTTGCTGAACACATGTGTTCACCAACACCTCAGTTATGCAAAGTGGTCATGGTGGTGACATATATATTTTCCTTTTTACGGAAGTTTATTTGTAGCTGAAACAGTTTTTTGCTTTCATCCCAGCAGACACAGACATTGCTGGGATCTCTGACTGCATCCCTTTGTTTCTACACTAAGTGTCTCAGACAGTATTTCTCTTTATTAAAGACGGAGGTCTTTCCTTGAACATCAGCCGCTGCACTTTGTGGGGACAGCGTGTCTCCAGGGGATGCAGGTGTGTAGGCCATTGACCCTGACATTAAATGCTTCTGGACTGCTGCATTGGAGAGCTAGCCTGCACTTTCACTCTGCCTCCTTCTGCCACTGTCAGCTGTCACTTTACCAGCTGTAAGGTGTCCCAGCTGCTGTCACCCCCTGCCTTATTTTATATCTGATTGTCAAAATAATGGCTCAAGGATGGATCTACCTTCCCTCAAGAGTCAAGTGTGTTGACTTTATGACAGTCATTTTCTATACAGAAGAAATATTTTTCTTTTCTATCTCCAAATTCTCGATGGTTTAGGATGACTAGAAGTGTTGCTTGTGGGTAATAAACAGGGTGCTAATTTATAAATTTTATAAATTATAATTGTATATATTATGAATTTATAAAAGTATAATTTTATATTAATACTAATATATTGATGCATTTAATTGGTGAATATTTATTTCATGCCTACTAAGCACCACATGTGGTGCTAAGGACTGAAGTTGTAATAATGCTAAACAAACTCAGGTTTTACCCTCACAGAGCCACAGACTGGAGGCAGGCAGACCACCCAATCAGCTTATAAATGTAAAATTGACTCCAATAAAGCACACAAGGGAGAAGGTTGTATGGGGATCCAGTGCAGTCAAGAAGGTTAGGGAGGGCTTCCCTGAGGAAGTGACTTTGAGCTAAGCTCTGAAAGATGAATAAGAAGTAGTGAGGCTAAAATTTATCAAGGGCTCTATCCTTTTTCTAAGAGGTTTCCTACCCATATTTTAGTTTCACTGTCCCACCAACCCAATGAGTACTTTTACCAGATGACAGATGATGACTCAGGTATCAAGAAAGCTTCTGTGATTTGCCTCAAGTCACACAACTAACTAGTAAGGGGAGGAACTGGCACAAGACACCAGTTTTTTCACTCTGAAGAAATGGGAGTGACATCTCAAATTGCATTCCTCTAGTTGCTATTTGGCCTTCAGCGTTCTCAACTAACATAGTGACATACCTGCTTTACAGCGCTGTTGAGTGAATGAGAGGAGAGGGCAGAACGCCTTAGCAAATGCCCGTAGTGGTCTGTAGTTTCCTCCTATGTTACAGGAGACTCATCCCTGCTTTCTATGTGTATATTAGTTCTGGCAATGTTGTGTGGCTATGTACGTAGCGTCAAATATATCCCTCTTAATATATCAGGACAGGGCATGGCAAATTCATTCTTAGTAACTAAAAACTTAACTTCCTAACTAGAAAGTTAGCCTCCTATGTGGTTGTATGCTGGCTCACCCATGGGACCAAGCCAGTACTGATGGGTTTTACTCTAGTTATTTGTAGAAGCTCACAGTTAAATTCTTGCTCAATACTTGCAACAAATTCATCCTATCTTATCTGTGTACATTTACCTATCTTTTCTTTAAAATGTACTTTTGATCACTAAATTGCATGATTTTGTATTTTTTATGGTAGGTTACTTTTGGGAAGCAGGCAGCCAAGAAAAGAGGAAGCACAGGTGGCAGATTTGAAGAGTTCTGGTTTTGAATACATCCTACAAACTTACCAGGTGGGTGGTCTTGATTATTCAAGTGATTTAACTTCTTTGCTCCTTAGTTTCCTTGTCTAAAAATTGTGGTCAATAACAGCTTCTTTGTAGATACTGGTTACATAACAGAAACAAAAAAAAAGATAAGCACATAAAAGCATCCTCTTCTATAACATGGAGATAATAATAGTTCTAGTCATAGTGTGGCTGGATGGGTGAAATGGGATCCCTTTTTTGTGAAATATTGGAACAGGCTCTGGTAGATGATAAATCTTGGCAATTATGATGGACCAATATTGTGTTCAGGGGCTAGAGGTGCTACAAAGTGAGCAAAATATGTATGTGTTTGTGTGTTTGTGTGTACCCATGAGCTGAGTGTACCCATGGGTGTGTGTATGACAGAGGTATATTTGGGACATCTTGAGAGGACAGTGTAAGAGTCATGATTCAAGTACATCCCTGAGTTCTTAACCAGTTTGGCTGTCTTTTGGGTAAAGAGTGTCAACCTTGAGTGGTGTCCTTCATCTAGAAAGTCACTGAAGCAATGTTGAATACTCTCTGGAAGGAGTTTCTTACCTCTATTGATTAAATTTCAGAACTGAGTCTGTAACCATAATTTTTCTTCTTTCATTTAACCTCAAATGCTCTACATGGTTAGTTTTCTTGTAAAATGAAAATGACTACAAATTATTCCACAGAGCTGGGACGTGTAGCTAGGGTTTTGATGGATCCAGTCGAGTCATGAGCTTTGATCACTCATGACGCTGCAGGTGCACCCTGTGAAGTGGGTGGAACCTGTGAGGGGAGAGGAGGACTTGGCTGTTGTTATATGCTGGTGAAGAGAAGTGACAGCTGTGCAACCAAAGGGTGGGGCCATGCACAAGGAATGGGAGGGTGCCAGTTGGGAGGTGGGGTTGGAGGATCGTGTGGATGAGAGGTGGGTTGAAGTAAGGATCCTCAGCTGCAACTGCCAAGGACAATGACTGGATTCTGTGCAGAAGGTGGGCAGTTTTACTGCTTGGGAAACAAAATTAGATAGCTCACTTGATACAAGTGAAATGTGTCGGAGACTTGTGGGGAGAGGGCATCATGGCAACAGTTTTCTCTTCATAAAAATATTCAGATATGTTTTCCTAAGGCCTGACATTCATGGGATACTTCTAGCCAAGTACACAGTCTGTGACTATCTGAAACCTATGGCTTTTCAAAGAGATGACAGATGAGGAGCAAAAGAATGTAAAGAATTATAGTTATTTTTGAATACTAATTTACTTAAACAAAAATGATTGAATCTTATATAAGGATTCTGATATATCACATATAGAGACCAAAAACCATCTGTCCATCTATCCATCCATCTAACCATCCATCCAACAAGTATTTATCATTCCAAATGAAGGTATATATATTATATTTTTCTCCAAAAGACAATAATTGGAATATGTATGAAAAATTAGGCAGGCCATTTTCAGTTGAGGGATGGAATGAGTGGGCTGTTTTGGGAGAAAGGGAATTCCCCTCTCCTTCCATTTCTGTTCTTCCTTCTGTAAGATTTCTGTATTCCTTTTATGTGCCAGATATTTTTCTGGACACTGGAAATTTAGCAGTGAATAAAATCTGCTAATTTCTACACTAGTTGTACATTCGAGTGGGGCAGAAATTAAACAAAGGAAACTAATTGAGTTATTAATAGTGCCATCAATGTAAAGTCAGAAAAGGGGTGCAGTGATGGGGGAAGTGGGCACTATTTTAAAAAGGGTGATCTTAGAGTTCTCTCTAAAGAGGTGGTGGAATTTGAGTCATGTCTTGAAAGTGGTATAAGAGTAGGCTGTGGAGAAAAGCATTCAGGAATAGGACACAATAGATGTAACACTCTGAGGACAGAAAGAGTTCAGCAGGTTTGAAGAACAAGGCCAGCATGGTTGGGGGGTAGAAGGGGCAGGTGAGAAGCCTGGAAAGGAGTCCAGGGCAATACCTGGGAAGGCCTTGCAGGTATTAGGAAGGAGTTCAAATTTCACTCTCTGTTTGATGGCAAGAAGCTCTGGGGGACTTTCAAGCAGGGAGACAAGAAGATCTAATTTACTGTTTTAAAAAGTCTATCTTCAAAATTAAGCCACATACTATAGGAATTGTAGCTGAGAGATAAAGACAGATCCCCAGTGGTACTGTTTAAGGCCCTGGATCTAGCCCTGTCTGAAGCCCACCTAGAATTCAAGTTGTGTGATTCAACCCATTTCTTTTTCTTTTTTTTTTAACCCATTTCTTTTTTGTCCTGTTCTTATGGTATTTGAGTTGCATTTCTATTATTTGCAACCCAAATTCTTACAAGGGTACTCCGTAAATGGCCTTAAATTTGACTAAAAATTAAAAAAAAAAAAGAAATCCAGGAAAAAGTAAATTAATTTATTATTTGAACCTGGAAAAGAGATTATCTCTTTTTCCTCCTCATGCCCACTGGTTACTGAAAGCAGAGAATGAGACATGTTCAATATAAGACATATGTTCAGTTTCTGGTTATGAGTGATTACTATATATTAAACTACGTCTTTGGGAATGGTTTGGGGAAAAAAGGCATTGGAAATGAGATTGCCATTTGATATCCAGCCTGCTTTTGTGTGGTGCTGCTCGAAAACAAGTGACGGATGACTTCCTAAATCCCTCACAACCATTATTTCCGCCGAACAGTACTGCTTGCGGCGGCACTTGACTTAAAAGGCCTCCCCACACACCATCTATTGTTGCGCACAGTGAAGCTAATCCCGGGCTGGCCCCCAGGTTTCTTCCTGCTTCATCGGCTTTCTGTGACAGGTGAAAGATGGAGGCAAACAGCTGGGTGGGGGTCACAAAGAGGGTCTGCTCCACAGAGGGGCGCCGCCAGCCATGAGCAGGTGGAATCTTTCTGTCCCATGATTAAAGAGGCTGGCTTAAAGCCCATCTCACCACATGCAGCTCTGCTGGGAAGGAAAATGGGGCCGGCAGGGGCGTTTTTCTTACTCTTGAGTCCTGTTTTTGAAAGAAAGTGCTGCAGTTCTGAATAACACACTGAGGCTCTGAGACAGGGAGGATAAAGGGGGAGGGAGGATGAGGGCATAGCTGGACCTGGAATTGGTTGATCTGTCCACAAGATGGCACCCCTACTACTTAATCTTTGTTTTTAGTTTCAGTCTTGAGTAAAAACTTGTTCAAATCACCACAGAACAAATGCAGTCTTGACTTAGCTTTCATAATTTATGTGGCTGACTTCATATCCTTTCTCAAATCATGTGTTCCCATGGTTCAGAGGAAGCTACATTTTTTTTGTGGGATCATTATTAATGTGGGTGTGCCTGCTCCTCTCCCTTTTCTCTCAGCTCAGTGTCCTCTGAGGCATCAGGGAGCAGCAATGATTCTCAAACTAGCTCTGGTGCTGGACCAAGTTTGTTAAAATCTGCTAAGGGCCGACATTATCCAACAACTACAAAAAAGAAAAAAAAATAATAACTAGAAAACTGGAATACACAAGCCAAATTTATTACTTTAGTTCCAACAGGCATAAAATTACATTTTTATGACTATAATGAAAACAAAATGACATTGGAAAAAGATTTACAGAAACCATATGGCTGTCCTTAAGAGTGTGTGTATAGAAAATTAGTAGAAAGTATCACTATTATACTTGTAAAATTTTGTCTCACAATCCTAAGTAAATAATAGCAATTTTCTCATATCAAGCAACCTAAGCTCATACTTTGAATTAGCTGTGTTTATAGTATAAAAATGTTTTGATGTGAATATACTAGCTTATTTTTTAATTTATTCAATCTAGGTTGGACTGGTACACTACTACTTAAAAGGGATAATGTATACCTCAACTGTTCCTATATTTTGTGTCCCTCACATTCCTAGTAGAAAAACTGAGGTATCATGAAAGAAAGATATTGTTCTCGAGTAATTGTGAGGAAAGCTAACCATTTCTGACCTTATTTTTTCTTTCATCCTCTGCTCCATGAAAAGTCACCCTTCACTGTTTCAGTGTGTCCTTACACTTTTACTTCCAAGGGCACTGCTTATCACCTTCATTCTGGTGAACTGCTCTGGAGGTCAGGAAGTGTCTGGGAGCTTATATCTCATTTCACAGGATGACCTTGGTCAATGACCAGAAGTGTAGCTGTAGGAAAGCTCCAGCTTCTTTACTTCAAGTGAGGACCACTCTGAGGTACAATCAAACCTCTAGAGTTCTCAGGATCAGACCCATGCTAGCCTCCACCTGAAGAACTTTCTTGCGTCCTTTCCCTTCTCTGTCCCGCTTCTGTCCCCCTTTCCCAGTGCTTTTACTGGGGGCACTTCTTTAGTAAATCACTTGCACATGAATCTTTGTCTCAGTGTCTAGTTTCCAGGGAATTAAGCCTAAAGCAGTGCCAGATTTAGAATATTTTAGACATAGGATAGCAGACCACAAAAATGTCTTTATGTATTTTAAGTCTGTTGCTTTCAGAGATACTGATGTCCCATTACTGGCAGAATAATCCAAATGACCACTTTGGGAAATAAATCAACCTATTTTAACTTCCTTGGCTTTTTAGAAATCAGACAAACAAGACACATTTAGTGTATGAATTTTCTTACCATATGTTTCAAAACACTTGTTGTAACTTTGTTGTACATAGATCTATGTTCTGTTTTTTCCCCTCCTTCATTTCAATTATCCTAAATCCAATTGTTTACCCTTAGAGAAATGTAAAACCTTTCTCCTTCTAAGGGTTTGACGTGTGACTAAAAAAAGTTTTAGATTCCCCCATGGATATTTTCTTTTCTTTTTCTTTCTTTAAAGAGTTTCATTGACATTAATCTGTTTTAGAAGATACTTTCCCTAGAAGCCATTATTTTTTTATGTTGTTTTGACATTTTAAATTTTTATTTATTTTTTCACTTTCTTATTGTTGTTCAAGTCCAGTTGTCTCCATTTCTCCTCCAACACTCCCCCCCCCACCCACAGCAGCCATCCTCACTTCCCACTCTTGATTCCGCCCCCCTTTGACTCTGTCCATGTGACCTTTATAGATGTTTCTGAAAAGTTTTCCCCTTCCCCCCATTATCCCCTCCCACCTCCCCTCTGGTTACTGTCAGTTTGTTCTTAATTTCAATGTCTCTGCCTAGAAGCCATTCTGACATGGTCACTTGTCATCTGCTTTACTTGGGATTAAACAATGACAAAACATAACAAATTCATACTAATTTGGAGGCATGTGGTCACGAATTAGTGAAAACATTGGAGAACATTAAAAATGGAGAGCAGTTATATTACCATAAAGTATATATGCATTATCTTGTCAATTATTGTTTACCACAGAAACCCATTATGTACTAGGCATTTGCATTATATCATTTAATTCCCACAACATCCCTAAAAATGAGGTATTTTTCTTCGCATGTTTTCAGTAACAGATGAAGCATAGATAGAATAAACAACTTATTCAAGGATTGAATTTAGTAGACAATAGAGCTGGTATTTGAATCTAGATGTCTCTGCCAAGCTATACTGCTCCACAGGTCAACACAAATCAGTTAACTAAATATTAGTGTACCTCGTCATTAGTAAGGATGGGTCCACAGCTATGTGTAATTGACATTCATTTGGTATGCAAACAGTATCATTAAAGTTCTTGTAATACTTTAAGGAAAACTATAGGAAATCTCCCTTGTCATCTTCTTAATAACAATAGCTCCCATTTATCATTTCATGCACCTTACATTCATGTCTCATTTAGTTATCCCAAGGAACCTTAGATGAGTATTATTGGTCTTACTTTATAGGTAGGGCAGATGGAGAAGCACAGAAACTTTAGATAACTTGTGCAATGCCACATGAACAGTAAAATGTGGGATTTGGACCCAGGAATCCAAGAGCTCAACTGCTATGCTCTTCACTGCTAAGGCTTAGCTGAAATTCCTTAGGAGAATTGAAGGTCAGCTGAACGACTGGGTGGGAATACATAAGACTGAAGTTCTGATTTCCTTAAAGATTTGTTTCTCACTGATGCCCAGTAGGTCTAGAAAAAGGAAGGAAAGCCAGAGATGTGACAGTGGCTTGGATGGATGGTAAGGATTGCTTTTGTTCCTATTCCACCATGTCAGTTTTCTCACCAGCTTTGATTCACTTACTACTGTTCACCTATAAACAAAACCACTGTTCATCTTTTTTGGGCTTTCTTACTAAGAAATTCAGAGGGTTCATCATAGCCAGGTGTTTCTCTGCACCTGGTGTGTCTGATTTGCAGAGCAAAGGGATTCATAGACAAACACACCAGGACTCATTGTAGACCACACAATTAATCATTCTAGGTTTTTGATTTGTTTCTTAAAACTTGCTATGTTCCTGTAATGGAAAAAA
Organism: Tonatia bakeri; assembly: GCA_004024845.1. Classification (NCBI taxonomy): domain Eukaryota; kingdom Metazoa; phylum Chordata; class Mammalia; order Chiroptera; family Phyllostomidae; genus Tonatia; species Tonatia bakeri. The sequence continues at coordinate 31,952 of PVIA01002328.1, read as the reverse complement.
GACAGCTCCATTTATCACACTGCACCCCATGCTGCTCCTCGACACCCTCCTCCAGGTCCCTCACCATCCCCAAACTTCTGAAACATCTGCTCTGGGTACCATGGCTGGGGTTTCTTCATATTCCCTATTACACTCACCTTCTCAACATCCTGTTTTTAAGCTCTCTTATTGTGACTGAAGACTAAAAGGCCAATACCCTCTGTGGAGATGAACAATTAGCAAGTTCATTACTTATGGTGGCATTCATAGTTCTTTGCCAAAGATTACATTTGTGTGTATAACATTTTGTCTGATGTTGACAAAAGAGCACTGGACTGGGAAACAGCCTTGCTGTATTTTTTTGTCTTGGCTCTATCACTAATGATTTGTCTGGCTTGTATAAGCCGTTTCACTTCTCTCAACTCTTGTTACCTCATTTAGTGATAAATCTAGGCTAGATCAGTGCTTCTTAACTTTGGATACACATTAAAGTCACACAAAATGCATAAAATCTTGATGCCAAGATCATACTTCAGATCAACAAAATCAAAATCTCTGGAGGAACAGGAGCTCTGGTGTTGGTATTCTAATTAAAGCCCCCCAGGAGATTTTAATGTTCTCTTAGGTTTGAGAACCACTAACCTAGGTGATTTCTAGGAATTCAATATATGATGCAGACACTGGCCCGCAGTGTCCGCGGCATTATGGATGAGATACGAGACAAATTCACATGGACTACCAAGTCCTGTGGAGGAAAAGGGACAGCACAGTTACTCTCTCAAGGGGATAGTGTGAGTGCCCTTGCCTAGACAGGCTTTTATTGGGTTTAATTTGAGCAGGAAAACAGGTACAGCTTATTAATCATTGTCAGGCAGAAAGGATCAAATGATAGATAGCATGCAAAGAACTATTAGGGCTCATTCTGAGTCAGGGTCTATCAGTTAAAGGCTACGAAACTTTGGGAAACAAACTCATTTCCTGCTCAGGCCTTTATCATTTAAGAACATTCTTAGCAAAGCAGGTTTCACAGGAGTTTATGTATTCTTTCTCAGGCCTAGTTACCCAGGGAACCTACCCTTTCTAGCACAGGGCTGCACTGCCCTGTCACTGTTTCAGGCTTAAGTCAGGCAGAGGATGCAAGGCAGCCAAGAAATTAGGAGATTTCTCTCAGGGAGAATGAGGACTCAGGCTTCGTCAAAGCTGTGGGTCGAGGGTCCATCACCCCCTTTTCCTGTAGCCCCCCAAGCCCTTCCCTGGGGCCTCCATGTGATCATGTCTGTCTTAGGTTGTTCCCCCCTTAGGGAATCTTACCCGTCATTGGCTAACTGATCAAGCACTGGGGGCCAGTTATGGAAAAATGAGCAGAAGTGGCCAGGGAGATAAGCTTTGTCTCCTTAGTGGCTTATGGTCCAAAGGTTGTTCACTCAGCCTTAGCCATGGGGGAATTACAGCTCCTGAAACCAGGCAGGGCGTCTCCCAACAAATATACTCATATATGTATTGATATATATCAATATCTATCTATCTATCTATCTATCCATCCAATCTATCTATATCTATCTTCTATTTATCTATCTATCATCTATCTATCATAGATAAGAGAATTAAGTTCACATTTGTATGAAAAGGGAAAAGACCCAGTAGAGATGGGAGTTTGATGATAAAGAAAAATCACTGGATCCTTACCCTTAAGAAGGAAAGATCTAGTGCTCAGGTGGACAGATTCTTTTTAGACAGGTGCATGCAGAGTGTGTTCCCAGATGGAAAAACCATGCCATATGGGTGCCGACTTTGGCTGGTAGATAGGTGTAGTGGTAGACATCCACAGAAGTTGTCTTCTGGTCACTTCAGTATTTTTTAATGATGAAGAAGCAAGGTCATGAGAATGAGAAAGAGTTGTTGGAGAGGTTTTAAAAGAAGTGAGGCATGAAAAGTCATCTGTGAGAGTGGAGAGTAAATGTACTGGGGAGATGTTTAAAGATTGCCAGGAATATGAGGTTGGCAGTCATGAGTTTCAACTGAGAAGAGTCAGTGTGGTTGCATGCATTTTGCTGCCTGGGGTCCTGCCAACTGTCCAAGTCTTTCTGATGGCTGCCAGAATCCAGCCTGTTTCTTCCTGCATGACAGCTATTGTGTTCTGTCTAATCTTGGGTCAATTGTTGCCTTTGCGCTCTCTGAAATGGTTACTCCTTTTGTCTATTTTATCAAGCTTTATTGGGATATAATTGGCATATACCATTATGTAAATTTAAGTTGTAAAACATGTTGACTTGATACATTTATATATATTGCAATACAATTATCAACATCTTCATAATATCACATGATTCCTTGTATTTTTTGACCTGAGCACATTTGAGATCTATTAAGAACTCTCAAGTGTATAATATGGTGTTATTAACTATATTCACAATGATGTGTATGAGACCCTTAAAACATATTCTTCTTCAACTGGAAGTATGTACCCTTTGATTAAAATTTCCCAGTTTCCTCCAACTCGCTGTCCCTGGTAACCACCATTTTATTGTTTGTTTCTATGAGTTCAGCTTTCTTAGGTTTCACATGTAAATGATATTATACAGTATTTACTGTTATTTGTCTGACTTATTTCACTTAGCATAAATGCCCACAAGATCCATCAATGATTTAGCAAATGACAGGATTTCCTTCTTTATAATGGCTGAATGACACTCCATTGTATATCTACACTACATCTTTTTTAATCCATTCATCTGTTGATGGGAGCTTAGGTTGTTTCCATATCTTGGCTATTGTGGATAATGGTGCAATACACATGGAAATGTAGATATCTTTTCAATATCCTGTTTTCCCTTTTTAATGGCTATACACCCAGAAGTGGGATTGCTGGATCATATGATAGTTGTATTTTCTTTTTTTTTTTTACAAGTAATGCCATCTACGTTCTTATTTTTAAGTTTTGTGTCATACTGTTTTCCATAACTGCTTGCACCAATTTACATTCTTACAGTGCACAAATGATCTTTGTTCTCCACATTCTCACCAGCACTTGTTATCTTTTGACTTTTTGATAATAGCCATTATAATAGGTGTGAGGTGATATTTCATTGTGGTTTTGATTTACTTTTCTTATGAATAGTAATGTTGAACTCTTTTTAAATGTACTTGCTGTCTATTCTTATGTCTCCTTTGGAAAAATGGCTATTTAATTCCTCTGATCATTTCTTTAGCTAGGTTTTTTTTTGTAGTTGAGTTGTATGAGTTCTTTATATATTTTGACTGTTAACCCTTTATCAGATATATGGTTTGAAAATATTTTCTCCTATTCTGTAGGTTGCTTTTGCTATGCTAAAACTTTTTAGTTTGTATGGTCCCATTTATTGATTTTTGCTTGTGCTTTTGGTGCTGTATTGAAAAAAATTGTGTCAAGACCAATATCAAGAAATTGATATTTTTTCATTTATCTTTTTCCTTTTTAAAATATATAATCTTCATTATATTTTTTATTACCATTTAGTCACCTTACACCTTCCTCCACCAGCAATTGCCACCCTGTTGTCCATGTCCATGCTGTTTTTCTTCTAGAAGTTTTATTTTTTCAAGTCTATGTTTAACTCTTTAATCCATTTTGAATTAATTTTTGTGAGTGATGTAAGATAGGGGTGCTATTTCACTTTTCTGTGTGTGGTTATATAGTTTCCCAAAAACCATTTATCGAAGAGAATGTCCTTTTTTCCTATTGTGTATTCTTTGCTCCCTTGTCAGATATTAATTGACTTGTCACTCCTTTCAAATGAATAATGCTTCATCTGCCTTGAGATGGTTGTTGCAGCTAGCTTGGATTTTTTACCCCTTTTTGTCCTTAGGGGATGGGCATTGGCCTGGCTTCTGGTTTACCTAAGTTTCTGAAAACTCATTGTACTAACTTCTAGAGAAATTCAGAGCTGAAGGTGGCGAGCTACTCTGCCACACAAATGAAAGAATGATAAATGAACATTCAGTGAGAAAGAAGCTTGTGTGAGAGAAGCTGCTGAGTTTCTTTTCCTGATTAGAATAAGATTGTCATGGGACATCATCATGGTTTTCCCCCTTCTCTTATTTAGGTATTCAAAAGCAATGATGCATGTGAATATTAAAGTCATTCTCCAAGATCAGAAGGTGTTTTAGTCAGATTAAGGCAAGTGTATTTTGGTCATCAAAAAGTCATCTAAGGTGGTAAGTGGTAAACTAGGTTATCTAGAGTAGTAAAATTTTCATACTGAGATGAAATGAGTAGCCAGCTTCAGGAAAACTCAGACTCCATGATGCCATTTTTCTGAGAAAGGGAAGACTGAGTAAATGAAAATTGTATCTTATTCATTTTCAGCTCAATTTGAAGGAACCTGGAAGCTAAGAGCCAGCAGGTGATCAAGTGGGAATATTCAGAGAGAATAAAATGGACTTTGTGCTCTTCTTATTGAATGGGTTCTGCATAATATCTTTAGATTTTGACATTGAAAAGTAGAAGGGAAGAGGCCCCACCATTAGTTTGGCAGATTTATCAAGCTGAGCTATGTCAATTGTATTGTGCTGTTTTCAAGAAGACAGTAGAGCTTGTGAAATTTAACAGTGTCTGTCACCAGTTGACATATTGGCTAAAACAAAAGCAGATTGAGGAAATGACTCACAATAATTGTTTCAATAGTTAGTCTTTCCCATCTGCACAGTGTGTTGAATATGATGACATCTGATGGGAATTTGTAGAAAATTAATGCACCAAATTGTTTCCAAGAATCAAGCCCTCTTTTTGCTGTTTTGTCAGCTATCTAAAATAAATTTTTATCCCCTTTATAGCTTAGATAAGTGTAGGATAAGTGAGGCAGTCTGGCTTCCTCACCCAGGTGTCTGGGTAACCAAGGGAAGCAGTGTTCCCATAGCCTTGGAGGGGCCTGATAACCAGTGTTCTCACAGCCTTGAGACTGGGTTGGATAAACTGTTCCCATAACATGAAGTGGGCTCCCATGTGCAGAATTATGTTATGTTATGTAATGTTCTGACAGTTTTCCAGATTTGTTCCCCTCTAGTGCTTAAACAGATAGGGACTCCCTGCTGGGGGTGATGTGGGAGACACACAAGGGGACAGGTGCCATGATGGGTGACATGCTGGAGAGCAAGGGCCATGATGTGTGACATTCAGGAAGACATGCATCTTGCATTGCTCATGGCTTGCCCACCCTTAAACAAAGGCATGTCAGACAACCCAATGGCTTTGTGAATATTTTTCTGTCTGCACAAATACCATGAACTTGCCTGGCCTTGAACGTAAGCAACCCAGTAAGACTACAGACTGTCTTAACTTGGGAACAGGAAAAGCCTGGGCATTTGAAAAAAAAAAAATCAGTGAGTAATAACTCAAAATCTGTTTCTTTACGTAAAGAATAGGTTAGCTATTTTGGCTTTGATAAACTCAAAAGCAGAGGGAAAAATTATTCAATATTTCACAAAGAACCAAATTTAGAATGATGTATGCAGAAAACATTCATATTTTATTATCACATGAATACACAGCACATCTGGCTTCAGAATCTATGATGCCACTCAGTAAAATTTATCATTTCTGATAGGAAAATGTTAATTTACCATAGTTGCATTGAATGTTCACCTTTGATAGATTTAGGTCTTCTTACTGTCCTAAATTCCTTTGTAGACTTCACTTAGAAGTTTAACTCATGATTGTTAACTTACTGACTTAATGCAGCTAATTAATGAATGACAACTTTATATTCTGGAAGTGTGGATGTCAAGTAAGGACAGGAAGTTTCCTCTGCCAGTGGTGATAAAACTTAACTCCATGAAAACTGATTTTTTAAAAAAGATTTCTAGCATTTATTTTGTTAGATATCTACAGTTGCATCTACATTTCAGCTGCACTGGAAAAAATATTTATGCAGAAGAAAAGATTAGAGTTTGCCATCCCCTACACATAGATTCCTTGGTGCTACTCAAGATATGAATGCCATATTTTTGTAGTTGTGCAGAGTTGTGATGTTCTGTGAATGGACTGAAGTTAAGGAATGAAGGTGTCCTCTTTAACAGAGAACAAAATAAACCTAAGAGGAGACTTCAGGACTTTGAAAACCTGTGATAGGGAAGAAATACACTTTTCTACAACTCAATAGAGCAAAACCCTAACTGGTAGCCCAAATCATAAGCAGGCTATGGCACCACAATAATAAAAGACATTTCAATTGAACATTCTAAAACAATAGCTGCTCAGGGAGAAATTAAGCTCCCCCATCAACCGTCTTTTCTCTGGGAACTTTACTTGGGGTTGACACCTGGGAAAATGTGTCCATAATTTGAGGCAGTCTTTCATAGTCTAGTAATATGTGTTCCAGATCGTGGAAGATTGCCATAGAATTAGCAGTGTGTTATTTTTTCTTTCTTTTTAAGTTAGAACTGTAAAAGAAGGTGAGTGAAAAAGTGAAGGGCAGGGTGTGGTGAGGATACTGTCCAGCTTCCCTTTTGAATGCCCTGGGTCACATTTGTATTCATTGAACTGAGAACTCAAAGATCTAAAACAGAGTGATATACAGCATGCATCAGAAGAATCTGCATGCTCCCTGCTTTCTTTGGAGAGATCTCTGAATATATTGATTCCACCCCAACTGAAGAGGGTCAGTGTTCAGGGACAAATTTGTAAAACCAGCAGTATCCTATCTTTGAAGATACCAGTAATAACTCAGCCATCATCCCTCTGCCAATATGAAGAGAAAATTGCTCGTTCTTTTCTTCTACAAGAGACCTTACAGTTTTTGTGATCTCCATCTAAAACTGTCACAAAGTAGAAACCATGATTCTGAAAGTACATTAGTGAAGTAATTTTGCTCGTGTAGAGAGACAAGAGTAGAACTTCTTGCTGTATCTATGAATTCCAGTTCATATTTCTCCATAGAAAGTAGCTTCCCCCCTCCCTTGATTTATATCAAGCTGAGCAAGCAGTTCTGGTGAAATTAAGCCCATGTATAAACAATAGATTTGGACAGCTCAATTTTGGTCCTGAAATCCATTAGAATTTTCTCCTCCTCTACTTATTACAATTTCTGATTCTTTGCTTCTTATCACCTCCTTTTGTGTTTAATATCACACTGTGCTAGGATATGCCAAATTGGTATTGCTATATACTGATTGCCTTGCTTGGAAAAAGTGCTGAATTCAAGTTTGCAATGTTTGTGCTTGACCAAACTTTTGGAAAAAAAGAAAAAGAAACCATGATTGTATTTCCTTTCTGTTTTTTTTTTTTTTTTTGGTAGTTTTTCTAGTAAGGAGTGAGCAGCTCCTGAGTCTGAACCAGCATTTAGAATAGATTTGTAATTCACATGAAATATATAAATAAGATGACATTACAGGAGACATTACTTTCCAAAGAATTTCCAGGGTTACAGGAAACATGGGTGACTTTACTCCTGAATTTGTAGGCATAAAAAGTAATGATATTTAATTGATAACATAATGAGGGCAAAAGAAATGTTAAAAAGGGTCACTTATGAGATACTGGAAAGTGTACTGAAGTCTCTGCAGGTACAATCATATTGAATCTTCACAGCAGCACTATGACACACTTATTGGGACTCCCATTTTACAGATGAAGGCACCGAGATTCAGAATGTCTATTCAATTTGCTTATGCTATAGAACTGTGGTCTGAAACCAGAACTGTCAGGTTCTCAAACCATTTGCACTACTTCATGCTCTGTAAAGAAATGAACTTGTCTGGGTTCTGTATACGTTTTATTCACCAGAAACTATGAAGGAAGGTGAAACAAAAGACAGTATTAGTAACAAATGAATACAAAAATTGTCAAGTAGATGCTTAGGAAGGAGGCAGGTTGTTGGAAAGGACCTTGAAACAAGGGAAAATTGTAACTGGACAAAGAATTAAAAAACTTAGAGATTCTGGTAAAAAAAAAAATCAGGGCCCAACAATGGCGTTATTGTTTGAAATTATTTGAAATAATTATTTCATATTACTTGAAATAATATGTAACATGGTTATTTTCCTTAGGGACAAACAATAACATCAGACATGGGATTTTTAAGTTATCTGGCCAGGAAGAAAAACTGGACAGAGGTGTTTAGAAGATGTGAGCTGTAACTTAAAGATGCAAAAGTCAACTGGGCACAGAGGGGCATGGTACCAGGGAGTAAGGGGGAGACAAGGGCATTTTTGGAGAAGGTTAATGTATATATGTAATTTCTTATGTGCTGTTAATTATGTAACACCTTCAATTTATACATCTCAGTATTTATTCCATTTATACAATAATTCTGTTTTAGAGCATAAGTGAAACACATGGGAAAAGGTGGATTTTTCTAGGTGAAAATATGAATATAATTAGCTTACAGCTTTCGGGCAAGAAACTTTGCAAACTCTTACTCCAAATAACCCCTTTCCCTTTGCCAACACATTTACCCTCACTTCATTTTATTTTTAGAAGTCATAAACTTAATTGTCTCAATGTGACATGATTTCCTCTCAAAATCCTAGTGGCTTTAGCTGTTTCAAAAGAAGGCTGTGGGAAAGCAGGTATAGATATGTGGAGGACTGTTGGTGAAACCAGGGACATTTATAGGAGTGTAGGCTGTGCTGACTTATTCTGTGTTCCAGGGAAGAGCTGGCCCATGAGGAACAAAGATGCACATTTAAAATAATGCCTTTAATATATTATGAACAAGGAACTTTTCCTTAGTGTATCTCTTATTGTTCCATTTCTTTTTCTTGCTCAGTAAATACAAGGAAAAGAAAGCTTGCTTTTAGGTTTTAATTTCCCAGCAGCAATGTATATTGGAAACAGTAATTAATAAAAGTTACAGGGTAAATATTTTAAAGTTTGCATAAGTGCCTTAGTCATGTTTTATAAAAGAACCTCACTACCTAAAGATATGTGTGTGTGTGTGAGTATGTGTGTGTTGGGAAGACACATGCACTAGCTATCTCTCTTAAACTTGCCCTTAACCAACCCTCTATGGTGATGTCAAAATGATGGGTCCTATATAAAGAGGTTGTTTCCCTAGTCCTGTAACATGACTTTAAATGTAATATTCACCCTCTAAAATGACTTAGCTACCAGATCTACAATTCCAAAAAAAAAAATAATAACCCTGACAATATGTTCTATCATTACAACTAAATATTGTCAAGCTGTTTTAAAAAAAATTGAAAATATTATTAGATGAGCATGATAAACAATATTTTGTAATCTGGCTCATGTGACAATGTTATATAATAAAATTAGGTTTTCTTCCAATCTTTCTACTTTATAATTGAGCATAGCAATAAAGAATATTCACTTGGTCCTGTTGACCTAGGAAAATGAAATTCTTACCTTCATTTAGAAGTCAATACATTTTTTAAAGAGTAGAGAATATTCTGCCTAGAAAAGTTAAATGGGAACCATAGAATAAATAAATAATGACTTTTCAAACTTTTCTCAGACTAGTTCAAATTTTGAAGACTTAGATTGAAAGAACTTAGAGATCTCATGATCACTGCCCATAAAGTAATATGCAATGTTATTTTCTGAAAGCTATTAAAATGAATGAAAAGAGTTGTGATGCAAGAAATATCAGAAGAAGCAGGTGGGAGAAAAGTGAGTCATAACATATACAATTAAAATTACATAGCTGTACTTTCTAGTAGATACTCAAATAATTAATTTAAAAATGTACTGATTAATTTAATGCAGCAAAAAAATTTAGGCACTGGCTGGCAATAAGGGTGATATCACAAGATAAATAAGGCAGTATCTTCTCTAAGGGAAATTGTAGGCTGTTTATGTGTGGGTGTGTGCATATAGTAGAATGTGGGCAAAGTACAGGGTGAATGAGTAGAAAGGGGGAGATTAATACAAATCCACAAATAGCAATGCTACAAGACAGTAAAGTAACTTCTATTAGAGGATACTCTATTTCAGTAAGGAATGTACCAGAGTCAGAGAGGAGAGAAGGAACCAAGTGCTGGGAGAGCAGGGATGGTGTCAAGAGATGAAAACTAGTGTGTCATGCTCTCTAGGTTATCTAGAGTGCTGGTGAATGTAGTACCATCCAACATAGAGGGCTTTAAAGGATCGAAAGTCTACATGCTGGCTTGTCCTTGGCAGTGCCCTCTATGCCATCATCATCCAAAAATGGTATTTATTAGAATGAATTTGAAACGATACACAAAATACATGTGCATCATTATTGAGAAGGTGTGTGGAAGTGGTTAAATGAATATAGATGAGGAAATATGTTAAAATTCAATAACAAGGCAAATTATCATATTATTAGGGTTACTGAAGACTGAACACTGAATCACAAGTTAAATGAACTACCCCTTCCTAGCAGAAGTATGTAGGCAAGTAACTTAGTTTACTTTCTTACTATACATGTTTTTTTATCTTTTTCTTAGATAAATCTCTTTAACATTTCATATAATAAGGGCTTGGTGGTGATGAACTCCTTTAACTTGACCTTATCTAGAAAGCACTTTCTCTGCCCTTCCATGCTAAATGAAAGCTTTGCTGGATAGAGTAATCTTGGATATAGGTCCTTGCCTTTCATGACTTGGAATACTTCTTTCTAGTCCCTTCTTGCCTGCAAGGTCTCTTTTGAGAAATCAGCTGACAGTCTGATGGGAAATCCTTTGTAGATTATTGTCTCCTTATCTCTTACTGCTTCTAGGATTCTCTCCTTCATTTTAATCTTGGCTAATGTAATTCTGATGTGCCTTGGTGTGTTCCTCCTTGGATCCAACTTCTTTGGGACTCTCTGAGCTTCCTGGACTTCCTGGAAGTCTATTCCCTTTGCCAGATTGGGGGAAGTTCTCCTTTATTATTTGTTCAAATATCTTTTCCACTCATTGCTCTTTCTCTCCTCTTTCTAGTACCCCTATAATTTGGATGTTGGAATGTTTAGAGATATCCTGGAGGTTCCTAAGCTTCTCCTCATTTTTTAAAATTCTTATTTCTTCATTCTTTTCTATTTGGTTATTTCTATCTTCCCTCTGGTTCACTCTATTGATTTGAGTCCCAGTTTCCTTCCCATCACTATTGGTTCCCTGTGCATTTTCCCTCATTTCACTTATCATAGCCTTCATTTTTCATCTAGTTTGTGGCCAAATCCAACCAATTCTGTGAGCATCCTGATCACCAGTGTTTTGAACTGTGCATTTGATAGGTTGGCTATCTCTTGGTCGCTTAGTTGTATTTGCTGTGGAGCTTTAATCTGTTCTTCCATTTGGGCCATTTTTTTCTTGTTGCCCCTGTTATGTACAAGGGGTAGAGCCTTAAGTGTTCACCAGGGCAGGGAAACCCAGTCGCTGGGTTATGACATTGTATGTGGGCACGGGGTCCGACAGGGAACAATGGTGCTTGCTCCACTCTCTGCCAGATTTCAGTCCCTTCTGTCGCTTCCCCCAAGTTAACTGGGCCTTTCTGGTGCTGATTTCTGTGTGGGTGGGCTTGTGCTCCTTCTAGGGCCCCATGGGTCTCTCCAATACACTTTCCTGTGAGGCTGGGAGTATTTTCCTGTGCCTCAACCCCCACAGGTGTTTGCAATCAGTGTCCTGAGGTTCTATTTCCCAGGGCTGGGACCCTGGGTTGCGTGGTCTGTCTCACTGCCCAATTTCACCTGGTTTATCTGCACACAAATGTGGGACCACCCAGATAGTCAGGCATTTTGCTCACGGTGTCTTGCTTCACAGTCGCTGCCTCACTGGGTCTGCCAGCTGCCTGTGCACCCAGGGTGCACCCACTGCAGTCTTGCGCCCGGATGTCTTATGTGCCTGGTGTCACTGCTTTTTGTGCTGTGACTCCTCTCTGCCTGGGTGCCTGACTCCACCCTTCCTACCGGTCTGGATGAATGTGTCTATTTTAACTCCTTGGTTGTCTGACTTCCATACAGTTCAGTTTTCTGTCAGATCTGGTTGTTATCTTGTTTCTAAATTGTTGCTGACCTTATTTTTGTTGTGTGAGGACACACAGTATGTCTACCTACGCCTCCATCTTGGCCAGAAGTCCTTAGTTTACTTTTTTAACTTGTCATATAGAGAGAGTTCTTAAAAAGATCACAAGATCTTTTACCTGAAAGTCTTTGGTGAATCTTCAGTTGCTATACAAATGTAAGGTATGAAGCAGAGGTAAGTATGCCAAAAGGTGGTGTTTTAGAGATCAACTTCATTAGCATGAGTAAGTTGTATTGCAAAGCAGAGACGCACATGGTGGTACCTAGGTCTGTTAATCGAGAAATGATAAGATTTGGTCAATGAATAGTCTTGCTACAAAAATAGATTCCTACACAAAAACACTTGGAGAGATAACTCCCTACCCTTACCATCTTCTACAGATAAAAATAACATTAGTCAAAGACTTTGGGGAATTTATTACAAGTATTGTTAATGAGACATATTTAAGTGGTTGGATTGATTACAGTTTTCTGCACATGATATGTTATATATGTATATCAGTCTGTCTGGAAAAAGTCCAGTCATTTTTAATATAACAAGAATGGTTTTCACATCAATGTAATATGGCAACCAAGGAGAGTGGACTGGAATGTGCATGCAAAAACAATGATGACTTCACTGTACTAGTCAGTGGGGATGGTAGATGCCTTTGAGTGAGCATGTGTACTGTGTGGCCATCACATTAAAAATGGCTGAGTAGAGAAATGAATCTGCATCAAATTTTGCATTAAGCTTGAACATTCTTCCACAGAAAAGATTCAAATGATTCAGGAGGCCACATTTATGGGCAACTGGTGATTGGCTGCCTCATCACAACAAAATGCAGGCTCATGCATCATATCTCACATAGAGTTTTTTGGCAAAACATCAAATCACTCAGGTTACTCAGCCACCTTACAGCCCAGATTTGGTGCTCTGTGACTTCTGGCTTTTCCCCAAAGTAAAATCACCTTGAAAGGGAAGAGATTTTAGACTGTCAATGAGATTCAGGAAAATATGATGGTGCTTGGAATAACTGTGTGGGGTCCAAAGTTGCCTGCCTTGAAGGGGACTGAGGTGTCGCTTTCCTATGTACAAGGTTTCTTGTACCTTGTATCTTCAATAAATGTCTTTATTTTTCATATTACAAAGCTGGATACCTTCTGGAGAGACTCTAGATATATATCTGTATATCTCTATCTCTCTTTCTCTATCTCCATATCATCTCTATATCTCTATATCTATATATACAGAGAGATTATATATATTTCCTTTCAGTTAATTGTTGAGGCTATGCCAGATTGTGAAAGCAAAGTTAATTTAGGTCAATGGGAAGAGAATTTATTTTCACTCTATTACCATCTAATCTGTAATTAACCCAAAGAAGGAAATACCAACCAATCCAGTCTAATCACTTTTCTTTTAGCAAAAGTTAACTCAGTGATCATAAATGAAATCAGAATGACTGTATCCAAATACTTAGTAGATTTCTGTGGCCATTTGTTACCAAGACATAGACTAATGAAGGTTTTATTGAGAGAAGCTCTGAGCCTGAAAAAAAAGCTTGGAAATCCAAACTGTCAGATAAGAGATAGAGAGACTGATCATCTCAAATTTTAAACAAGAAAAAACATCCTCTTAAGTGCTGAGGAATAAATGCTCCATGGCTTACATGCCATCCCTACAGGTTGTCCCTCCAAGACATGGCCTATTTTGTGGCATGTTTCCCTTTATTTTGAAATTTTTCTCCTGATTACAAAATATTTCAAAGATAACTGGAAAATACAGAAAAGTGCAAAGAAGAAAATAAAAAATATCTATAATTTTCTATCTAGAGATAATAATAATTATAACCTCCCAGGTTATTTTTCATTGGTTATGTGTGTATGTGTATGTTTGATTGTATATCTATTACAAAATTGAGAACAAAATTACAGGTAGTTCTGTTATCTTTTACCCTAAAGTGTGTTTCAAATATTTCCCCATGCTGTTAAAATACATTTACAACACTTTAGATGTCAGTATAATATTCCATTATGTGGATATATGGCAATTTATTTACTGTAAATACTGTCTTATTGATTTGCATTCAGAATGTCATTGCATTTTTGCTGCTTTTTTTTGAAATATTAAAGGGCTTCCTCAATAGATATTTCTCTAGCCATACATTTATGTGTACTTCTGATTACTTCCTTAGTAGATCAAAGCAAATACATGCTTAATTTTTTTAACTACATAAATTAGGGATTTTTTAAGGAATCACCTTATTAATCTGTAGTGAGCATGATCAGTATTGGGGAAGGGGTCAGGGCTAGGGGTTTCAGAAAAGGTAGGTAGATTCTGGCTGGACCTGGCTGGCAGTTACTGGCTTAGAATGTGGAAACACCACCCTCCAATGGTAATGTACCAGCCTGCCTTGCTTTTCCCAGGCAGCTTGAGAGGACAGTTAGATATTTTTAATCTCAGAGAAATGGTTAAGGGGAACAAGGGGTAGCCTATGCTAAGGTTACTGTCTAGCAAACTGAGCTGATTGTTCAATTCACCACTGAACTTTCTAGAGATAAATCAGGAGGGACAAGGATAGAAGGAGAAAAAGGACTCAGTGGAGCCGTGAAAGAAGAAGCTGTTGAGGATTGGCATTAGTCATTTCTGTGAGACACACTGTGGTATTCTCTGTAGAGCGTGATCTCTCCCATTGCCCAAACCAACTCTTTTTCTTGGTTACCCCATTTCTATTAGTGCTTGCACCTGTCTTCTTGGCTAGAAATTTGAGCCAGGATTCTTCATCCACTTAAGTCTGAAATGAACCAAATCCTATAATTTTATTCCACTTGGAATAACTCTTAAATCCCCATCTCTATTCCTACTATTGTCACCCTTTTCCAGCCTTTGTACATATATGCAACTCTGAATTTGCCCAACACTCCACTTTCTCCCCCAATGTTTTCAGCTTACAGTTCTCCAAATGCCATGTAACCATTTTCCTTGAAGAGCCTGAGGCTATGGCAAATAACTTATCTACAGCCTGAGCTTTTTCAAGATCAGGGCTTTATCCTACTCGTGTTTGTATCTCCAGCATTTAGAAAAGCAACTGTCACCTAAACCATTTTTAACAGGTCCATGAAGTTTTTGAATGGGAAATATGGTGGAAATGTAATTTGCCTAAGGCTACATAGCTAGTAAGTGTCAGAGAAGGATTCAGTCCCAGCAGGTCTGTTTTTCCCTAAACTACACAGACTCAGCTGCGCAAAGAATATGAGACCTTCTTGCTGAAGCTGTCTTCTGTGCCCCTAGCACTTATGTGCATTGAATACTATGTCATGGGATTCCTGCTCCGCTGCAAGAGAAATACTTGCATGATTGAAGGTGGAGGGAAGAGGGCCAGATTTATAAAGACCAAGAGAATTTGTAGTGGGGGGCCAGTGGGAAAGGTAGATCTGAAGCTAGGTCTTGGTTGAAATAGGATTTGATCAGCAGGACACCAGGGCAGAGGGCATTCCATATCATGGAAGCAAATGGCAAAGGCCCTGAGACAGAAATGGATCAATAGTCTTATGAAGGACAAAAAAAACTGGCCTCTCTAGAAAGATTTCATGTAGTCTTTCTACATGACTTTCTCATTGGAAATCACCTTTCTCATTGGAAATAACCTTTCATTAAAGTTTTAAATGGTTTCATTAGGACCCTGGAAATAAACCCCATGATTTTGTGAATGGAGGTGCTGAGCATTGCAGAGAAGCATCCTTCTTTCTGCTTGAGGAGAGCAGAGAGGAGAAAGCTCAGAGGGGCACAGCATTCTTTCCCTTCAGATTTTGAATTGAACCTGGATCATGAGAGCATTCCTGTGGCAAGTTGCCCAGCACAGGAGCCAGATTTGTATCTTAGTGTGGCTTTAGTTTTTAAACTTTAACCTTCAGAAAATTTTCACCCTTAAATTTAGAAAAGCAAAAATGTAAAATAGATTGGGAGAGGTTTGAATGTATTTATAAAGAAAACATTTTTTACTGGCTAATAAATTCCTTTGTGGCCAAAAGCATGCTGTTGAAAGGGACCTAGCTGATGGCAAACAATCAACAAGACACTTAGAAGAACCATTACCTGAAAATGAATATCAACTGTGAAGCAATGTCATCATATTAAACAGAATCATTTAGAAAAGTATTAGGCAAGTAAAAAAAAGGTGCAAAGAACAGAAAATTACATTTTACTAAATAAAAAATTGACGCAGACACCGGCCCGCAGTGTCCTTGGTGTCATGGATAAAACATGAGACATTCACATGGATTACCATGTCCTGTGTGGGGGAGAAGTGTTGGGAACTGCCCTGCCTGGTATCAGAAGCTGTAACTCCTGCCAAGGCTAAGGCTGAGGGAATGACCTTGGAACCATAAGCCAGCAAGGAGACAAGCTTATCTCTCTGGCAGGAGCACCGCTTCTGCTCCTTTTACTTAACCCTGCCTCGTCCCCAATGCTTGGTCAGTTAGCCAATGACAGGTAAGATTCCCCAAGGGGGGAACGACCTAAGACAGGCATGATCATGTGGGAGGCCCAGAAGGAAGGACTTTGGGGGCTACAGCAAAAGGGGATGATGGACCCTCGCCCTTTGGTTTTGACAAAGCGTGAGTGCTCATAGTCTGCGAGAAAATCTCCTTATCTCTTGGCTGCCTTAGTTCCTCTTGTTCCACCTAAGCCTGAAACAATGACAGGGTTGTGCAGCCCTGTGCTGAAAATGGCGGGTTCCCCAGGTGATCAGGCCTAAGAAAGAATATGTAAAATTCTGTGAAACCTGCTTTGTTTAGAATGCTCTCCGTTGAATGAGAAGGGTCCAAAGAGGAAGTAAGTTTGTTCCTCAAAGTTTTACAGCCCTTTGACCCTGACTCAAAATAGGCCCTGACTCAGAGTCAGCCCTTTGACTGATTTACAAAGTTTTATAGCCCTTTGACCCTGACTCAGAGTTCCTTATTATTTGATTCTTACTTCCTGGCAATGAATAATGAGCTTTACCTGAATTCCTGTGTAAATGAATGCAATAAAAGTCTTTGAGGAAAAGGCTCTCGGTCCTTCTCCTTCGAGAGATTGGCCACCTTTCCTCCCCAAGCAGATCACGTCTTGGTAGACTCATTCTCATCCGTGGCAGCCAGAGGGGCTCTGTGGGTGGAGCCCCCACCCCAGAGAAGGGACAGAACGGTCACTCTCTCAAGGGGAGAGTGCTGCACCTTCCCACCTAAGCAGGCTTTTATTAAGAACACAGATACAGTTTGTTGATTACAGTCTGGCAGGGAAGATCAAACAAGTAAGTAACTTTCAAAGAGCTGAAAAGGCTCATGCTGAGTTTGGGATTTTATCACCTAAAAGCTATAGGTCCTAAAAAGCTAGTTTTGTTTCCTGTGCCCGTGCCTTCATATTCTAATTTAAGAGCATCCTTAGCAAGCAGATTTCATAGGATCTTGCATATTCTCCGATTCAGGTCTAATTACCCCAGGAGTTCTGCTGCCTCTGGTCTGGACTACACAGCCCCTTGTCAATTGCCACAGGCCTGAGTCAGGCAGAGGAGACAAAGGCAGCCGGGAGATTGGGATTTCTCACAGGTAGAATAAGGACTCAGGCTTTGTCAAAGCCAAGGGGTCAGGGGTCGATCATCCCCCCATTTCCACAGTCCCCTGAGTCTCTTCCCTCAGGGTCTTCCCACGTGATCATGCCTGTCTTAGGTTCATCATCCTCTGAGGAATGTTACCCGTTTTTGGCTAACCTGCCAAGCAATGGGGGCCAGGCAAGGAGCAGGCAACACTCTCACCAGGGAGATAAGCTTGTCTCCTTAGTGTCTCCTGGCTCGGAGGTCTCTCACTCAGCCTTAGCTATGGGGGGTTGCAGCTTCCTGAAACTGAGCAAGGCAGACCCCAACAAAAAATTACTAAAATTTTAGTTTAATATTGCCTTTTAACACTTATGGATAAAGAACCAAAAAAAGACTAGCAAATTTATTAGCATTTTATACTACACATATATGTACACACAGAGAAAACAAGTAGTTTTAATGGATTGGGACAATATTTTGAATTTCTACTTTTGTTAACATCTGTGGGGATGAGGGAAAATGTCGTATGTTCCTCTTCAAACCCCCATCTTGCCCCAATGCTTTCTTTCGTAGCATCAATGCCCTGTGATTCTACTTAGAAGTTAACATTTACTCTAGGTGTGCAGCTCTGTTCTCTGAATTTTCAAAAGCCAAGTTGGGAGCATAATATGTGGGAGGTGTGTTTCAACCCTAAACCTGGAGGTTGTCTCCTTCCTGGAGGAAGCCCACTTGCTCAGTTGCCATGTCACATTAGTCACTAATATGCCCAGATAGTTCTCCAGCTCAGATATTGACGTGAAAGCAGGTCTTTGCTGAGAAGGGCTCTTTCCTCAGGGTCCTTACAACAGTTGGTTTAGAATTTTTAGGGTTAAAGAAGTTCCACGTGGGGAGAGAGGCCAACTGCTAAGACCTTGGTTGAACCCTCCACATAGCATTGCTTTTCTAAGGAAGCTGGTCTTGCTTTTTGCTTTGAACTCTTTCTGCCTCTCAGACATCCTCTTTGAAGCCATCCTTCTCAGGATGGTGATCATGAGACTTACTCTGCATTTTTGACCCTGTCTTGATCAGTCAGTCCTTTTTGCCTACTGTATCTACATGTAACAACCAGTTACTTGATACCCAACTGACCCTTGACAATCTGCCCACTTTCCACTTGGGAGACTAGTTAGGTCGTCTTTCACTCTGACAGAGCATGGGATTGCCAGAAATAATAATGATGGAGACTAGATGATGGCTGCCTTAGGTTTGGGGTTAGTTGTTACTCCCTTATTTCTCAAAGATACTATTCAAGAAAAGATGCTAAGATTAGGGTCTGGCATAGAGATTCCTTTCTTCCTTCCTAAAGCATCATCAGGCCTACTTAAAATGTCCCACCTCTTAGGCAGTGGTGTAGTAATGGGGGCTGGTGTTATGAACATCTCATCAGAAACACAACAGAAAGAAAAGAGTCACCACTTCTGTTAATACCTTGAGAGTAGGATTTGTGTCTTGTTCAGGATTGAATATCTAGAATCAGTACAGTACACAGTAAACAGTAGGCCTTCAATAAATATTTGTTGCATATAAATATTATAAGGTGGATGGAGGCGAATGGGAAGTATTATACTCTTCTTTTTTAAAAAAAATTTTTATTTATTTATTTTTAGAGAGGGGAAGGGAGGGAGAAAGAGAGAGAGAGAAACATCAATGTGTGGTTGCCTCTCATGTGGCCCCCACTAGGGACCTGGTCTGCAACCCAGGCATGTGCCCCGACTGGGAATCGAACCTGTGACCCTTTGCTTCTCAGCCCATGCTCAATCCACTGAACTATGCCAGCCAGGCTACTAGTTATTCTTATACTCTGACATTTTTTAGTGGACAGTGCTGTTAATTATGCAGTCATTATTTTAGTGCCCCCTTTACTGCCCTTCAGTCTTGGGGATTAAGCCTGGAGTTCAAGGTTTAATATCTCAGCTTAGTCAGTGGCTGTTCATACTAAGATATCTCATTGTCTTCCTCCTGTTACCCACATTCCAGTAATTGTCACATTCCTTATCCTTGTATAACCTTCACATTTCCCATTTCTGCATGATCTGCCAGGATCTTCTCACACTCTTGGGATATAAGAGTCTTGACTCTGGGCTTCAGTCCCTGTAGTTGAGTGTGTACTGATACCACCAGACGCTTGCCTGCCATGGCTGCCACTCTCTCATGATACAGTGCTGTGCTCCCTCACTGGCTTCTCTAGTTGCACCTGACCACTGGGTCATGCTGTGGTTATGCCTCTGCCTATTGCATACCACTGGGGAATTCCTCTATTGTGTTTTCCTTCCAGGGCTGGTCTGCCCCAGACATTCTAGTTTTCCTAACAAACCTACCCAGCTGACTGGGTCTTAGTTCTGAGAAAACACATATTTCCCATGTCCCTTTGCATGCCTTTTAGTATCTCTGCAATATGCGCATTCAGAAGCTTTTCTGTTTTTTTTTTTTTTTTTTTTTTAAGTTAATTGTACTCTTGGCTCTGGATAGTAAAGATGTATTGCAAAGAATGGTCCTAAATTTGGACAGGAGTTCCAGTTTTGGAGAAGTTTAAGGTTGTGTATGGGGCTCTGTGGTACCTCTTTGTGGAGATTGCAAGTCTTTGGGTCAGAGCTCATATAGTTTGCACTGTGTGTGTATGTGTGGTATGAGACCGAAAGAGAGAGAAGGTTCTCCCTTTATTTGTGCTTTCTGAAGGGTATATCACTAAATAAAACAAGGAGAAAGAATCAGGGTGGATATGGATAAGATCTGTCTTTTTATCCTCTAGTGATGTTATGAAACAATCATACATCATGTTGTTTAGATGGATCACCTTTCCAACATGATATTTTTATGGCCTTCATTCTTGGCCTCATAGTAAACTCAAGGTCAGAATCAAAGTGATGGCCATCATGAATGTATAAACCTTCATAGCAGTGGATTAACAGGAATTTAAAAGACTAACATAGTACTGTATCCAATGAAGAGACCTGCAGAATGATTCCATTTGTGTATTGCATGCTGTGTGTCTACAAAAAAAAAAAAGGACACAGGATTTTAAAAAATTGTATCCTGTAATAGAGATATTTACTACACTTGATTAACAGGGGGAAAGGAATGGATTTAGTTTAACACAACATTTGGATACTCTCCCTAATTTAAATTTGTGTTAAATAATAGTTATATGAATATTACCTTGCAGCTGACCTTTTGGAATTGCTTTTCCATAGTGAATATATATATTTTTTTAGTTTTCTTTATATGCACTTTAAATAGATTTTGAGAAGGGATGAAATTTAATAGTTCTATTTGTATTTTATTCACTCACTGTTGTATCTAGGGCAAAGGGGTGTACTTTTGAATAAATCTAGAATCAGTTGATGGGTCAGGGCCCTTTTCCAGAGACTAAGTATCATCCATATGAATGATCTCTTCACCCATACTCTCTGTTCCATTCTTTCTACTGTCAAATGCTATTATAATAGATTTATCCTCCTTTTTTTCTTCCAACTTTAAGATTTTGGGTTTGTGGGTAAAATCCATTTCCTACCAAGGCTGCAAGAATTAGAAACTTCTTTGGAGCTCTTTCCCTAAAAACCATAGGTGAGCTTCAGGCATGCCATGGCTGGGCCCTTTTAGGTAAAATAGTCCAGTGATGAGCAACTTTCAATGGCGGGTCTACTAGACATGCAATTAGGAGGAGATTTATGAAAACATTTAAAGAACTCCGCTAGTAACTGATGAATAAGACATGGTCCATGCCCCTAATGGCTTAGCAATGCAGATCTTGGGTATAGAAGCCAATGACCTAATGCAGGAATCCTTCCTTGGTGTTCCTGATGCTGGTTACCTATCTTGCTTGAGTCCTTTACCACAACCCTTTCTTCTTTGGCTATTTAATCTTTTGTAGAAGAGCCCCAGCCTGGAAAAATTATTGCCTCAAATATTAAACTAAAATCTGCTTCCTTGTAACTTCCTCCCATGGTGGAAATACATTCCTTTCCACCTTCAGAGTCTTAAGGCAAATAAGAATCTGGAGGTCCCATTATAGACAGGCATCCAAAGGATATTCAATCACAGGCTTAGCTGCTACAGAAGCCTGGCTGGGTCTTTGGGCTAGGATTGGGCAGGATTCCAAGGCAGATGCTGCAGAAACTCCATGTATTAGCTGGTCCCTCTGCACCTGTCCTAGTTATGGTATAGCTCAGGGTTCTTAGAGGGAGTAGAGTACCTAAGAAGAAAGATGGGAGAGTACAAGAGCTTGGCTATGATATTGCTTAGTGTGTCTATAACTAATTTGGCCTGGGGTAGGGGTATAAGGTACAGAAACTCCCCAAAAAGAAGACACATTAGTAGTCTTGAGAGCCAGTAATGGAAAAAAAAATGTCTAAAATGGGTAAGAGTTCAATCTTATAGAACAATTTGGGCCTATATCAGAATTCTAATTATAACCTTGTATTCAATATAGAATCTCTGGTCCTCCTTTGCTCTTTGTGTCAGGTCACAGGTATTCAGAAGTGATGGGGTTCCATTAATGAAGGATGATGGCATGAATTTATATATTATTCCATCAGGTTCCTGATTTTTTAGATACCAGAGGTTATTGCACATGAAAAACTATCCCAAGTCAGGTGCCACTTCAACAAAAGACCAAGATTTATGTCCTAGTTTAATGCCCATTTCGAGGGCCTGGCTCTTTATTCTTCTCTTTGGTTATCTTATTTGTCCACAGGGGCCAAACTCTCATGTGGGACAAAGTTACTCAATACTTTTCAGTTTGTCCTCTTGTAGGTGATACAGTTGGCACTCCTAGTCTTGATACCAAAAGGGATAAAGGAACTTGACCAATTCTGCTGAGAGTCAAAGGTCCTGACTGATGGCCCATCTTACCTCTAACATAGTGGTACTTTGGAAGAACTTGTCTCTAATGTTGAGTTCAAGTCTATTTCCTGGTCAGTGTCCACAGAAATAGTGGGCTCTATTAAATAGACATGTTTTTGGAGATGACACCCAAGAGTATTATCTGAACAGTGGCTGGGACTGAACCAGTATTATTTCTTTCCCCAGTTGCTCCTTATGGTTGGGAGGACTTTGCCTGATCAAACTTGAGCCTCCTGGGATAACCTCGTCCTGACAGCTAGCAGAGAGGGGCTCTTTCATGAGAGACTGTATCTTCTTTGGGAATAGTTCTTTCTTCCCTCTGTTCTGCTTAACTCTTGTGCAGCAGTCTACTTCTCCCCACTTCTTTTGTCATGACGGGTCTTAAATTTTGGAAAGAGTCATCATTCATTCACATATTCATTCACTACCATTTGTTTCCTAGACCAGAGGAAACTCCCTACTATATAAATAAAAGTCCAGACCCTCACTTCCTTCATTTTGAAGAGGTCCTTTGATCCCTTCTTTTCATTGGGAACTCTATCATACAACCCTGGAAAGGTCAAGAGGTTTTAACATGGTTTGAACTGAACTGGCATGTCTTCTTCCTATGAGGAGCCATGTAGCAGCTGGAAAACTGTTCTTTCCTTCTGTTTGTTTTCTTACCTTCATTGTTCCTCTCCACCCTCTCTTCAGATGGATACCTATGATTTGAAGAAATCTGGCTATTTTATGTTTTAGCTAATTATCCACAATACATTTACCACAATTGGTACTTCCCCAGAATATCACCAAAGTCTTGGCTCTAGAATCCACCCCTAGAGAGGTATTTCATAAGAGATCCCTGGGTAGAATCCAACTGGCTAGGATTTCTCTCTGGTTAGACTGCAGCCCCATCATGGAGCAGAATCTGAGCAGAGGAGGAGTACCTTTCCCACCTCCTCAAGAATTGTTTTCATGCTAGCTGGTGAGGTATAGAGTACAGTGTCAGTGTTCATTCCCTATGTAGTCTGCAGCCCCTGTGAACTTCAACATTGCACCTTGGAGGCTGCCATAGGCCAGGTGAGACCTTTCCCTAGAAATTCTGAAGTTGACTTCTTGACTGCTCCTCTCCTTCCTTCCCCTTAATATAATTTTATGTTTCTGCTTTTCTACTCTTACTTCCTTTGCTTAGTTTTCTTTCTTTCTGCTGCTCTTAATGTGCTTGTATACTCTGTTTTCCATGGTTGGGGGTGGATAT
Organism: Tonatia bakeri; assembly: GCA_004024845.1. Taxonomy (NCBI): domain Eukaryota; kingdom Metazoa; phylum Chordata; class Mammalia; order Chiroptera; family Phyllostomidae; genus Tonatia; species Tonatia bakeri. The sequence goes on along the minus strand of PVIA01002328.1, from coordinate 8,340 downwards.
CTTCTGTTTCCTGCTTCTGTTAGTAGACATGGTATGGATTCCTCAGAACTTGAATGAGAGACATATCTCTACTGTAACTGGTGATTCATTCTGCAGTCACTGTCTCTGAGACAAACTGATCTTATTTTGGTTTGTTTCTATCAGATGGATCACTAGGTCTGTACTCTTACATTTCTTTTGTAATTGCCAGTCACTAGCCAGAAGTTCAAGGAAGCAACCAACTAGGGAGAAGGAACTAGTTCCTGCTACCTGGTGCTATAATAAAGCAGTGAGTTTCTGTAGAAAAGGCCAACCCCAAATCCTTAGCATCCTGCAAGGAAAGTGCATTGGGTAGTTGCTCAGCAAGGCTCATATCTCTTTGAGTTGCTGGTTGTTTAAATTTTTCTTTTTCCTTTTAAGATTGACCTTAATATTATTAGCAATTTAACTTTACCTTAAATGTAAAGATTTGGCATTGATCCTGTAAGAGAGAAAGTATAGGGAACCATTTCGCATGGTGTCTATGCCATTCCTTTTTCTCCACAGGACTTCTGTAGTCCATGTGTATTTGTTCATAGTCGCCACAACACATGAATCCTGCTGGCCAGGATCTGCATCAAGAAAGCCAGGATCTGTTGTTATGAGTTATCCTGACAATTCAAGTGTCAGAAGAATTTTAGCCCTGATTCAGAACACATGGGGACCTATTTCTTGTCATCTGTTGGAATGCCTCAATTTATTGTGTATTACTTCTTTGTCAGTCAGATGCCAACCTTGTGATCTAGTTCTGATCCCTTTATATAAAATAGAAAGATTATATCTGAAACTGACTTCTAGCTCAGATTACTTCTGAGTCACTGGGCCTTATGCCTGAGACAAAAGGATATCACTCAAAATCCAAATTTCTGGGCTTCTTCCCATATCTGGGCCACATTTTCCCTCCTGCTGATAACCTCATCCTATTTGCTTTCTTGATGGAGGCAAAAAGAATGATCCAGTGCCATTTCTAAAATGTTTCCATTTTATGACTGACATGCATGTATAATATAAATCATAAAGGAGGATTCCCCAAACAAACAACCTAGAGAGACAATCCCTTGGAACTAGAACCAGAATGAGTGGCTCTAAACAAAGAGTGGATTCCTGGATCCTTAGGACATGAGGAAAATCTCTAGGGCAGTTTCTTGTCACTGAAATCCTCTCTTGCTCTCAAAAATAGCAGCCTTCTCATCTCTCTTCACTGGGATAGAGGTGGTACCTTTGGTCTTGGAAAAGGAGGGCACACTCCAGGATCTGGACTCCAGGTTTTTCTCATGTTCTTTTGACTTAGAAATATTGACCCCTTGGAGGTATTTCAATCTTATTATGTTTGGTGTGACCATTTGATGTAGAGGAGGTTATTGTTCTGAGACAACTGGAGTGAGACGCTTGAAAGTGAGGTCTCCATCCTCTGATAGTCACCTCTAGCCTTGAGCTTTCCTGGAAGGCCCAAACAAAGAGGACCAACACTTGCTCTTTTCACTCCATGGCACTGCCTCTTGCCCTCCTGGTCATGATGAGGTCTTAATCTTGATTAGTCCATCTGCCCTGTCACTTGATGGAATGGATTTACAAGAGCAGACAAAGCCCTCACTGACTAGGAACAGAGAGGGCACCAGTAGTTAGTACCTTCATCATGGGAGACCCTTAGTAGTATCCAGGTATGTAGGAGGGGGTCACTGGGGTCAGTCTCCAGGGTGACCAGCCAGGGTCAGAGCAATGTTTTCATAGGTGCTCTTACCTCAATGTCTTCCTCTTCCTTGTGTATCCCACTGGCTTTAAGGAAGCTTGTCATCAAAACTTCCTCTTTCCATGCAGCAAAATCTGTGGTAGTCTTCTCATAAAATGACTTGATATGTTCTGGACCATACCACCCTTCATCACCTAGCCTCAACTGATGAATAATGTATTGTTGGGCCTTTTTCTCTTGGAATATAACTAGAAATGATTTGCAGAGGCCATAACCTGAAAAACAAGTCAGAAAGATGAATTCCTCTTCTCTTCTGGATTTGGATTTCAGGTATATGCTGAACTCCCTAGTCAGCCTAGGAACATGGTACCTCAAAGTTTCTCAAGAAGGGAATAGCTAGTCTTTGAGCTCTATATGACCTATAAGCTGTTCATATTTTTTGAGTACCTATTATGTATCAGGTACTATGTTTGGTTATTTCTATCATGGGCTTCATGTCTGATAATTTTCCTCATGCCTTAAAATTTGAGAGATTATTGGGGAGATGGAACATTCTCTTCCATTCTCTGTGCTAGGTCTCTCACAATGGTGGCCTCTGTTTTAGGAGCTTGGAATACTCTCTTTGGCAAGCCTGGTAATGCTACTGCCCTACCTCCGGCAATGCAAAAGCAGGATTCTATAGGAACCTTCAATATGCTTTTTTCTGGCTGAAGGACAACCTCTTTCTCTCCTACCTCTCCCTTCTCCAGCCATCAATTGTAAATTGCTTATTTTAATTCAGATATTTGCAATGCTCTTTGGGAGTGTTTTAGCCCTTCTTACCACTAAACCCCTCTCCCAAAAACCTACTGCCCCTATGTTGCTGTGTTCCTCATTATCTAGTATCATCTTATTATTTTCTTGCCAATTCTCACTTCACTACCTTTACCCCGGGATCTTCCCAGGCCTCTACTCACAAATTAACCTTTAGTGAAGTCATTTCTCTTAAGAGAATATTGAACCCCTGAAATCTTAAGATTAGTGCCTCGTATCCATCTGTTCTCTGTAATGGTACCCTACAATAACCTAAATTTGGATCAGGAAACGTGAAGCTGCCAGAGCCTCCCAGTGATATCACGTGACACCTATTACTATTGGATAAGAACCACTTCTTGGGCTTCCCACTACCCTGTTTCAATCTTCAGGACTTCTAAGCAATGGGTCTTGATTTTAACCTTTGAAAAATGAAAGACAGAACTTAGGTTATATTTATTTCCCTGTTTGCTTTCTGGGTGGTCCTTGGCAGTGACTGAATTTAAGGAAGCAGCCTAGCAGCACCTTAGTTTCTACTTAGGTGACAACGTTATACTGACCATGAATGTCAGGCACAAACCTCTGATGTGTTCATTGTTGGAAAAGAGCCCTTAAGAAGCAGGTACTGGAGGTTTTGTAAATCACACTACGAATGCCAAGATTTTCCCACTTCACCCCTTTCTTAGTGAACTTGGTCCAGCCCTCTGGCCCAAAGGTGTCTTAACTACCTTTTGCTGGGCATGTGGTTCAGCATCATTTTTCTGAGGCACTTCCTCTTGGTGATGCTTTGTGAGCAGTGGCATGAATGGCTTCTGGGAAGACTTCTCACACAAGGGTCCATCCACTTGTCCCTGTAGCTGGTGTGTTCTTGACTTTTGGACAGTTGGTTGATAAACGATCTACCTCCAGCTGGGATCGTTTTTGCTTGCCATACAAATGTAGTAGTTTCCACAGGAATAAAATGAAGGAGAAATTCTCAAATCTCATTCCATTTGGAAGTTCACAGGGCTTATCAAAGATTCTCTCTGCCCTCAATGGCAAATCCTGAGGCTTCTGTGGTTCCAAATGAAGAAAACTCATTTTTCATGTTCTGGAGGGAAGTTCCCTCTTACTAATGGTATGTCTTCCATGGAGAACATTTTCATGTTCTGAGCCATTGCTGAACATATACATGAATAACTTCTTTGCATTAGGAAAGAAAGATCTCTGACTCCATTCTCTACCTTCCCTCTAGGCCACTGTGCCACATTCTGTGAGCTGTAGTTCAAATGCTCTTCCTGTTCACTCTTGTCTCCCAAGAGCTTAGAATCACAAAGCTGTGGGTGCTCCATGTTCCTACCATCACTCCTTCCTTCAACTGTGTTGTTTTCATTTGTTAAAATTTTTATGGCATTGACATAACAACATAAATATTTTATAAGTGAAAAACTATACATCCAACAAGCCCAGAAGTGTTTCTTTTTTCATATTCTCTTCCTGCCCCTTTCATAAATGGATGAGATCTTTATATAGTTTTCATATCTGATAAAATGTTTATATTCTGTATAATTTGCTATGACTTGGATCAATTTCAAGGGGGCATCAAGGGGTTATTATTATTAATGATCAGCCATATGGCTATTTTTATAGCCAATTTTGTGAGGAGTATTTTTAATAGGGCTGAAAGTGATACTTGCTTGTAAAACTCTGTCTTCAGACCTTAGTATGGCTGTTGTGATGTTTGACCTCCATAGTTGAGAATCAATGTGATGAATTTTGTCTTAGCTTTATTAAATGGCCTCTCTCAGGGAGAATGAATCTCCTAAAGGGTAAGGAGTTTTCTTTCTCTTTTTGTGTCCTCTGCAAACCCTTTCTGATTATACTCTAAGAGAAAATATCCCAGAGAGCATATTCCACAGGAGTCCAGATGATGGAAGCTAAGAGGGAATTAGAATCGCATTTATTTATAAGCATTTATTCAGCCACTACTCTGGCTAGAAGATAGAGTGCCAGTAGGTTGAAGTTCAAGTATATGTAAGAAATTTTCCCATAACTACTATCTTAGAAGCTATAGTATTAGAGTTTTCAGGCTTCTGGGACACTCCTCTCTTCCAGACTTTCTTGTCATTGGTCCTCATTTCTACTGAGTCCTTCTAGTTGCCTGCAGACCTATTCACAGTTCTCATCTCACTGTGCACACTCTTTCTGGGTTGCCCTAGGTGCACCCAGGATCCTTCTATACACTTTGTGCTCCGTATCTTCAGTTATCTTTTTTAGATTTGATTATAACACTTTTTCATTTTTAAAATTTAAAGCCATGTCTTTAAAATTATTATTATGAGACTAAAACATTACCATTATGGAGAGATCAGAACATGCACATAAGCAGAAAAACAAAACAAAACACTAACATGGAGTCAACCACTGTTAACATTTATGTGTACATCTTTCTAAACCCTCATCCTCTCTCCTTAATGATATTTCTCCAGGTTTTTAGTGCACATAAAGTTACTGTTTTGTAGAAATGTGGTAACAACCATTTATCCCACCATTATCATTGTCCATAGAAGGTACCTTGGACACCTCACTTAAAATGTCTGCATTTATTGTCTTGCTCCATTCACCTTCAACTCAGCATTACCAATGTCTTATTATCAGTGATGTCACCATCTAATCAATTCTTTAAGTCTGAGCAACCTGAGTCTAGTCCAAGAATTAGATTGATACCCTCTGCTTCAATGTGGCTAATAGGTTTTGCCAATTCTATGTCACAAACATTTCTAGAGTTTACTCATCATTGCCTGTCATTACCTTATTTTAACCCTTCTCTGAATCTTGCCTGGATAACCCTACTCAAAATTATCAATCTTTCACACCCTGTCACAGGCATTTTTCTAAAGTGAAAATATGATCCAGATATTCTGCTGCTTAAAACACTTCATTGGCTCCCCATTGTTTACAGGATAAAAATCCAGATTCCTTAGCATAGCCTTTAGTTATGTGACTCCTGCATAGCTCTCACTTCCCATCTCTTGTTCCATCACTTCTCTGTCTATGAACTTTGGATCCATACTTACCCCACAATGTCTCCAAATATTCATGCTTTCTGTTCCCTTTCATTGGGATACTCTTTATCTCAATTTTCCATCCTAGGCTCACTTCCATTACCCTTCTGCAGTCACTGCCCTTCAGCTACACAGAATTCTTCTTGGTCTACCACATATGACTATCTTCTTGGATGCCTGGCTTGGAGCACATTCTGCTGGAGGTGGGAAAGAGACTTAGTGATGCATCCTAAGGGAAACACACTAGATTATTTCAGCCATTGTTAGCAAAAGCAGGAGGCTCTGATACAGAGCAAACACATGGCCCAGCATCACCAGGACAAAGAAGGTGAATAGCCATCACCCTTTCTAGGTGCCCTCAGACTGAATTGTCTTCATAACCTTAAAAAAAAAGAGCCATTGCTTCATTCCAAAAAGGATTTAAAAGTGTCACACGGATGAGATACTATAATAGAATGAGATATGTGAAATTAAAGAATATTTAAAGAACTTGTGCCAAAAGAAAAACAAAGGTCAAAATAGTCCAAAGCCAAGACATACTACTTTGTAAAATGAATACCATCACTTCATTGTAGATTTTCTAGAAGGGGAGCCACATACAGGGTGGGCAAAAGTAGGTTCACAGTTGTTCACATGGAAAAAGACAAGCAGGTTATGATTATTGTAATAGCTTTATTAATGAAAAGAATGTCACAGTGGCACAGTGCACTTAGGTACAATCTCTAAAGTGCTCAAATTTCTGTCCTTCATTTTTTATACATTGTTAATTGAAGTCTACTTGCTACACTCAAGCACACTTTGGCACAGAGTTTTTGCCGAACTGTCAAGAACAAATTATTGTCATCAATTTCTTCTTTTTTATTTTTTTAAGGAAGACATTCAATGTTCTATTAAACTTTCTTGTTTTCTTGCAAGGCTGCTGCTTCAATGTATAAAAATTTCACTAGCCAACTCAGTATACAGCAAAATTAAGATAGTATTGTCTGTCATTTGATGCTATAACAACTAACAAAAACTTTTCTCTACTGCCTGTTATTTCCAATGGGAAGATTATTACGTATTTTAACTCAAATCCAGAGACTGATGTAAGCAAGTTACAATACTATATAAGACTTAATATAATCATGTTATCCTCAAAACACATAATTTTTATAACTAGATTTTTTCACAGATAATTTCAGAAATTCTGAATATTATAACTGTAGCCAAGCCTAAAAGTCAGAGTGTTGTGAAAAAGGTACATATTGTGTTTATTTGTAGTCATTAGAAAGTTAAGGGGTATTTTCTTCCAATAACATCGTTGTAGTTTCTTTTTCCTTTGTGATTACCATAAGTAACTATTTTAAATCTTCTACCTTCCACTAACTTAACATAATTATGTTATATTAAGTTGTTTCATGCTACTTTATTTAGGGGGGGTTCCTTTTTCACTCAATAGATTTTATGTATTTCTTATATGCTTCTTCACTCATTACTTTATCTAGTTCTGAAGGGTTACTCAGTGTCACCTCGATCAGACAACCATCTTTGCAACAAGATTTGTTGACAAGTTCTGGATTTTCTCAAGAGCTTCGTTAATTTCAGTCACCTCTCCTGATAGAGGATAATAAAGTTCACTAGCAGCTTTCACACTTTCCAAAGCACCAAACTCATCTTGTTTGTTCAATTTTGTTCCAATTTCAGACAGACTACAGTAAACAACATCTCCCAAAGCTTCCTGTGCAAAATTGCTGATTCCCACTGCTCCATTACCATTTCCTGTGAATTTACACAGTGAGAGCAGGTTGGGGCCAGTTTGCAGCATCCAGATGGCATCTGCCCACAGACCCCAGGGCCTCAGTGGGCAGGGCACAGTGGGTGCCCATACAGAGTGCAGGCTGCAGGCCATGGTCCCCTGTGCATGCTCTGTGCTGCTTAAAATGCTTCATTTGCAGGAATGCAACTGTCATCCATTTCTTGACATGCTTCTCTTCCTCAGCAAATCGTATCGTGGTAGGCAGTTAGATAGACATGAACAGAGCAGGGATGATGGGCCAGGTACAGAAGGTCACCAGGGCAGAAAGCCCCAGCTGCCTAGCTAGGGGTGAAACTGGGGAAAAAAGTACCTTGCCTCCAGGGTGACCTTTTCCCCAGACATATCACTGTGGTTTAAATACCCTGACTTTTCAGATGCTGGTCATATGGTTTGGACCCTCTTCTGACCTTTAATACACTTGCTTAAGCAGTTCAGACTGTTCTTTGACCTTTCCTCCTCCCCTGGCATAATGCTAGTCATGAGGTCTTAGGCCCTGTTAGTAGAGGAACTGGGGGCTGGAGAGTAGCCTCAAATGATTCACATAAGCCCTTGCATGACCACTCCCTTAAATATTAAACCCTCGGGACAATGTGGTTCTGACTCCCATCAAATACTATTAGGAACAAAGTCTTGAGTCTGTTGACCACGGAGATGGTTGGAAACCACCACCCTGAAAGGACACACCTGGAAAGCTGGTGAATATTCTATTGAGACCCTCCACTGGGACTGCCAGATGAAAGCTGTGAGGGTGGAGGTCCAGCAGCAGGTTCTCTGAAGCACATCCATGCCTTTCTTACTCCTCTGGCATGCATTTTTAATTTTCTCTCCTAAACTCTAAGGATCCCCATGAGTCATGAAAGCAGGGGAGCAATGGAGCAGCAATGAACCTGTCTCCAAGGCCCTCTTTCCTCTGAGTTTTCAGTGAGCTAACAGCAGCCCTGCTATGGTGCATGTTTTCCTATAACATTTCTAGGGATCCACCTATGCTCTCCTGTTGCTTC